>PVHT021183555.1:3054073-3071565 GCA_004024745.2 Catagonus wagneri
TATTATTTCTAAGCTATTTGGTTTGTGATATTTTGTTAGCAACCTGGAGCAGACTAAGATAACATATCGCCACAAAATGCACCATGCTTATAATAGCTTTACCTATAATTGCCAGAAACTAGATACAACCCAAATGTCCATCAACAGGTAAAACAATAAACAAATCTAGGTATATTTATTCAATTAAATACTACTCTTCAATAAAAAGGAACAAACCACACTGTGCAACATGAATGAACCTCATAGACATTGAACTGGGAAAAGAGGACAAACATAAAAGAGTACATGTCATATTATTTCATTTGTATGTGGTTCTAAGTGAGGCAAAACTAATTATTAGTCTATGGAGATAGAAAAGAGAACACAGGGGAGTTCCCATCATGGCGCAGTGATTGGCGAATCCGACCAGGAACCATGAGGTTGCAGATTCAAGCCCTAGCCTCGCTCAGCAGGTTTAGGATCTGGCATTGCCCTGAGCTGTGGTGTAGGTTGCAGATGTGGCTTGGATCCCACATTGCTGTGGCTGTGGTGTAGGCCAGTGGTTACAGCTCCAATTCGACCCCTAGCCTGGGAACTTCCATATGCCATGGGTGCAGCCCTAGAAAAGACAAGAAAAACAAAAAAGGAAAAGAGAACACAGTTGTCTGGGGCAGGAGAGGGGTGAATGGCTGCAGAGGGATGTAAGAGAACTTTCTGGGGCACAGTCAATGTTCTATATCTTGAGATACTGGTTAACAGATTGTAGACATTTGTCAAAACTTACCAAACTGTACACTTAAAATCTGTGTATGTTATTGTATGCAAAGTTGCTTAATAAAGTTACCAAAAATAATTTTAAAAATTACAAAACACAGTAGCAAACCCAACTAGTATCCATGAGGATGTGGGTTCAATCCCTGGCCTTGCTCTGTGGGTTAAGGATCTGGTGTTGCTGTGAGTTGTGGTATAGGTCACAGGCATGGCTCAGATCCTGTGTTGCTATGGTTGGGTCACAGGCCAGCAGCTATAACTCCAATTTGACCCCTAGCCTGCAAACTTCTCTATACAGTAGGTTTGGCCTTAAAAAGCAAAAAAAAAAAAATTGTTGGTGAGAATGTGGAGAAATTAGAACCCTTTTACATTGCTGGTGGAAAATAGTATGGTGGTTCCTCAAAAAACTAAAAATAGAATTATGATACAATCCAGCAATTCCACTTCTGGGTATACCCAAAAGAATTTAAAGCAGGGACAACATACTGAACAGTGAAAAGTTGAAAGCATTTCCCCTAGAATCAGGAGTAAGATTACAATGCCCACTCTCACATTTACTCGACATAGTTTTGGAAGTCCTAGCCACAGCAATCAGACAAGAAAAAAAAAGGAATCCAAATTGGACAGGAAGAAGTAAAACTCACTATTTGCAGATGACATGATAATATACATAGAAAATCCTTTTTTTTTTTTTTTTGCCCTTTGTCATTTTAGGGCCGTGCCCGCGGCATGTGGAGGTTCCCAGGCTAGGGGTCTAATTGGAGCTGTGGCCATTGGCCTACGCTGCAGCCACAGCAACACAGGATCTGAGCCACGTCTGCGACCTACACCCACAGCTCATGGCAACGCCGGATCCTTAACCCACTGAGCGAGGCCAGGGATCGAACCCGCAACCTCATGGTTCCTAGTCAGATTCATTAACCACTGCACCACGATGGGAACTCCTACATAGAAAATCTTAAAGATGCCTCCAGAAAACTACTAGAGCTTATCAATGAATCAAGTAAAGTTGCAGGATACAGAAATCTGCTGTATTTCTGTATACTAACAACAAACTATCAGAAAGAGAAATTAAAGAAACAACCCAATCACCATCACATCAAAAAAAAAAAAACAAACCTAGGAATAAACCTACCTAAGGAGGTAAAACACCTGTACTCAGACTATAAGACACTGATGAAAGAAATTGAAGACATCAGAAAAAAATGGAAAGAAATACCATGTTCTTGGATTGCAAAAATTAATATTGTTCAGGAGTTCCCTTCGGGGCTCAGAGCTTAATGAATCCGACTAAGAACCATGAGGTTGCGGGTTCGATCCCTGGCCTTGCTCAGTGGGTTAAGGTTCTGGCGTTGCCGTGAGCTGTGGTGTAGGTCACAGACGCGGCTGGGATCCCGCATTGCTGTGGCTGTGGCGAAGGCTGGCTGCTACAGCTCCTTTTAGACCCCTAGCCTGGGAACTTCCATATGCCGTGGGTGCAGCTCTAGATAAAGGCAAAAAGACAAAAAAAAAATTAATATTGTTCAAATGACTATGCTACTTAAGGCAATCTATAGATTCAACGCAATCCCTATCAAAATACCAATGGTAATTTTCACAGAACTAGAACAAATAATTTTAAAACACAAGAGACCCCAAATAGCTAAAACAGTCTTAAATATGAAAACAGGAGGAATCACACTCTCCCCGACTTCAGACTATACTACAAAGCTACAGTAATCAAAACAGTATGGTACTGGCACAAAAACAGACACATAGATCATTGGAACAGAATAGAGAGCCCAGAAATAAAAGCACACACTTATAGCCAATTAATCTGTGAAAAAGGAGATAAGAATATGCAATGGAGAAAAGACAGTATCTTCAATAAGAGCTGCTGGGAAAACTGACAGCTACATGTAAAAGAATGAAACTACAGCATTCTCTAACACCATATAGAAAAATAAACTCAAAATAGATTAGATACCTGAATGTAAGACCAGAAACCAGAAACCTCCTAGAGGAAAACATAGACAGAACACTCTGACATAAATCACAGCAACATTTTTTTTGGATCTGTCTCCTAAAGCTAAGGAAATAAAAGCAAAATAAACAAATGGTATCTAATTAAACTTTAAAGCTTTTTCACTGCAAAGGAAAGCATCAACAAAATGAAAATGGGAGAAAATATTTGGAAATGATAGGACTGATGAGGGGTTAATCTCCAAAATATATAAACAGCTCATACAACTCAACATCAAAAAAAAACCCAACTTTAAAAATGGACAGAATAGACATTTTTCCAAAGAAGACATGAAGATGACCGATGGGAATATGAAAAGATAATCAGTATCACTAATCATCAGGGAAATGCAAATCAAAACCACAATGAGATGTCACTTCCCATAGGTAAGGATGGCTATCATCAAAAAGAACACAAATAACAAATATTGCTGAGAATGTGGTAAAGAGGAAACCCTTGTATGGTGGAAATGTAAATGGGTGCAGCCACTGTGGAAAACACTATGGAGGTTTCTCAAAAAACCAGAACTACCATATGACAATGCAATTCCACTCCTGAGTATATATCTGAAAAAAAAACACTAACATGAAAATATACATGCACACCAATGTTCATAACAACATTACATAAGTTGCCAAAATATGGAAGCAACCTAACTTCCATCAACAGATAAATGGATAAAGGTTTGGTATATGTATGTAATGGAATGCTACTCAATAAAAAGAATGAAATTTTGCCATTTCCAGGAACATAGATGGACTTGGAGGGTATTATGCTAAGTGAAATAAGTCAGACAGAAAAAGACAAATACTATAGTATATCACTTATATGTGGAATCTAAAAAATACAACAAACTAGTGAATATAACAAAAAAATGAATCACCTAGAGATTATCACACTAAGTGAAGTAAATCAGAAAGAGAAAGACAAATACCATAGGATATCACTTATATGTGGAATCTAAAATGTGGCACAGGAGTTCCTGCTGTGATGCAGTGGATTAAGAATCCAGCTACAGTGGCTTGGGTTGCTTCAGAGGCATTGGTTCAACCCCTGACACAGCACAGTGGGTTAAAGGATTTGGCATTGCCACAGCTGCAGCATAGGTCACAGTGCAGCTCAGGTTCAATCCCTGGCCCAGGGAACTTCCATATGCCATGGCCATAAATAAATTCATTAATTAAGTGTGGCACAAATGAACTTATCTATAAAAGAGAGATGGACCCACAGACATAGAGAACAGATCTGTGGTTGCCAAAGAGGAGTGGGGGGAGGGATGGATTGGGAGTTTGGGGTCAGCAGATGCAAACTATTATATATAGAGTGGATAAACAACAAGGTTCTACCATATAGCACAGGGAACTATATTCAATAACCTGTGATAAAACATACTGGAAAAGAATATGAAAAAATGCATATATATGTATAACTGAATCTCTTTACAAAACAGAAGAAATCAACACAACATTATAAACCAACTATACTTCTATAAGATAAATTTAAAAAAAAAAAACAAAAAGGAAACAGACTCACAGATATAAAGAATAAGTAGTGGTTACCAGTGAGGACAAAGAAGGGGAAAGGGGCAATAGAAGGGGTAGGGGAGTAAGCGGTACAAACTATTATATATAAAATAAGCTATGAGGATATATTGTACAACACAGGGAATGCAACCAATTTTTTATCATAACTATAAATGGAGTATAACCTTTAAAAACTGTGAATCACTCTATTATACGCCTGTAACATATAATATTGTACATCAGCTATACTTCAACTTAAAAAAAACTGAAAGCAGAGATTTGATAGATATCTGTATACCCACGTTCATAGTAGCATCATTCACAAAAGCTAAAAGGTGAAAGCAGCCCAAGAGTCCATCAAGAGATGAACGGATAAACAAAATATGATATATGCATACAATTAAATGTTATTTGGCCTTACAAAGGAAGGAAAACCTGACACTCTACAACATGGATGAATCTTAAAGACATTATGCTAAGTAAAATAAACCAGTCACTAAAAGAAAAATGCTTTATGATTCCATTTATATGAGGTACTTAGAGGAGTCAAAATCATAGCAACAGAAAGCAGAATGGTGGTTGCTAGGAGCTGAGGAATGGGTGAATGAGGAGTTATTACTTAACTGTATAGAGTTTTAGTTTTACAAAATGAAAACAGTTCTAGAGATGGATGGTGGTGATGACTGCACAATATTATGAATGTAGTTAATACCATTTAGCTTTACACTTAAAATGGCTAAGTCCGTAAATTGTAAGTTACATGTATTTCACTACAGTAAAAAGTTGGGAAAAGAAAATAAATTTGGGAGTTCCCGTCTGGTGTAGTGGTTAACGAATCCGACTAGGAACCACCAGGTGGTGGGTTCGATCACTGGTCTTGGTCGTGGGTTAACAATCCAGCATTGCCATGAGCTGTGGTGTAGGTCACAGACACAGCTCAGATCCCGCATTGCTGTGGCTGTGGTGTAGGCTGGTGGTTACAGCTCCAATTCAACCCCTAGCCTGGGAAACGCCATATGCTGCGAGTGCATCCCTAGAAAAGGCAAAAAAAAAAAAAAAAAGGTAAAAAGAAAAGAAATTTGGACCTTCCTTTCCAGCTTTGATTTGAAAAGGAAGAGGTACCTAGAACAGGAAAGTTCAGAGAAGGAAAGTAGAATAGAAGTTACCAGGGGCTGGGAGGAGGCGAAATAGGGAGCTAGTATTAATTGGTACAGAATTCCAGTTTAGGATGATGGAAAATTTCTGGAGATGGATAGCAGTTGTGGTCACTCAACTGTGTGAATACACTTAATGTCACGGAACTTAAAAATGGCTAAAATGGTAAATTTTATGTTATACAAACTCTATTACAATTTTAAAAAAGAAAAATTCCAGCAAAAGGAATAATAATTCTAAATCCCACTAAGATGAGAATATGGGTAAACCCACAATTTAACATTCTGCTGAGGGGAGCGTCATCCTGCAGGGCAGCTTGAAAACATATATAAAAGTCTTTCACTCCAAAAAGAAAAAAAAAATGTTAAGGGAGTTCCCATTGTGGCTCAACAGGTTAAGAACCTAACTAGTATCCATGAAGATGTTGGTTCTATCCCTGGCCTTGCTCAGTGGGTTAAGGATCCAGCATTGCTTGAGCTGTGTTATGGATTGCAAACGGCTCAGATCCTGAGTTGCTGTGGCTGTGGTGTAGGCCAACAGCTGCAACTCTGATTCGATCCCTAGCCTGGGAACTTCCAAATGACTCAGGTGTGGTCCAGAAAAGAAAAATAAATAAATAAATAGATAAAGGTCTTTTAGGAGTTCCCGTCGTGGCTCAGTGGTTAACAAAACTGACTAGTATCCGTGAGGACACAGGTTCAATCCCTGCCCTTGCTCAGTGGGTTAAGGATCTGGTATTGCCATGAGCTGTGGTGTAGGTCGCAGACGTTGCTGGGATCCCACATTGTTGTGGTGTAGGCTGCCAGTTATAGCTCCAATTTGACCCCTAGCATGGGAACTTCCATATGCTGTGCGTGTGGCCCTAAAAAGACAAAAATAAAAAGTAAAAGTCTTTTAAAAAGTAAGTGCTTTTACTAACAGGCCCTGTCTTAGGAATTTATCCAAAGAAAATAATCAAACAAGTATGAGAGGTACATTCATCGCAGTAATGTCTACGATGACAATAACTCTAAATGGCCCAAATGCCCAAAAATAGATGATTTGTTCAATAAACATAAATATATCAATACACTAAAATAATCTGTGGTCATAAAAAGGATGTTGTAGATCTACAAAATACTATTCATAGTGCAACTCCATTTTGTAAATAGGTAATGCTTATTTATCAATAATTATTAATATACCTAATACATTACCATATCACATTTAATACATATTTTTAAAGTCTGAAGGGATATATATATGTATCAAATGTTAACAGTGGCAATTTATAGAATACAAACTTAAGAATAAAACTTTTTTCTTTTGGCTTATTTTGCTTTTTTTCCAAATAAAACAATGTATCACAATTATAATTAGGAAAAAAACAAGTATACATAGGCAAGATTCACACTTGACCTGTCCTCATACTGCTGGATGTAGAAGGGCCTATCTGTAGAATAAAAAGTGACTCTCTTGGCAAGTTTTGCTTTGACTTGTTTTGTTGCAATCAATGAAAGGGAAACCTGACATTTGGGCCAGTGAATCCAAGGTTGCAATTCTGACATTGCCTTATACAGGGAAAGGTGTACTAAGTGAACACCCACATAAGTATAGTTGTAGGCAGAGGATGATCCCAGCAGGGGATTTTCAGTTCTGAGTTTGACACAGATTTATTAGTATCCTTGGGGAACTAAGAAAGTCTTTAGAGAGTAAAAATGGCAACACTAAAAATGGCTATTTAATATATAAATCTATTCTGTCATGAGATGTAGAGGGAACTGCATGAGCAAAGACAGTGAACACAAATAGTCCAGATTGGATGGATATTTACTATATCTGTAAATATAATTCAACAAACAGTTATTGAACACTTCCTACATGCCACATGCTTTGCTCTAGACATTAGAATTACAGAAGTGAAGATACACAGTCCTCATCCACATTCTAGGTGTGGGAAATAAATTTTCCAAAAAACAAGCAAAGAATGTATATAACATATTAGGCAAACATATGTGCTTGGAGGGAAAATGAAGCAGAAGAAAGACAAAGAGGGCCAGGAAGGGGCAGAGTGATCAAGGAGTGCCCCTCCTGAATGGTGTGGAAGGAAAAAGGGATTGAACCTCCAGGTAGAGAAGCAGCAAGTGCAAAGGCTCCCAAGAGAAAAAACAAAGAGAATGGAACGAAGTTTGGAGAGACAGACTCAGGAGTACGTTATCAAAGGCCTTGGGTGCACTTTATCCAGCAGCAAGAATTCTCCCAGGCATTTAACACAAAGGCAAGAGACTGGACTAGGAATCAAGATTCCTGGATGAGTCCTGAGTCTGCTACTAACTTGTTTTTTGACCTTAGGATAGTCACCTCAACTCTCTGGGACTTAGTTCCCCCATTCATCAATGCAAGCAATAACCTTTAGCCGTCTATCCTCAGGTGAGGCTCAAAGGAAGAAGGAGGGTGTGGAAGTGTTTAGAACAGGCACAGTCCCCTTCAAAAAGAGAAGGGGTGTGACCGTTCTGCCTGTAGAGGAACTAGAGCAAGCAGCCCTCACCATCTGGAAGAAAGCTCTCTAAAAAGGAGATATTAAACAAGATGGTTGTCTTAGGGAATTCCCATCATGGCTCAGTGGTTAACGAACCCGATTAGTATCCATGAGGATGAGGGTTCGATCCCTGGCCTTGCTAAGTGGGTTAAGGATCCAGCATTGCCATGACCTGTGGTGTAGGTCACAGACATGGCTGGGATCCTGCGTTGCTGTGATTGTGGCATAGGCTGGCAGCTACAGCTCTGATTCAACCCCTTCCCCGGGAACTTGGGTGCAGCCCTAAAAAGACCAAAAAAAAAAAATTGTCCTAAAAAATTAGAAGAGGTAACATGAGTTATCCTGAAAATCACTTGGGAGCAGCTCCAAGGGCAGGGTGCAGGAACCAGGGAGTATGAGGGGGACTGTCTTTGGAAACCACCTGCAAAACTTGCCCACATGACTTGAAGGTGGGCTGAAGTCCTCCAGATTTACAACATTGTATGTGTATGTGTGTGTGAGGGTGTATTAGCCAGGACAAATTCTTAGCAGTAGAAGAAAGGAGAGAAAGTAAAAAGGACAGAGAAGCAGGACCAAAGAAGATGATGAAATGCAAGGCTTTGCACGGAACCCCCACTCCCTTAGACCCAGACAGTGATTCTCCTGGAGACCATTGTTAGAATAGTAACAGAAGAGACCTCATTAAGTGATCGTTGCTATCACTCATTGAGCACTGCAGTAAGTGCTTTTCAAACATTATCTCCTATACTCCTCACAGCCCTCCTACGGGATAGGAGGATAGGTGCTTTTATCCTCAACTTGTAGATAAGGAAACTGAGACAGAGAGATTAAGCAATTTATGAAAGACAGACTAGAATTTGAACCCATTGCTCTTAATCACACATTAAAAATATGTGCCCACAGGAGTTCCCACTGTGGCACAACAGGATCAGCAGCATCTGGGGAGTGCTGGGACACAGATGGAATTCCCCAGCCAGGCACAGTGGGTTAAGGATCCAGCGTTGCAACAGCTGTGGCTTAGGTGGCAAGTGAGACTCAGATCTGATCCCTGGCCTAGAAACTCCATATGCCGTGCAGTGGCCAATAAAGAAAAAGAAAAAAGTACCCACAAAGAATACATATATCGAATCACTGCACTGTACACTTTAAATGCGTACAAGTTCATTTGTCAGTTATACCTAAATGAAACTGAAAAAAAAGAAAAGAAAAGAAAGAGAAGGTGTCCTGAGAAGAAGAAAAAAAAGCCTTTGAAACTCAAAATGCTGATTTCTAGTCCCTGATCCACCTGACTCACTGTGTTACCCTGACAAATACCTTTTTCTCTGACCCACAGCTCCTCTCTGAAACCATGAGATTCTCAGTAATCCATCTCCACAAATGTTGCCCTGATTCCTCAGTCCACAGCCTTTACCTTCTCAGGGATCCCAGCATCATGCTACTGACACCCTCATACCATATTTACAACCAAGCCAGACTTAGGTTCTGCCTGGGACCTGAACTCTTGATGGCCTGTGGGTGTAGGGACAGAAAGGATATTTCCAGGAACTCTGCTCAGCTCAGGACCCTTGGCTTTTTCTCTGCAGCCTTTAGCAAGGCCCATATCTTGAGCCTTATCATATAATGAGTTTGGTACTTTCGAAGTCAAATCAATCACACCCTGTCAGAAGGTACACAATTTGGGTGATAACCTCAGTCATGCCAACATACCCCCCACTGCAAAAATGTTAAAGGAAGTAGAATTTCTAGTACTGTTATCACAGCTCCCTGATGACACACGTGTCACAAAGCCATCACAGCTACCTCAACAAGGAACCCAGAGCTGAAGTCCTGCCAAAGCCAGTTAACCACCCCCAGGCAAACAACTGGCCTACATTTCCAAACCTGCTCACCTAGATCACAACTCGCTCAACTTCTTTCAAAGACGGGGAAAGTCCATGACTTGAATGTGAGCCCTGGAAAGGCCCCTATAGGGATGGGGTGACTCAGCCTCCACCTTTCTCAAATGGGACGCTGAGGCTCAATGAGGCCACGTGGCTCAGCTAGAACCAGAACTCAGGCCTTCCGTCACCATACTGCCTCATTTCTTGCCCCATTTCACCCCTCAGCAGGTTTCTAAACCCATGGAATCAGCGTTTCAGTGTTTGAAATGTCTCTTCTAGTGTTTTCTTCACCCCTTCCCCAGACACCTCCCAGACCATCCTCTTTCCCTGGATTGTTGCTAATGACTCCTGTGCTCTCCATCCTCCAAGCCTCCCCGTCCTCCAATTCCTCCTGGGCAATGTGCCGGATCACTCTCTGATCTGAAAATTTTCTGGGGCTCCCCCTTCCTGCCAGAGAAAACCCAAAAGCCGTGGTGTCAAGACCCGCCACCATCTGATGCCAGCTTGCTAACTGCTTCCCATTCCCATTGGCCTCCCTGACCCACAGGCAGGCCCTGAGCCTCACCCAAATTATCTGTTCACTGTTCCCTGTATCCCCCTTCTGCATCTGCATTTAGTCAGTGCTATTTCCTTCACTGAGTTTGCAGGACCATCCTGCTCACTGCCCACCTGTCACCTTCACCTGTCGAATCTACCTTCCTATAAGGTTTGCCTTAAATGCCCTTTCACTCTAAGAAGCTTCCCCATATTCCATTCCCAGTGGAAGTAATTGTTCCCCCCTCAGGACTCTATGATAGACGGACCTTAAACCTCAAGTATTTATGTAACGGGAGTTCCCGTTGTGGCACAGTGGAAATGAATATGACCAGGAACCATGAGGTTGCCAGTTCGATCCTTGGCCTCACTCAGTGGGTTAAGGATCTGGCGTTGCCATGAGCTGTGATGTAGGTCACAGACACAGCTCAGATCCTGCGTTGCTGTGGCTGTGGTGTAGGCCAGCAGCTGTAGCTCCCATTCAGCCCCTAGCCTGGGAGCCTCCATATGCTGTGGATGCGGCCCTAAAAAGCAAAAAAAAAAAAAAAAAGTATTTATGTATCTATTTTCTCTCCTAAAAGGATAGAAACCTTCTCAAAAACAGAGCACATATTGATTTGTCTGTATATTTCCCACAGGCCCAGTATGGTCATTTTTATTCATTAATTCTTTCATTAATAATGTACTGAACAGGATTTTGGAGTCCAAGAGACTGGAGTATGAGTCCAAGCTCTATCCCTTGCTAGTAGTATGATCTTGAGCAAAGTACTTAACCATATTGAAACTTGGTTTTCTTCTCTGAAAAACAAGGATAGTAATATTTAGTTCACAAAATTATTATAATGATTAATGAAGTAACATATGGTACGTGCTTAGCACAATGCCTTGCACATAGTAAGTGTTCAATTAATAAGGCAACACTAATAATAATAATTAAAAAATAAACCTAGCTCCTGCTATGTGCCTGGAATTGTGGAGAATGCTGAGGATACAAAGATAAATAAAACTAGGCCCATGCCTTTGAAAACTCAGAGACCAGTGGGAAAGCAGACAACAAGGAAACATCTGATTACCATATCATACAGGGTGATAAGTGCTCTGACAAAGGGTGTTCTAGAACTTCCAGAAAGGGCACTGAATTGGGGCTGTGTTCTGGGAGGCAGGGAAAGTTCCCCAAAAGAGTGATGTGAGCAGTGTCTGAAAGACCAGTGATAATGATTCAGAGGAATGGGCAAGATGGGAAAATGGGGCAGAAGGCACAGCATGAGACAAGGAGCACAGAGCAAGTTGAAGCATCACTGCACCCTATACACAGCTGGTGTCCAATAAGAATTTACCATACGAGAGCAGCCTGGGGTGGAGGGCAGAGTCATGGGATTCTCTGCCAGAGTCACACTATGTGATCTTGGGTAAGTCCTACCCCTGCCCTGAGATCACTGTCCTCAGGTGATGCAGGAAGTGGGCCCCTATTCTACGATGCCAAGATTTGGGAAGGAACACTGGATCTTTGGGTGGTGCTCCCTCATTCCTCCAGCTGAGTCAAGGAGGAGTTTGGCCTAAGAGACTGGCACCACATTCTTTAGGTCACACCCGTCTCTGAAGCAAGAAATACCAATTGCTTTATAAGCACTGTCACACCCTCTTCCTGGGAAATTTTCCTTTTCTCAGCTCGAGTGGGGAGTCCAGAGACTCCAGGGATCTATCTGGCCTCAGATTCTATCCCAAAACACCTGGGATGGTGTGGGAACAATCACAGAATTCAGAGCAAAAATGAGCAATTCACAAGTTCCATGGTGGCCCAGTGGGTTAAGGATCCAGCGTTGTTGCTGCTATGGCACAGGTTCAGTCCCTAGCCTGGGAACTTCCACATGCCACGGGCACAGTGCCAAAAAACAACTTCAGTAAGTGTAAATTTGGACATCTTGTAAGAAATAAATTACATTTTAAAGCATTCCTTTTGGGAGTTCCCGTCGTGGCTCAGAGGTTAATGATCCTGACTAGTATCCCTGAGGACACAGGTTTGATCACTGACCTTGCTCAGTGGGTTGGGAATCCAGCGTTGCCATGAGCTGTGGTATAGGTCGCAGACGCGGCTCGAATCCCATGTTGCTGTGGCTGTGGTGTAGGCCAGCGGCTACAGCTCCAATTAGACCCCTAGCCTGGGAACCTCCATATGCCATAGGTGTGGCCCTAAAAAGACAAAAATGAATAAATAAGTAAAGCATTCCTTTTGAAGGGAAAAATACTGATTTATACAAAACTAGTCAATTTTGTCAATTCAGTATTTTATTCCAATTTTATTGGGATACAACTGGTATAACACTGTGTAAGTTTAAGGTGTACAAAGTGATGATGTGATACACGTATATATCACAAAGTGATAACCACATAAGGTTAGTTAACATCTCCCATCACCTCACACAATTACCTTTTCTGTGAAAATATTTAAGATCTACTCTCTTAATAACTTTCAAGTACATAATAGAGTATTATCAACTGTAATTCAATATTAAATTAGCCACTTAGTTAAAAAAAACATTTGATGAAAAACATCCATCTAAATTATTTGCATCATGTAACTCCAAAGATGCTGTTCATTCTTTGCATTTTTAATTGGGCCAGTAATGTGTGTGCCTGAAATAAGCTGATAGACCAGACCTCAACCATAGCACACCTTAACAATTAACAAATGCAGAATTCCTGTTGTGGCTCAGAGGAAATGAACCCGACTAGTATCCATGAAGATGCAGGTTCTATCCCTGGCCCCACTCATTGGGTTAAGGATCCGGTGTTGCTGTGAGCTGTGGTGTAGATCGCAGATGCAGCTCAGATCTGGTGTTGCTGTGGCTGTGGTGTAGGCCAGAACCTGTAGCTCCAGTTCGACCCCTAGCCTGGAAATTTCCATATGCCACAGGTGTGGCCCTAAAAAGCAAAACAGCAACAACCTGAACACCCAGCCATTTTAAGGGAGGGGCGGGAAGGTAAGGAGAGAGCAGGTGTAGGAGTTGACAATGGCTTCCCTAACAAAGTGACACCAACCTGGTGACCTACAACAACACATAAATTTGATTCAGGTGATAGAAACCTAGTTTAAGCTTAAATAAGAAAAAAACAAGCAAATGAAGAGCGAGTAACATATTTGCATATTCAACAAAACTGTGGGAAGGGCAATGGGTAGCTGGACTTATGCATGACTGGATCCAGAAACCCAAATGTCAAGACTTCTTTCTTCTAAACTCTAACCTCTAACCTCATCTCTGCTTCTTCCCCCCCCCCCTTTTTTTTTCTTTCTAGAGCCGCACCCACCCAGGGCATAATATGGGGTTCCAAGACTAGGGGTCGAATTGGAGCTGTAACTGCTGGCCTGCACAACAGCCACAGCAATGTAGGATCCGAGCTGCATCTGCGACCTACACCACAGCTCACAGCAATGCCAGATCCCAGACCCACTGATTGAGGCCAGGGATTGAACCCTCATCCACATGGATACTAGTAGGACTTGTTTCCACTGCACCATAACAGGAACTCCCATCATCTCTGCTTCTTCTATGTTGACTGTCAAACTGTAGCTAAGCATTCCCATCTGATATGGAAAGGATCACTAATTTTTTTTTTGTCTTTTTAGAGCCACACCAGCGGCATATAGAGGTTCCCAGGCTAAGGGTCGAATAGAAGCTGTAGCTGCTGGGTTACACCACAGCCACAGCAATGCAGGATCCAAGTCGCATCTGCAACCTACACCACAGTTCATGGCAACACTGGATCCTTAACCCACTGAGCGAGGCCAGGTATTGAACCTGTGTCCTCATAGATGCTAGTCAGATTCGTTTCCACTGAGCCACGATGGGAACTCCCAGGATCACTATTGAAAAGTATCTATATGCCATCCAGGTCCAAAAATAAGCACTATTAACAGTTTTCCTTCCAGTTTTTATGTATATTATTATATGCACATACAGTACACCCTAATGCATGTGCTCATGTGTGTATGTGCACACATATACACACACAGAGTATAGGCATACATAATTATTTAGGGAGCATTCACTGTGTACATATGGATTTGTAGCCTGCTTTCATTTCTTAACACTGTCTATGAAGATTGTCCTTATTATTAAATTTTATTTGAAAATGTAAAAAAAGTCTGTACTTACAGTTTGACTCCAAGGTCAGATGTCTAAAATCAGTTTCACTGGACTGAAATTAAGCAGGGCTGAACCCCCTCCAGAGGCTAGGAAAGAATCTGTTTGCCTTTTCCAGCTTCTAGAACTGTCTGCCTATGGCCCCTTTTTCCACCTTCAAAGCCTTCTGTGTCAAATTTCCCTTTGTCTCTCTCACATAAGAACACTTGAAATGACATTGGGCCAACTCAGATAATCCAGGATAATCTCCCATCTCAAAATCCTTTTTTATTCACATCTGCAAAGTCCCATACAAGGTAACATTCACAGGTTCTAGAGTTTCCGACATAAATGTCTTCTTTCAGGACCATTATTCAGTCTCCTACCACAGGGAAGCCGTCAGCAGTTGACAGCTGTCTCACATGCAGGCCCAATGAGGAGGAGGCAGCCAAGCCATTAGCTGGACCAGAGTCACATCCCGCACTCTTTTGGAAAGCCATGAGTTGAAAAGAAACTCTTGGCCACCATCCAATGTCATAGGCTTGTGATTTAAATAAACTCAAAGTTCCAGCTGTGGCTCAGCAGCAATGAATCCAACTAGTATCCCTGAGGACATGAGTTTGATCCCAGGACTCACTCGTTGCTGCTAGCTGCAGTGTAGTTCACAGATGAGGCTCGGATCCGACATTGCTGTGGATGTGCGTAGGCTGGCAGCCACAGCTTCCATTCAACCTCTAGCCTGGGAAATTCCATATGCTGCAGTTGTGGCCATACAAAGACAATAAATAAACAAACAAACAAGATGGCAGAATAGAAGGACTGGAGCTCAACTTCTCTCCCAAAAACAACAAAACTACAACCAAATGCCAAGCAACCTTCAACCAAATGGACTGGAAACTTTCAAAAAGATATTCTACGTCAGAAGACAAAGAGGAGACCACATCAAGAGGTAGGAGGGGTGATTACGTGATAGAAGCAACCCCATACCTCCTAGGTGGGAAGCCTCACAGACTGGAAAGTAACTGCATCACAGAGACTCAGCTACAGGACTGAGAGTTCTGAGCCCCACATCAAATCCCCAAGCCTGGGGATCTGGCACAGGGAAAAAGAGCCCCCAGAGCACCTGGCATTGAAGGCCGGGGGGCTTGTGTGCAGGAGCTCCACAGGACTGGGGGAAAAGGAGACCCCATTCTTGAAAGGCGCATACAGACTTTCACATGCACTGGGTCCCAGGGCAAAGCAAAGTTTCCATAGGAGTTTGGATCAAACTTGACTGCAATTCTTGGAGATCTCGGGAATATTCATCAGCCTGCATTTCTCTGGAGATGGCCATTTTGGGGAAAATCTGGTCCCTCCCATCAGCGCTGAGAAGTTCCAGGCCAAACAATACTCCAGGTGGCATCACAGCCCCACCCATCAGTAAACAGGCTACCTAAAGACCCCTCAGGCACACAGGCAGCCTCTAATCTCACCCAGAGACAAAGCCCCACCCATCAGAGGGATAGGAATCAACACCACCTACCAGTGGACAGGCACCAGTCCCTCCCATCGGGAAGCCTACAGCAAGCCTGCCCCCATACCAACTTTAGCCACAGGGGAGGCAAACACCAGAACTAAGAGAGACTACAACTCTATTGTCTGCAAAAAGGTCACCACACCAAAAACCTATAAAAATGAAAAGACAGAAAACTCTAACTCAGATAAGGGAGAAAGAAAAAAGCCCAGAAAAACAGTTCAGTGATGAGGAGATTATCAGCCTCCCAGAAAGAGATTTTAGACTGTTGATGCTGAAGATGATGCAAGACATTGGAAATAAAGTGGAGGCAAAGATTGATAATTTAAAGGAAACACTGAGTAAAGAAATACAAGATGTAAAAATTAAACAAGAAGAGATGCAAAATACAATAACTGAAATAAAAAATTCATTAGAAGCAGCCAACAGTAGAATACAGGATGCAGAAGAATGAATAAGTGAGATAGAGGACAGATTAGTGGAAATCACTAATGTGGAACAGAAAAGAGATAAAAGATTTTTTTAATTTAATGAATTTTATTTCAATTATAGGTGTACAAAAAAATCATCACAAGTCAATTAAGAGATAAAAGATTGAAAGGAAATGAATAGAGTCTAAGAAAACTCTGGGATAACGTTAAACGCACCAACATCCATATTATAGGGGTGCCAGAGGGAGAAGAGAGAGAGAAGGGGACAGAAAAAATATTCAAAGAGATAATAGCCGAAAAATTCCCTAACACGGGAAAGGAAACACTCAGTCAAATCCAGGAAGCGCAATGAGAACTATATAAAGTAAACCCAAGGAGAAACACCCAAAGACATATATTAATCAAAATGACCAAAATTAAAGACAAACAGAAAATATTGAAAGCAGCTAGGGAGTTCCCTTCATGGCTCAGTGGTTAACGAATCCGACTAAGAACCATGAGGTTGCAGGTTCGATCCCTGGCCTTGCCCAGTGGGTTAAGGATCTGGCGTTGCCGTGAGCTGTGGTGTAGGTTGCAGACACAGCTCAGATCCCGCATTGCTGTGGCTGAGGCGAAGGCCGGCGGCTACAGCTCCTGTTAGAACACTAGCCTGGGAACCACCATATGCCGCGGGTGTGGCTCTACATAAAAGGCAAAAAGACAAAAAAAAAAAAGAAAGAAAACAGCTAGGGAAAAGAAACAAATGACATACAAGAGAACCCCAATAAGGTTATCAGCAGATTTTTCAGCTGAAACTCTGCAGGCCAGAAGGGAGTGGCATGATATACTAAATGTGATGAAACGGAAAAACTTCCAACCAAGATTATTTTATCCAGCAAGGCTCTCATTCAGATTTGAAGGAGAAATCAAAACCTTTACAGATAAGCAAAAGCTAAGAGATTTCTGCAACACTAAACCAGCTTTACAACAAATCCTAAAGGAACTTCTCTAGGCAGAAAAGAAAAGGCCACAACCAGAAACAAAAACACCACAAATGACAAGGCCCACCAGTAAAGGCATATATAT
>PVHT021183555.1:3072565-3102632 GCA_004024745.2 Catagonus wagneri
TACAATGGCAATAAGGACATATATATCAATAATTACCTTAAATATTAATGGACTGAATGCACCAACCAAAAGACATAGACTAGCCGAATGGATACAAAAACAAGACCCATATATATGCTGTCTTCAAGAGACCCACTTCACTTCTAGAGACACACACAAATTGAAAGTGAGAGGATGGAAGAAAATATTCCATGCAAACGGGCATCAAAAGAAAGCCTGAGTAGCAATACTCCTATCAGACAAAATAGACCTGAAAATGAAGAACATTTTAAGAGACAAGGAAGGGCACTACATAATGATCAAAGGATCAATCCAAAGAGAAGATATAACTATTTTAAATATCTATGCACCCAACATAGGATCACCACAGTATATAAGGCATCTGCTAACAACCTTAAAAGGAGAAATCAACAATAACACAATCATAGTGGGGGACTTTAACACTCCACTTACAGCAATGGACAGGTCATCCAGACAGAAAATCAATAAGGAAATACAGGCCCCGAATGAAGCATTAGATCAGATGGACTTAATAGATATTTATAGGACATTCCATCCAAAAGCAACAGAATACACATTCTTCTCAAGTGCGCATGGAACATTCTCTAAAATTGATCACATCCTGGGTTACAAATCAAGCCTCACTAACTTTAAGAAAATTGAAATCATATCAAGCATCTTTTCTGACCACAATGCTATACGACTGGAAATCAACAACAAGAAAAAAACAGCAAAAAAAAAAAATACAAACACGTGGAGACTAAACAACATGCTACTGAACAACCAATGGATCATGGAAGAAATCAAAGAGGAAATTAAAAAACACCTAGAAGCAAATGACAACAAAGATACGACACTCCAAAACCTCTGGGATACAGCAAAAGCAGTTCTAAGGAAAGTTTGTAGCAATACAAGCCTACCTCAGGAAACAAGAAAAAGCTCAAATAAACAACCTAACTTTACACCTAAAGCAGCTAGAGAGGGAAGAACAGACAAGACCTAAAGTTAGTAGAAGAAAAGAAATCATACAGATCAGGGCAGAAATCAATGAAATAGAAATGAAGAAAACCATAGAAAAGATCAATGAAACTAAAAGTTGGTTCTTTGAAAAGATCAACAAAATTGATAAACCCTTAGCCAGACTTATCAAGAAAAAAGAGAGAGAGGACACAAATCAATAAAATTAGAAATGAAAAAGGAGAAGTAACAACAGACATCACAGAAATACAAAGGATCATAAGAGACGACTATATGCAACTATATGGCAATAAAATGGAAAACCCTGGAAGAAATGGACACAATCTTAGAAAAGTACAATCCTCCAAAACTAAACCAAGATGAAATAGAAAATACGAATAGACCAATCACAAGTTCTGAAATTGAAACTGGGATTAAAAAACTTCCAACAAACAAAAGTACAGGCGAATTCTATCAAACATTTAGAGAAGAGCTAACACCTAGCCTTCTGAAACTATTCCAAAAAATTGCAGAAGAGGGGACACTCCCAAACTCATTCTATGAGACAACCATCACCCTGATACCAAAACCAAAGATACCACAAAAAAAGAAAATTACAGGCCAATCTCATTGATGAACATAGATGCAAAAATCCTCAACAAAATACTAGCCAACCAAATCCAACAATACATTAAAAGGATTGTACATCACGATCAAGTGGGATTTATCCCAGGGGTGCAGGGATTCTCCAATATCCGCAAATCAATCAGTGTGATACACCACGTTAACAAACTGAAGAATAAAAACCATAGGATCCTCTCAATACATGCAGAAAAAGCCTTTGACAAAATCCAACACCCATTTCTGATAAAAACCCTTCAGAAAGTGGGCATAGGGGGAACCTAACTCAACATAATAAAGCCCATCTATGACAGACCCAGAGCTCACATCATTCTCAGTGGTGAAAAGCTGAAAGAATTCCCACTGAGATCAGGAACAAAACAGGGATGTCCACTCTTGCCACTACTATGCAACATAGTTTTGGAAGCCCTAGCTACAGCAATCAGAGAAGTCAAAGAAATAAAAGGAATCCAAATTGGAAAGGAAGAAGTAAAACTATCACTGTTTGCAGATGACATGATACTATACCTAGAGAATCCTAAAGACTCTACCAGAAAACTGTTAGAGCTCATCAATGAATTTGGCAAAGTCGCAGGATACAAAATGAATACACAGAAATCAACCGCATTTCTATATACTAACAATGAAACATCAGAAAGAGAAATTAGGGAAGCAATCCCATTTACCATCACATCAAAAAGAATCAAATACTTAGGAATAAACCTACCTAAAGAGGCAAAAAAACTGTACTCTGAAAATTATAAGACACTGATGAAAGAAATCAAGGATGATATGAACCAATGGAAAGACATACCATGCTCTTAGATTGGAAGAGTCAATATTATCAAAATGACCGTACTACCCAAGGCAATCTACAGATTCAATGCAATCCCTATCAAATTACCGAGGACATTGTTTAAAGAACTAGGACAAAATATTTTAAAGTTTGTTTGGAAGCACAAAAGACCCAGAATACCCAAAGACATCCCGAAAAAGAAAAATGGAGCTGGAGCAATCAGGCTCCCTGACTTCCGACCATACTACAAAGCTATAGTCATCAAAACCGTATGGTACTGGCACAAAGACAGAAATAGAGATCAGTGGAACAGGATAGAAAGCCCAGGATTAAACCCAAGCATCTAGTCAACTAATCTATGACAAAGGAGGCAAGAATATACATTGGAGAAAAGACAGCCTCTTCAATAAGTGGTGCTGGGAAAACTGGACAGCCACATGTAAAAAAAAATGAAACTAGAACACTTCCTAACACCATGCATGAAAATAAACTCAAAATGGATTAAAAACCTCAATATAAGACCAGATACTATAAAACTCTTAGAGGAAAACATAGGCCAAACACTCTCTGACATAAATGACAGCAACATCTTCTCAGATCCACCTGTCAGAGTAATGACAATAAAAGGAAAAATAAACAAATGTGACTTAAACTCAAAAGTTTCTGCACAGCAAAGGAAACCCTAAACAAAACGAAAAGACAACCCACAGAATGGGAGAAAGTATTTGCAAATGAATCGACTGACAAGGGATTCATCTCCAAAATTTACAAACACCTCCTACAGCTCAATACCAAAAAAAACAAACAACCCCATCAAACAATGGGCAGAAGATCTGAACAGACAGTTCTCCAAAGAATACATACAGATGGCCAAAAAGCACATGAAAAGATGTTCAACATCACTCGTTATTAGAGAAATGCAAATCAAAACCACTATGAGGTACTACCTTACGCCAGCCAGAATGGCCACCATCAAAAAGTCTACAAAGAATAAGTGCTGGAGAGGGTATGGAGAAAAAGGATCCTTATTACACTGTTGGTGGGAATGCAAATTGGTGCAACCACTGTGGAAAACAGTATGGAGATTCCTTAGAAAACTAAAAATAGAATTACTATTTGATCCAGCAGTCCCACTCCTGGGCATCTATCCAGAGGAAACCATGACTCGAAAAGGCACATGTACTCCAGTGTTCATTGCAGCACTCTATACAATAGCCAAGTCATGGAAACAATCTAAATGCCCATCAACGGAGGAGTGGATAGGGAAGATATGGTACATACACACAATGGAATATTACTCAGCCATTAAAAGGAATGAAATAACAACATTTATAGCAACATGGATGGACCTAGAAATTATCATGCGAAGTGAAACCAGTCAGACAATTAGACACCAACATCCAATGCTACCGCTTACATGTGGAAACTAAAAAAGGACACAATGAACTTCTTTGCAGAACAAGATAATGATTCACAGACATTGGAAAACCTATGGTTTTCCAAATGAGGCAAGCTGGGGGGGGGGATGCACTGTGGGTTTGGGATGCAAATGCTATAAAACTGAGTTGTGATGATTTTTATACACCTATAATTATAATAAAATTCATTAAGTAATGGGAAAAATAGAGTTCCTACATGCTTATAATGTAATAACGTTTTTCAATACTTAAATAATATTGTTTAAAACAAACAAACAAACAACCTTTCCTATGGACCTCCACCATATATTTAAAATAGAAACACGTGGAGGTGAGTAACAGAGCCTGGTACACTTTACCACCCTCCCACTCCTGCAAGGGGCCCCGTGCTCCTCCTAGGGTTCACACACCAGCTAAAAACCACCCATGAAGTCCACCCCCTTGACTTTAGACACTACTTGTCTGGCAGAGTTCTCTTCCCCTGCTGATTCTCACCAGCCTGCCCTGAATAATAATCTACACATAGCTCAGCACTAGAGAGGCCAGAGATAATCAGATACGATCCTCAAACTCACTGGAGCGAGATCACTTATATAACTCACTGTTCCTTCCTCAACAGTTTTACTTTATCCGCCCAGAATGCCCTACCTTTAATAATAAAATAAACAATATTAACACTGCCATGCTAATATTATGGCAGCTACTCACTGTGTGCTAGGCACCGGGCTAGACATTTTTCAATACATTGGTTAGTTCAGGAGTTCCTGTCAGGGCTCAATGGTTAACGAACGCGACTAGTATCCACGAGGATGCGGGTTCCATCCCTGGCCTCAATCGGTGGTTTAAGGATCCAGTGTTGCAGTGAGCTGTGGTGTACGTCACAGATGCGGCTCAGATCCCGCATTGCTGTGCCTATGGCGTAGGCCGGCAGTTATAGCTCCAATTTGACCCCTAACCTGGGAACCTCCATGCACCGCAGGTGCGGCCCTAAAAGACAAGGTTCGTTCAGTTTTCACAAGCATCCTATATAAGATGAGATCTATTACTAGGTGTCACAGATGGATAAAATGAGATAACATAAAACTGAGGTAAATGGCCCCAAATCAGAAGTAGGAAGAGGCCAAGCTGGCATCTAAGTTTATATCTGCATCTATGCCTTTGGCATAAGCAACCATCATTCAAGTCTCACCTAATTAACCCCACCCAGCAGGGATTCTACTCTTATTCTAAAATTCCAAAGGCAGAGTTTTCCCAACCCTGGCTGCACATTAGAACCAACTGGAAAGGTTTTCTGGAGTTCCTGTCGTGACTCAGTGGTTAACGAATCCAACTAGGAACCATGAGGTTGCGGTTTCGATCCCTGGCATCACTCAGTGGGAAGGATCCAGCGTTGCTGTGAGCTGTGGTGTAGGTTCAGACATGGCTCGGATCCCACATTGCTGTGGCTGTAGCCTTGGCTGGAGGCTACAGTTACGATTTGAGCCCTAGCCTGGGAATCTCCATATGCTGCAAGTGTGGCCCTAGTAAAGACAAAAAAAAGAAAAAGAAAAAAGAAAGACTAAAGAACTGCTCGGGATGAGAAGAAACCAAACAGATACAACCACTGAATCCAGCACATGATCTGGAGCTGCCATCTCATTGGGACATTTGGCAAAATCTGAATAGACTTATAATAGATTAGATTATAGTATTATATCAATATTTATATCAATAATTCCCTCATTTTTGTGATTTTGTAAGATAATTTCCTTGTTTTTAGCAAAACACACTGAAATATTTAGGGGTAAAGAGGTGTCATGCCTACAAATGACTCAAATGTTTCAGAAAAAAATTATATATGTATGTATTTGTGCATATAGAGAGAGAGAAACAGAAAAGAAGGAGAGAGAAAGTTAAAAGCTAATGTGGCAAAACGTTAGATTTGGGAAATGTGGGTGAAGAGCATATGCAAATTCTTTGTACTATTCTTGGAATGTTTCTATAAGCTTAAATTTATATCAAAATAAAGTTCAAAGAAAATGAACCTTGGAAATATTATATTAAGTGAAATAAACCAGACATATAAGCACAAATATTATATGATTCCACTTATATGGAATCATAGAAGACGAAAATTCTCTGATTCCATATAAGAATATTATATGGAACCTAGAATAGGAAAATTCAAAGACAGAAGATAGAATAGAGATTACTAGGGACAAGGGGATGGGAAGGAGGGGTGGGAATGAGGAGGTATTGTTTAATGGGTACAGAGTTTCTATTTAGGATAAATTCTTGAAACAGATAGTGGTGATGAAGTCACAACACTGTACACTACTTAATTGCACTGAATTGTACATTAAAAGTGGTTAAAATGGTAAATTTTGTGTTATGTATATTTACGTGTCAATATTTTCACCATAATCTTTGTTCGAAAGGTTTTTGCCACATAACTAATTGGTCATAAGGCAACGCTGCTGTAAAAGTTAAAATAAAAAAATTAAAGAAATGAGTTCCCATCATGGCTCAGCAATTAATGAATCTGACCAGTATCCATGAGGACTCGGGTTGGATCCCTGGACTCGCTCAGTGGGTTAAGGATCCAGCGTTGCCTTGAGCCGTGGTGTAGGTTGCAGATACTGCTCGGATCTGGCCTTGCTGTGGCTGGGGTGTAGGCTGTCGGCTACAGCTCCAATTCAGCATCTAACCTGGGAATCTCCATATGCCTGAGGTGCGGCCCTAAAAAGATAAAATAAATAAAAGAAGGATATTAAAAAGAACATAATGAAACATGAAAAATAAATAAAATTTAAGACTATTACAAAATGCAAAACATTTCAATACATTTTAAATGTGTGTAAATTCATGGCAATACTGTGCAAACATCTGATGTTATTTTGTGGGTGTACCTAAGCACTTGTCTTCCAAGTCTTTCATTCATAATATTATAATTGTTTTGGTTGTTGATTCATCTCCTCCTTTAGCATCATACTTTTTAACTAAAATTTCTTCCTTTATTAAAAGGAATATCAGGAGCTCCCACTATGGTGCAACAGGATCATCGGCATTCTTAGGAGCTCTGGGACACACATTCAATCCCTGGCCTGGCACAGTGGGATCCCTAGATCCAGCATTGCCACAGCTGCGGCTTAGGTTGAGTCTGTGGTTCAGATCTGATCCCTGGCCAGGGAGCTCTGTATGCTGCGGGGCAGCCAAAAAAAAAAAAAAAAAGAATATAATTTTCCAAATTCTAGGCTGTGTATTTGTACCTGAGCTCTGTATTGTGTTGTGAAAGGCTCTGCACTGCTGTGTGTTCTTGGCATGTCCATTAATAGACGTTCCAAAGTTCTATGGGAAACTCTGTGGGTTCAACTCTGTGCCTTTGAGGCCCTCAGCCTCTTTCTCTTCCAATGCAGTGTGTTTCAAAATAAGAAAACAACTCTGGCAAATCATCATCATCTGTCAGCTCAATAAAGCCCTCAATAACATCAATAACTAGAAGAAACACTAACGCATTTTGACCAGTTAAAGCCAAACTGTCAAACCAAAACCTGTCAACCAGTCATTTTACCTTTCATGGCAAAATTGCCTTATGGCCAATTACTTATATGACAAAAACATTTGCAGCAAAAATGTCTATGGCAAAGATGCCTATGGCAAAAGTACCTAGCACTGTATATTTCACCACAATTTTTAAAGTCTTTTTAAAAATTGTTCAACAGTGAATCCTAGTAGACATTTGTTAAAAATATAAAAATTCAAAGTGAGAACAATTGATGAATGTCAAGCACACACAAGACAAAGCAAAGATCAAGGTTTAACTGCACTGAGTAAAGACACAATGAGCCACACTTTATTACTTACATGAAGAGGGAAAGGAAGAATCAGCAAAGGTGCCAGATCCTCATGGTCCTGGTCCTACACACCAGGAGATGACAGTGAAATAAAACAGGCTTGATGACTATATTGTGAGTGGTAGGATGCCCCCTGCTGAGGAGCTAGTGCTAGACTGCAGCTAAGTGTATTCTGCAGCTCTATTCCAAGGGGTGCAGGGCAGAAAGCTCCATATCTCATCAGAACCTGGGAGGCAATGAGAAACTATTTCATGACAGCTTCCAGGAGGAGATAAGAAGGTGAATGGGAGATGGCTCTCAGCTCCTTACAGGCCTCCCATCATCTAGTGTCCCAGGAGGAGCATGAGTTGTTCTGTGAAGACTCAGATCAGCTGCACTTCAAGTCTTTCCCGTATCTACTCATTTTTTTTAAGTTCAAAGAAAATTACCAAATGAAGAGAATATAGTTAACCCATTGAAACCTATATCTCCCACTGATCAAAACCCAAAGCTCTAGACAATATACAAAAAGTAACTACCAAAATAGAAAGTCATCTGTGTTCATGGATTAGAGAATTGATATTATCAAAATGTCCACACTAAAAGTGATCTAAAATCTTAATGCAAGTCCTATCAAAATCCCAAAGACTTTTTTTTAACAGAAACAGTAAAAGCAATTATACATGTCATATGAAATTACAAGAGACTCTGAATTGTCAAAGCAATTCTGAGCAAGAAAAACAAAATCACATACTTCCGGCTTTTGAAATACATTATGGAATTTCCGTTGTGGGCTCAGTGGGTTACTAACTCAACTAGTATCCATGAAGATGCAGGTTCTATCCCTGGCCTCACTCAGTAGGTTAAGGATCCAATGTTGCCACGAGCTGTGTCAAAGATGCAGCTCGGATCTGGTCTTGCTGTGGTCATGGCGTAGGCTGGCAGCCACAGCTCCAATTTGACCCCTAGCCTGGAAACTTCCATATGCTGCAAGGGCAGCTATAAAAAAAAAGCAAAAAGAAAAGAAAAGAAATATATTACAAAGCTACAGCAATCAAAACCATATAGGACAGAACCTCCTTGTTTGGCTATTTTCATCTCTCACAAGCATCCTATCTTAATAAATCTATTTCTTGCCTATCCAAAAAAAACATATAGTACTGGCATAAAAAACAAACATATAGAAAATGGAACAGAATAGAGGGCCTGAAATAAACCCACACATATCTGGCCAACTGATCTTGTGTTAGAAAGTCAAGAATAGACAATGGGGACAGGATAGTCTCTTCAATAAATGGTATTGGGAAAACTGTATATCCATATCCAAAAGAATAAAATTGAACCCTTACCTTTCATCATACGCAAAAATTAGCTCAAAATGAATTAACGATTTGAACATAAGATCTGAAACCATAAAACTCCTAGAAGAAAGGGAATTTGTGGGGGTAATGCAACTTTTCTGCATCTTGATCATGGTAGTAGTTAACATGATTCTGCATTTGTCAAAACTCATAAAACTAAACAGTAAAGGAGTGAATTTTGTTATATGTAAATTTAAAACATTTTTTAAACTGCAATGAGAGATCTGTGATTTACAATAAAATGTGAATTAATAAACTACCACTTCTTCACAGCATAATAAAAGAAAATTGCCCCAGTGGTTCTAACATGCAATCAAGGTTAAGAACCATAACCCAAGGCAGTTATTTTCCCACACATGTTTGTACATAGATCTCCTAGAGCTACATTTTCTTTCCAGGCTCCTCCAGAGAAGTCTCCTCTTCCACCCCACCTCTGACCCACCTCTTTGTGGGTCATTAACAAAAAGTTTCTGGAGTTCCCATCGTGGCTCAGTGGTTAACGAATCCAACCACGAACCATGAGGTTGTGGGTTCGATCCCTGGCCTTGCTCAGTGGGTTAAGGATCCAGCATTGCTGTGAGCTGTGCAGACGCGGCTCGGATCCCATGTTGTTGTGGCTGTGGCGAAAGCCGGCAGCTACAGCTGCTTTAAGAGAAACCTGAAGACTAAGCCCTGCCTTTTCATGGCCCCACTGCATATATGATAGTTTCTTGCATATACCAAACACTCAGGAAATAAAAAGAATGAAAGCAATGTCATCTAAAGGGCAAGAATGGCCTAGGACTCCTAGAGTTTTGCAAGAGGAAGGAAAGACCAGCTTATTGCCTCCAACTTGCCTCTTTTTCAAAGGACTTATAGGAAGGATCCTAAGATATAGAAGAAAGTTCTGAAATGTCCGTATGTGTAAGGTTAAGTGTTAGGGTTTCTCTCTAGTACAACACACTGCCATTATCTTAAAAACACAGCAAAGAAACAAAATTATTTGTAACTGTCTAACACCTAACAGAACTTGAAATAGAATAGTTGATCAAATCATCTATTTAAATTGTGAAGCCACACCTCGGTCACAGTTCTATTTGTTGAGTGATAGTGTGCAAATTTAGACATTTTCCATCAAGATAGAAACTAAAAACAGAGGACTAGAGTACCACCTTGTAGTGAGACCCAGCACTGCGCTGATTTGACTCCTCCCAAGACTATTCAGTGGCTCTACCTTGTCTGGGTGTGGAGTCACTGGATAGGGGTGGGGGTCAGCAGAAGCTAAGAACTAGAGTAAACAACAGGCATGACCAGGAATCAGGAGACCCTGTTCTGGGGTACCCTTGACATCCTAGAGGCCTCCCTTCTTCCTAACATACTTCAGGAAAGATCAGGACAACCAAGATCAGAAAGCCTGAAAGTGAATGAAATGGGGGAGGGAAGGAGGAATAGTATAATACCACTGATGTTCCCAGGTGGTGAAGTCAGCTGCTATTGATTATCTATGAGCCTCAGACAGTCTTGAAAAATAAATTAACATTTTTCTCTAAAACTGCTGATTGCAGAAGCAAGGATCACCAGCCACAGAGAGCCAATAGACTTCATCTCAAGTGTCAACCTCAACTAACTGGTGGTGGCTAACGAGAACACTGTGTTAAATAGGATTTTTTTTTCTTTTGCTTTTTAGGGCCGCACTTTCGGCATATAGAGGTTCCCAGGCTAGGGGCCTAATTGGAGCTACAGCTGCCAGCCACAGCCACAGCCACACCAATGTGGGATCTGAACCATGCCTGCAACCTACACCATAGCTCAAGGCAACACCGAATCCTTAACCCACTGAGCGGGGCAGGGATGGAACCTGCAACCTCATGGTTCCTAGTCAGATTCGTTTTTGCTGCGCCACAATGGGAACTCCTAAACAGGATTCTGAGAGAGAGCTTGAGTTCAGTGGAAAGGAGGCCATTAACGAAAAACATCTGTCTCAGATATGAGGGAAGAGTAAAAATATACCTATCTTAGGGAAGATTCTGTTGCTATAGATCTCTATGTAGTTCTAACATCTCTGAATGTTTTTCTCATTATAAAATGAGGATAGTTATGCCTTCTAGGCTTACTTCATGAAAAGAAGACCACAGATTGAAAAGTCTTTTAAGATCTAAGAATATGTGTACAAGATGACACAAGTGTTTCAGTTGACTTTCCTGGATGACTCCAGAGTTGCTAGTTGCCTTTCTCAGCCTAAATACCACTGAAGGACCTGAAGCACATTGTTTGAAAAATGTTAGGGGCTCAATCAGATCATAACACTAAGTCAAACACATTGGGTAATGTGAGGTCTAAAGAGTTTTTTTGTGGGACAGGGAGGCCACACCAAGAGCATATGGAACTTCCCAGGCTAGGGTCAAATAGGAGCTGCAGCTGCCAGTCTTCGCCACAACCACAGCAACGTGGGATCTGAGCCGTATCTATGACCTATACCACAGCTCACAGCAACACTGGATCCTTAACCCACTGAGCAAGGCCAGGGATCAAATCCATGTCCTCATGGATCCTAGTCGGATTCATTTCTGCTGTGCCACAATGGGAATTCAAAGGAATCTGAAGAGTTTAAATCAGAGTTCCCATAGTGGCTCAGTGGGATACGAGCCTGACATCAGGATGCATGTTTGAACCCTGGCCTCGCTCAGTGGGTTAAAGTTCTGGCAGTGAGTTGTGGTGTGGGTCGCAGATGCAGCCCAGATACTGAGTGTGACTGTCGTGTAGGCCACCAGGTACAGCTCCATTTTGACCCCTAGCATGGGAATTTCCATACTCTGCTGGTGCGTCCCTAAAAAGGAAAAAAAAAGTTTAAATCATTAGCTGTGAGGCTGGTGCTGTCATTTTTTCAGGGCCAGAGAATGAATAAAATGAAATCAAGTGGAATAATTGAAGGACCCTTAGCTTAATTAATTCACATTAAGGATCCAATAAATATCTGTAAAATCAGTTATTTATTGAGTACCTATTATGTGCCAGTTCTGTGTTAAGGCTAGGGATAGAGTTTTGGATAAAACAGGTACCTACCCAAATGGAAGTACGACCTAGTGAGAAAGGCTGTAATAAATAAATTACCATTAAAATTATAAGTAGTATAAAAATAACTGCTCCTTCTAAGCTGAGGGTAAAGGCTATAGAAGATGTTCCATGCTGCTGTTCAGTAAAAATTAAATGTATGTTTCTTCAATCCATTCCCATCATGGAAATACAGACAAGTTAATCTTTGTGGTTAAGAACAAAGATTTGTACTCAGAACACAAGTGAGTTCAGTGTTTGCTTCTGTGATTTACTAGTTGTATGACCTCCAACAAATTATACAAGGTGTTCAGACTTTAATGTGCATACACACCCCTGTAAAGTGCTTAACACAATCCCCAACACTCAGTGAGTACTCAGTGAATGGAAACTATTATTCTTATTATTCTTACATTTAGTCTTTGTCCTTCCAAACTTGAGTCATCTGAAGGTTTGAGTGTGTGTGGTTACTTCGTTTTTATTTTTGCTACATGTGCACGATTGGGTAGATAAGAGCCCTTGCACATAGGGCAAGTTCCTCAAGAGATGGTTTGTGTCCCCAGGAGTATATGGACCACTGTAGACACATGCCCTGGGAGGCACGTGTTCACATGTTTGCAGCTGAGCAATGCGTGCATGTGTATCTGTGTATATATATAAAACACTGTTTCCTTAGGAGACTTTGTTGTCAATGAACTAATCCAAAAGTCATTCCCTCTTCCTTATCATATCAACCAAGGTTAGTGAGTTTCAAGATAATTAAAGATTAATTGGTCAAAGGGGCAGATCTTATTTCAACTGGAGGCTCTTATCCTACCCAGAGGTTCTAGATATTGAAGAGAAATGTGATGACTGGTTAGAAACATTCTGGTCTATAGGTTAGTGTGGGTCACCAGGCTGTAAATAGCACAAGGTCTCCCACCCAATTTCCCTGCTCAGCCTTGCCAGTCAAAGGTAGGAAGACTGATCTAGGGATACCCCTTATCTTGGGATATCCTTTCTGCTGCTCTTCCACAGAGGGCTCCTCAAGCTCAGGAAGGCTAAAGTCTAGGAGGCAGGACACCTGAGTTCTCATCAGCTTCTATGGCCAGCTCCCTTGCATGCTGGGATTCCAGGGTCATCCCTGCAGAGGGATTGCTGTATGATGCAATAGTTACATGCACCAGCATTAACACTGGACAAATCTGATTGAAAAGTTAAAAGAAGAATATTTTGTGACATGTAAAAATTGTATGAAATTCAAATTGTAGTGTCTATAAATAAAGTTATTAGAATAAAACCACACCTATTTATTTACATATATGATTGCCTTTGTGCTAAAACAGCTGAGTTGAGTAGTCATGACAGAGACAATATAGCCCATATAACAAAATATCTACTATATGGCCTTTTACAGAGAAAGTTTGCTTGGAATTCCCATTGTGACTTAGCATATTAAGAACCCAACTAGTATCTCTAAGGATGAGGGTTCAATCACTGGCCTTGCTCAGTGGGTTAAGGATCCAGCATCGCCACAAGCTGTGATGCAGAGCACAGACACAGCCCAAATTCCGTGTTGCTGTAGCTATAGCTGGGGCGGAGGCCAGCGGCTGCAGCTCCGATTCGACCCCTAGCCTGGGACCTTCCATATGCCTTAGGTGTAGACCTAAAAAGAAAAAAAAGGAAAAGAAAAAGGTTGCTCTGCTTTTTTTCAGAGCAAATTTACTCTGCTCTAGAGGGTAATCAAGAGTGACAGGAGAGGATATTAGAACAAACTGGCATGACAGTTGAACACAGAGGGACCTGCTTTGAGATGTTCATAGACATATACTTTCCATCCCAGAGTGAAATCAAGATTACATATATCTTTTATGTTGTTCCCATCGTGGCTCAGTGGTTAACGAACCCAACTAGGAACCATGAGGTTGTGGGTTCGATCCCTGACCTTGCTCAGTGGGTTAAGGATCTGGCATTGCCAGGAGCTGTGGTGTAGGTCACAGACACGGCTCGGATCCCATGTTGCTGTGGCTATGGCATAGGCCGGTGGCTACAGCTCCAAGTAGACCCCAAGCCTCGGAACCTCCATATGCCATAGGTGCAGCCCTAGAAAAGGCAAAAAGATTAAAAAAAAAAAAGGTTACATATATCTTTTAGATACATGCATATAAAAATAATATACATTTAAATATATATATGCATATATATATATATATATATATATACACACACACTCACACATGAGCATTATACACACACAGAATATGCTTAGAGAAGGGATTAGAGGGACACATAACTAGGTATTAAGGATGACCATCTAAGGAGGAAGATGAGAATAAAATCAAGGAATTTATTTCTTCTTATTGCCTTCAGTATTTTCTGATTCTTCTGTAATAAGGAAATACTGCTTTTTTAATAAGAAAAAAAATCTGCCTGATTCTAAAACTAAGCTCCTGGGTGGGTTAAGTATCCAGCATTGTCACTGCTCTAATTGCTCAATTCAAGTCCCAGGAAATTTTGCATGCTGCGGACACAGCCAAAAAAGTAAAATAAAATAAAATAGAGAGTTCCCATTGTGGCGCAGTGGAAAAGAATCCAACTAGTATCCATGAGGATGCAAGTTCGATCCCTGGTCTCACTCAGTGGGTCAGGGATCCAGCATTGCCTTGAGCTGTGGTGTAGGTCAAAGATGGGGCTCAGATCTGGCGTTGCTGTGGCATAGGATTAGACCCCTAGCCTGGGAACTTCCATATGCCACAGGAGAGACCCTAAAAAAAAGCAAAAAATAAAATAAAATGAAACCAAGCCTATAACTTCTAAATCAGACTGTAAGGATTAGGACTTCTGGGTTGCCCTTATTTTTTGTAGCTCTGAATACTTCCATGCTTTCTTCGCCTCTCAGGAAAGGCTCTGCCTGCCCCATTTACACTGTGCTATTGTCAACTAATTCACAGATCACTATGTGTGTTCTTCCTCTCAGGGCAGAATAGTGTTTCAAAAAAAATCAAAGCTTAGACAAGGGCATGAAGGTCTACCAGTGGAACGTTAGCTATCAGGTAGCCAGGTAGGACACAGAGGGCCTTCTGGTCACCCCTGAAATCCTTGGACACAGGGAACTTCCCACCTCATTTAAGTGCAAGAACCTAGCCAGTGTGCAACCTTAGCTTCTGATTCAGAACAATCAACAAATACACACAGTTACACTTACAAGGCAGGATCCAAACTTGTAGGCTTACTCAATCCTAGGCAGAAAGCCTCCAAAATCCAGCCCACTTTAAGACCCAGTTAATGATGACTTGGACTCAGGAGACCTGTGTTCAAATCCCTTCTCTACCGCTAACTTCCTAAGAAACCATTAGCCCTCTATTTGTCCTCTCCTGGCCTCAGTTTTGCCACTGGTAAAGGGTCAGGGTTGCCTTCCAAGTTTCCCCTTAGCTCTGACCTGGGCCTCTGAATCCTCCAGTTAGTTGTGTGTGTATGCCTGGGACAGGGTCCAAGGAATTCTTCTAGGGTCAAATGATTAACCATTAGGCTGGGTAAATTCCAGGAAAGTCTCAAAAAATTAACCTGGCTACTCCTGTTTTCCCCTTTAATTCTTCACCATTGGTAATCTGGTGAATATCGTTCCTCTCCTGCAGCATGGTCTGGGTGCCATCCCCTAAACTTCTATCAAGGGTGCTATAATCCCTGCAAATTCCCCATCTAAATTATGCCAAGCCTCACTCCTCCAAACCTTTTCTCACTTTCCAAGGCCCTGTGACTACAGCCCTCTGATCAGCTCAATTTTCTATACTGTACCCCAATGGAAGACACTTAGCACAGGCCACCTGAGGTTGTAGTGACCTCTCCTATGGCTACTTCTTCCTACTTGGTCATTCCCCTCAGGGGTATAAACTGTGCTTTGTTCAACCTTTTGTCCTATACACAGGCTCATTGTTGAGAATGCTGGAGCATTTGAAATGCCTTTCACCAAGCTGAGAAAAAAGGCCGGACTACGAGGAAATTTTCCTAACTCTTCAAAGTACTTGTAAGCTCTCTTAGCTCCTAGGATCTTCACAAGAACGCTATGAACCCGGCCAGTTACTCAACTGAAGTATGAAGCACTTAACATGGAGGTGAAGCAATCCCCTTAAGGCTTTGTGGCAAGTTGGTGGTAGAACCCAAACATGCCAGAGTTGTCACCAATTCTGGACTTTGGGGTGTGTGGCATGCAGTGAGATCATAGCTTCACCCTCTTTTTAAGAAACTGTAGCCTGTTGTGGCCTCCATACCAACATGTGGACATACTCACACTTTAAAAATACCTTCAGGAGTTCCCTTCGTGTCTCAGTGGTTAATGAATACTACTAGGAACCATGAGGTTGCGGGTTCGATCCCTGGCCTTGCTCAGTGGGTTATGGATACGGCGTTGCCGTAAGCTGTGGTATAGGTTGCAGACACGGCTTGGATCCCATGTTGCTATGGCTGTGGTGTAGGCCGGCGGCTACAGCTCCGATTAGACCCCTAACCTGGGAACCTCCATATACCGTGGGTGCAGCCCTAGAAATGGCAAAAAGACAATAAATAAATAAATAAATAAATAAATAAATAAATAAATAAATACCTTCACACTGGCTCAAGCCTACTTGAGGCTTCACCCTTTCGGAATCTCAGGCTGTTTTTATTCCCTCTTTTCACCATCATTCCCTAAGGGAACAACAGCCCAGCACAGTTCCCAGCCAGATCAATACATTTTTTGAAGAGATAACAAAGAGCCAAGAGACACTGAACTTGGTCATGCTTGCTCTGGTGTGCTCCCCTCAGTCCCCTCCCCCCTCCCCCTGTTCACCAAATTGCTTAGCAGGGAGAATAGAGGAGTAAAAGCTTTAGAGGATGGGCAAACATCCCAGTACACAACTGGGAGCTGGGTTTCACAGTAGAAATATCTTTGCCCCATCCAATATACATGGAACCATACTCTCTCCTCATAGCTATCGCTCTGCTATTTAGCAGGGTCATTTAGGAACCTGTAAATAGATGCATATATCCATATGCATGTGACTCTAAAGTGTGTACAGACAAGTGCATTATGCTAGCGTGGTGTGTGTGTGTGTGTGTGTGCGTGTGCACGCACGCGTGTGTGTTGTGTAAGTAAAACATGGACATCCATGGATAGCATCTGCAGGTACCTCCCTGAAAATGCATACACGTGTAGATGAGTATGTGGGTGGGCATAAATCATTATTCACCCATCAGTTCAACACAGATGTATTGATGTTTCAGGCACTGTGCAAGGTCTTGGGATAACTAAGACACAGCAGGTGGATAGGTTCACACCAGAGTACATGAGTGGTAGATGTATTTTTCAGTACAATGTAGATGTCTGTGAAATCACTGCACATATGGATGGGTACATCAGGGCCCCCTGCAGGCTAGGGAAGTTCCTGGGTGCATAAGTGAGGGTATATTTTATGTCAATGCTGATAGATGCTGCTGTGTTCTCTCCCCAAGCCCCAAGGATCAGATCTAAATAGCCCTCACTTGAACTTCGGGCAATAGAGGCATCCTGTGCCCACTGCTCTGCCAGGGCAGAAAGCCTAAAGTGCTGGATCCCCCTTGTTACTCCAGCCACTTCACCCTCCCCACCCATAGGGAGGTAAGGCAACAGGTCTCAATAACAGGGAACCGAGAGTCCAGCCTGCTGGAACCACCTGAGTTTCACGTGGTTTTACAATCTCACAGTTAATGTTTGGCCCTGGTTATTTCTATTACAGGAGTTAAGTGGAAAAGACAAGTATGATAAGGTGCCAGGTCACTTGCAAGAAGCACCCACCCTCGCAGTCACCTCTGGCACCACAATACCTGCAGTGTTCCAAGCCATACAAAAGAAGCAAGCCAGCCAAACATGGGAGAGCAAGGGCTTCTGGGAACAGGAAAGAGAGCCCTTGCAAAATGCCCCTCAGGAGCCCAGGGTTCCCTCTGCAGCTTTCTAATGGATCCAGGAAGCCCCAGTACCAACAGGCCAGCCAGCCTTTGCGTGGTCACCTCCCAGAACACAAGTTCACTACCTCCAAGACGCTTTCTTGAAAATATGTCTTATATACTGGCACAAAAATCTACCTCCTAGAAACTTTCATTCATTGGTCCTACTTTCCCTTTCAAAAAATTAGTCTTCCTGAAAATCACTGTACTTAGATTAATAGCTCCAGAAGCTTCCTCTTTCAAATGCTAATACATAACCTGGGAAAAATACAGTATTACTTTATAATTTATTTGAACATTTTTATTTCCCATTTAAAGTCTTTAAATGCCTCTTCCTGGGCCCCCTAGCACTGTTGGTACTGCTGGCGAAGATGGAGAAGCTGGAGCTCAGGGACACCTTGGACTTACTAGCCCCACTGTAGGCAAAGCCAGTGAACAGGATATTCCTGGAGATCTTGGTGCTCCTGGGCCCTCTGGAGTGAGAGGTGAGAGGTTTCCCCAGCGAACATGGCAAGCCTGATCTCCCTGGCCCTGCTGGCTTCACTGGCCCCCCTGTGCTGATGACCAACCTGGTACTAAAGGTGAACCTGGTGATGCTGGTGCCTGAGACGATGCTGGTCCCCTTGGCCCCACTGGTAACATTGGTGCTCCTGGATGCAAAAGTGCTCAAAGAAGTGCTGGTCCTCCCGGTGCTACTGTTTTCACCATATACTGTTTAATCTCTAAGGTGGCTGGGAAAATAATGTTAACCAGAGTGGCATTGGCTTTCAGCCCTCTCAATAGAAAAGGGACACAATCAGCCAGGTGTTTTACTTCTTCCCTAGGCAGGCCTATGCCCTGTCTCAGCAGGAAGTAGTTACTGAACAGTCGTTGCCCAATATCCCCTATAAGCATAAAGGTGTAAAACACCTGGAGGGGGTAATTATAGGGATAGAGTAGGCACAGGTAATTGAAGTCCCAAAAAAGGATCATAGATAGAGAGGGAAATCTCTGGGACTTTGGGAGATCACTGTAAGTTAATAAATTGCTCAAAAAAGTCATCAGAACAAGGCAGGCTTGCCTGACTACTGGAGGTGCCAGAACTGGCTCAGGTGGTTGGGTTGGGGGGGGTGGATGGGATGAGGCCTGCATTCAGATTCAGACCAAGGGCAGGAGTTTGAGAACCACCCTTCTGCTGATCTGAATACACACCTTACAGGATACCAAGGAGGAGCTAGTAAAGAAAGAGGCGGTCTTTTCCGACCCCCACTCCACTTGGATGATAAAACTGTAGCCCACCAGATCTTCGGATACGGCTTCCGTGTCTGCCCTCTTGCATGACTCACAAGCATCCTATCTTAAAAAATTTATTGTCCATAGGGAGCTCCCGTCGTAGCGCAGCGGTTAATGAATCCTACTAGGAACCATGAGGTTGCGGGTTTGATACCTGGCCTTGCTCAGTGGGTTAACGATCTGGCGTTGCAGTGAGCTGTGATGTAGATCGCAGACGCGGCTAGGATCTGGCCTTGTTGTGGTTGTGGCGTAGGCCGGAAGCTGTGGCTCAGATTCGACCCCTAGCCTGGGAACCTCCATATGCTGCGGGTGCGGCCCTAAAAAAAAAAAAATTATTGCCCATAAAAAAAACAAAAAATAAAGTCTTTAAATGTCTCAAGAGTATGTGTATGTATATATACTATGTATATACATGTATACACTACGTACATATTTTACATTTGCTGTGGCTGTATATATAATACATTTTATATGTACTTGCATGTATATACTATGTGTACCACCATTTAATTAATGTTTACCATACTGGGGACCATGTTTATAGTCCATATTTTATTTAATCTCCACCATACTACAGAGCAATATCATTCCTATTTTAACAAAGAGAAAACTGAGATGTTAAATATCTCCTGTGAGGTTTCTTAGCTATGAGTAGAATTCAAACCCAGGTCATTCAGATTTTAGGCATGTCCTATTATGGACACTATAATTTTTCATATGCCTTGTATACAGTAAACCAACATAAATGCTAGATGAGTGAATTATTTATTTAATTAAGTAACCCATCCATTCCCAGTAACACTTAGAATGGGTGAGTTTATCACATTATTTGGCTGCATCTGGAGTGTGTGGGACATGGGACAAATGAATTTACACCGAGGATAAGAGATAGTCTGGGGCCTGGGCTACTTCCCTGGAAGGCAAAGTCTCTTGTCTTCAAGGTTTCCCCAGTGTAGTTGAGGAGGGAGACATATGAAAGGAAACGTGGTGGGCTTCTGAGCTTTTTCCCAAATCATTCTTGATCTGAGTCTATATAAAGAATCCCTGGAGTTCCCGTCGTGACTCAGTGGTTAACGAATCCGACTAGGAACCATGAGGTTGTGGGTTCGATCCCTGGCCTTGCTCAGTGGGTTAAGGATCTGGCATTGCCATGAGCTGTGGTATAGGCTGCAGATGCGGCTCGGATCCTGCATTGCTGTGGCTGTGGCATAGGCTGGCAGCTACAGCTCTGATTAGACCCCTAGCCTGGGAACCTCTATATGCCACGGGTGCAGCCCTAAAAAAAAGGAAAAAAAGAGAGAGAAGAAGAAGAATCCCCAAGTCTTTTACCTAGAATGCCTATCTCCCCTGTGTCAACCTCTCCTCCTTCAAGTTATCAAATGTCACCTTTTCCCTAAAGTTCATCCACCCATTCTTTCTCTTGAGGAAGAATTATTCCTGCTTCATCTGTGTCCCCACTGAACTTCACACACACCTCAATGATAACACACGTCACATCACATTGTATTTATTTGTCTGACTCTCTGAACTATGCAGTCCTCATATGCTGAACTTAGTCTCAGGGCTTAGCATGATGCCTTGCAGAGATGGTACTCAGTAAATATATTTGGGAGTGAGTCCGTGAGCAAGAGATCAGAGAAAGTGAAAGATGCTTTGGGGAAATAAGGGAACTCCTGAGCCCAAACCAGTCCAGAAGTTGGCACTCCACAATGATGTGTAGGTTGTCATCACTGTCATGTGCTTCTACAGTGAGGGTTGGGATGGCAACCTCCTCCTTCTCCACAGCCAGGGTCCTCCAGACACCTCCCCACCATCTCTGGTGAGAACTGAAATATTAATCAACTGCCACCCCAACACCCTTCACCTTGGGGAGACTGGCCAGCTAGCCTCCCATCCTTCCTCCAGAACAGAAAGGGTCCCCACAATGGAAAGTTTGCCAACCCATTCCACCCAGGACTAAGAGAGAAAGTCTAGTTGGAGGCTAGGAAATCTAGGATAACAAAGAATAAGTAGACTGTGGACAGAAGAATTCAGAAAGGCCAAAGGAGACGGAGGTTATAGTGGGTAAGCTCCAGATAAACAAACAGTAAGGAACCTGTTAACTACAAAGGAGAAGAGTTCCCAGAGACACAATTGTTATCCCTTGGGAATAGCAAAGGATAAAAGCCAAAAGCCTGAGGCAAGGACTGGAACTCAGCCAGGGAGAGATGCAGTCACCAGCGTGCGTGAGGCAGAAAAGACACTCAGAATGCATGTTTAATGTCTAAGTCTAGCTGTTGCCCATAGACCTTTAGGGAACTCCCACATGGCAAGCTTTTCATATAGTACTGGCAGGAGAATTCACCAGGCTTAGATCAAAGGAATCTCATACTGTGCCAGAGGCATATCTAAGAAATTCCTCAGATAATACAGTTCTATCCATCAGGCCTTAATTCTATCCAAATGGGGCTTGATTCAGCTCCAAAAAAGAGTGGAACAGATGACAATAAGCACATGAAATGAAGTTCAGCAACACTCATCATCAGGGTGAGATATGTCCACACAAAAATTTGTACACAGGAGTACCCATTATGGCTCAGTAGGTTACAAACCAAAAAACCAAATGTCCATGAATTGATGAAAGGAAAAATTAAATGTGGCATACACATATATATTCAGCAATAAAAGGGAATACTGAGGAATTCCCATTGTGGCCCAGGGAGCTACGAACCCAACTAGTAACCATGAGGATGTGGGTTGGATCCATGGTCCTGCTCAATGGGTTAAGGATCCAGTGTTGCAGTGAGCTGTGGTGTAGGTCGCAGACGCGGCTCAGATCCTGTGTTGTTATGACTGTGGTGTAGGCTGGCAGCTGCAGCTCCAATTCAACACCTAGCATGGGAACTTCCATATGCTACAGGTGCAGCCCTAAAAAGCAAAAAAAAAAAAGGGAGTATTGATAGTTGCTACAACATGGATACACCTTGGAAACCTTATGCTGAATGAAAGAAGCCAGGCACAAAAGGTCACAAATTTCCATGTATATGAAATATCCAGAATAGGTAAATCCATAGAGACAGAAAGTAGATTAGTGGTTGCCAGGGACTGAGGGAAGGGGGAAAGAGGGTGTGACTGTACATGTTTCCCTTTGGGATGATAAAAATGTTTTGGAACTAGTTAGAAGTAATAACTGCACAACATTGTAAATGTACTAAATGTCACTGAATTATACACCTTAAAGTAGTTAATTTTATTTATTTTATTTTATTTTTTCTTTTTTTGTGTTTTGTCTTTTTAGGGCCGCACTTGTGGCATATGGAAGTTCCCAGGCTAGGGGTCGAATTGGAGCTATAGCTGCCAGCCTACACCACAGCCACAGCAATACCAGATCCAAGCCGCATCTGAGACCTACACTACAGCTCATGGCAACACTGGATCCATAGCCCACTGACTGAGGCCAGAGATCAAACCCACAACCTCATGGTTCCTAGTCGGATTTGTTTCCACTGTGCCATGACAGGAACTCCAAAAGCAGTTAATTTTGTGTTGTGTGAATTTCACCTCAACTTAAAAAAAAAAGACCTGGTCTATCAAGGCCTTTTAAATCACTGTATAGGCAATGCCTTCTCACCAAAGTGGACACCACGCCTCTGCTAACAAAGTCAGGAAGTCACCACTAGGGAGCTTCACCAACCTGGCCAACCAGTAAGCTACAGCACCCCTTCCTCACTCCCCTCCTCTCCACCTCAGCAACTCTCTCTGCCGAGTGAGGCCACAGGTGCCCCCAGAGCCCTCAGAGGTGTCAGAGCAAGAAATCAGGGCAGATGGGAGCTCCTCAGCACTGACCTTTCTTTGAGCTCACTGAGTTGCTCCTTTATGGCTTTCACAGTCAATAATTCACCAGCCACTCAAAATACCTGTTAAAGGGGCTCAGGCTGGTAAGGAAGATTGTCTCAGCTTCCCAACAAATAATGATCATTCAGTGAGAGCCTACTATGGGCCAGCGTATCACATGGCTTGATCACCATATTAAACTTCACATAACCCTATAAGGTAGATATTATCAAGGCCACAGTAGGACTTTCATGGATCCTAGGCACTATTGCCTCTGTGGATCCTTCCTTTAACCAAAAAAAAATGTTAAAATTTGTATTTCATTATTGCATTGGTGTGTAAAGATATTAACATTGTCTTAGTATTGTATATTAAGACATTTTCTTTTACATAAAAGTTTACCTTTTTCTTTAATTTGAAAAAAAACACCAAGGGCGTTCCCATCGTGGCTCAGTGGTTAACGAATCCGACTAGAAACCATGAGGTTGTGGGTTTGATCCCTGGCCTTGATCAGTGGGTTAAGGATACAGTGTTGCCGTGAGCTGTGTTGTAGGTCACAGACACGGCTCAGATCCTGCGTTGCTGTGGCTGTGGCGAAGGCCGGCAGCTACAGCTCTGATTAGACCCCTAGCCTGGGAACCTCCATACGCCGCGAGTGCAGCCCTAGAAAAGGCAAAAAGACAAAAAAAAAAAAAGAGAGAGAGAGAGAGAGAGAGAGAGAAAGAAAAAAAGAAAGAAAGAGCACCAAAACATTTTTATAGGCCCCTAAAAATACCATGGGCCATAGATGTTGTGCCTTCTGTGTCTAATGAATAACCCAGTCCTGGATGTTACCGTCACAGTTTCACAGATGGGAAAACTGAGGCTTAATTACAAAGCTAAAAAATGTAGGAATAAATGTATGATCACTAGATTTTTGACAAGGATAGCAAGACAGTTCAATGGGGAAAGAATAATGTCTTCAACAAAGGGTGCTGGGACAACTGGATATCCAAATATAGAAGAATGATGTCAGACTCCTATTTCATACAATATAAAAACAGTAACTCAAAATAGATAAAAGCCTAACAGTTAGATCTAAAACTATAAAGCTCTCAGAAGAAAACATAGATATAAATCTTCACAATATAGTGGTGTCTTAGATATGACACTTAAAACACAAGCAACCAAAGGAAAAAAATGAATTGGACTTCATCAAAAAATTTTTTAAACATTTGTGTTTCAAAGGACACTATCAAGAAAGTAAAAAGACAATCCATCAAACAGGAGAAAATATTTGCAAATCACATATCTAATCAATACATTTTTTAAATTTTTCACAACTAAAAAACCCAACTTTAAAATGGACAAAGGACTTATGGAAATTTCTCCAAAGGTATATAAATGATCAAAAAGACATATAAAATGATGCTCAATGTCAGTCATTACAGAACTGCAGATTATAACCACAAAGTGATACACCCCTTCACAATCACTAGGATGGCTTTTTTTTTTTTTTTAATAGAAGCAACAAGTGTTAGTAAGGCAATGGAGAAATCAGAACCCTCATACATTACTGGTGGGAATATAAAATGGTTCAGCCTTTTTGGAAAACAGTTTGACAGTTTCCCAAAAAGTTAAACATAGACTATAGCCCAGAAATTCTACTCTTAGATATATACCCAAAAGCAATTAAAATATATATTCACACAAACATTTGTGCACATACGTTCAAAGCAGCATTATTCATAATAGCCACAGGGTAAAAACAACTCAAATGTCCATCCACTGATGAATGGATAAACGATATGTAACCTATTCACTCAATGGAATGTTATTCAACCATAAAAAGGAATTAATTCTTGATACATACTACCACATGGATACAAGTTGGAAACATTATGCTGAAAGAATAATGTGAAAGAAGTCAGATAGAAAAGGCCACATATTGTATGATTTCAAATATGTGAAATGTCCAGAACAGACAAATCCATAGAGAGAGAAAGCAGATTAGGGGTTGTCCGGGACTTAGGAAAGAGGAAAATAGGGAGTGACTGCTAACAGGTTTCTTTTTGGAGTGATGAAAAGGTTCTGGAACTAGAGAGTGGTAATAGTTTTGTTGTTGTTGTTGTTGTTGTTTTTTAGGGCCACACCTGCCACCTGTGGAGGTTCCCAGGCTAGGGGTTGAATTGGAGCTGCAGCCACTGGCCTATACCACAGCCACAGTAACGCCAGACCAGAGCCACATCTGCAACCTATACCACAGCTCATAGCAATGCCGGATCCTGAACCCACTGAGCAAGGCTAGGGACCGAACCGTCATCCTCGTGGATACCAGTCAGATTCGTTTCCACTGAGCCATGAAGGGAACTCCTAGATAGTGGTGATGTTTGCACAAACTTGTGAATATACTAAAAACCGACAAAATTCAGGTTGCCCTAAAAAGCAAAAAAAATGACAATAATAATAAAACAATGAAATGTGTTTGCCCTAAAAAGCAAAAACAAAACAACAACAACCAATGAAATGTATATTTCAAAATGACCAATTTTATAGTATGTATATGGATTATATCTCAATTTTTAAAAAAGAAAAACTGTGGTTATGGTTGTATAACTGAAAACATGCTAAACACTATCAAATTGCACACTTTAAATGAGTGAATTGTGTGATATATGATTTATATCTCAATAAAGTCATTACCAAAAAAATTAAACTATATTTCAAATCCAGGTCTTCCCATTCCCGAGTGAATGCTTTTAACCGCAACACCACACAGCTTTATTTGCAGGCCAACTGATCCTGGAATGGCTCTTTATCTCCCTCCTTTCCCTCATACAAGCTCCCTTTACTCTCCCTGCCTTGTCCTGCCCTCTGAGCACCAAAAGCTCCAGACAAGAGGTTTCTTCTTTCTAAGTACACGTTGTTGGAATCCCTGGGTGGCACAGCATTAGTACTTTGTTCCACATGCCCAACGTTCTAGCCAAACCATTCTTTCTGCCCTTCCCTGTATCATATTCTTTCTTGATGTCCCATGTGCCTAGAAAACCCCCTCCCCACCTCTCCACAGCACAGTCAAATCCTGCCCGTTTGCTCTGATGCCATCTGGTACCTTTTCTGAGTTCAAAATTTTACAGTCGCACACTGGCAGTAATTTTGCTTCCTCTCATTCTCATGGGTCTCTATACCTCTATGCATTTGTCCCCATGTTACAGTATTTGGACATATATTTCTTGAGAACAGCACAATAAACAACCCAGAGCATCCAGCACAGTGTCTTGCACACAGTGGTACGCACAAAGTCATGCCCAACTAAATGAAGTGAATTCAATCTCACTCCCAATCACCTCACTTCTCTTTTTCCTCTAATGGCAGTTTTTCTGCCAATTAGAAACACCACAGGTGGAGTTCCCATCGTGGCGCAGCAGAAACAAATCCGACTAGGAACCTGAGATTGCAGGCTTGATCCCTGGCCTCACTCAGCGGGTTAAGGATCCATCGTTGTCGTGAGCTGTGGTGTAGGTTGCAGATGCAGCTCAGATCTGGCATTGCTGTAGTTCTGGCATAGGCCGGCAGCTGTAGCTCCGATTGGACCCCTAGCCCGGGAACTTTCCTATGCCGCAGGTGCAGCTTTAAAAAAAAAAACAGTTTGAAGAGAGTCTTTCAAATGCTAATGGATGAAAATGGGTTTCACCCACATCTATTTCATGTAAATTGCTGCGAGTTTCATGGCCTCGGTTGCCTTGAGTACCAACTATTGGTGGCATAACCTGTCCAATCCAAGGAGTAGAAATGTTCCCTAGCAAGGGGGTGTTGTCAGCCAGGGATAACATGAAGGGGATGAGAATTCAGCATACTGAGGAGGTATCAATATCTTCCTGAGCTCTGAGATCCCTCCTGCCTCTTCCTCAACTCCAAGAGAGTCAAGGAGTTAGTTCTGCTCAGACAATGTCCCAGGAAGGGGAGCAAGGGAGAGCCAAGCCAACAACCCCAATCTGGGTGCGATGTAGGACAGCCCTCAGTGGCGGTGTCCTTCCATTTCTTAACCACCACTGCCCCCTGGTGCACTGACTAGTCACATCCTACAGTGCCCCATCCATCCAAATCTTTAGTGCAGCACTGCCCAACAGAAATATAATGCAAGGCACAAATGTAATTAATTTTCTAATAGCCATATTTAAAAAGGTAAAAAGAGGAGTTCCCATCGTGGCTCAGCAGTTAACGAATCTGACTAGTATCCGTGAAGATGCAGGTTTGATTCCTGGCCTTGCTCAGTGGATTAAGGATCGGCGTTGCCATGAGCTGTGGTGTAGGTCACAGAAGCGGCTCAGATCCTGCACTGCTGTGGCTGTGACGAGGGCCAGCAGCTACAGCTCCTATTTGACTCCTAGCCTGGAACCTCCATATGCCACAAGTGCGGCCCTAAAAAGCAAAAATAAGTGAATAAATACATACATACAAATGAAAATAAAAAGGTATAGATGATATCGTTTAATAAGACATTTAACCCAGCATATCCAAAATTTGCATTCCAACATGTAACCAATACAAAAAATGACTGAGATAGTCTACATTCTTCTTTCCATGCTAAATAGTCAAAATCTGGTATTTTACACTTGCAGGACACTTCAGTTCAGACAAGCCTTACATTAAGTGCCCAACAGCCACACATAGCTAGTGGCTATTCTGAACAGTTTCGCTCTAGTGCCTTCAATAGCACACGCCCTACTGCCCTAACTAGCACAGTTCCATGCCCCAACCCAAGTGGTATCTCTAAACCAATCCTCTTCCCTGAGCTCCAGGCTCAAAAAGCTATCTGCCCTCTTGGCACCTGCATTTGCCTGTCTAACAGAAATCTCTGTAGGTTCTCCAAAACTGCATTCTCATTTTCCACATCAAAACCTATCTCCAACTCAGTGACACCACCATTCATCTGGTTGCTGGAATTAAAATCCAAAGAGTTATCCTTTCATTCACCCCTGCCCCACATCCAAGCAGTCATCAAGTCCTGTCAATTCAGCCCGTAGATATATCTGATTACTTGCCTCCATCTCCACTAATACCACCCTCATTCAGGCCAACATCATTCATTTAAACTGTTTCACTAACTTCTAAGTGCCTCTACCCCTCCCCTCCCATCCTCTCACTCCACACCCACACAGACACATCCCTGACTGCCCACATCTCTCCATCAGCTTCCCGGTACCTTCTAAGAAAACGCAAACTCCCCTTCTGGCTTTGCCATGCCCTTCACTACCTGCTCCCTGCACCTCACTACCCATCACTCTCCCACCACACAAACCCCCCAAACCTGCTCAACTCATTCCCACTTCCCTCAGTCTGGAATGTTCTTCCTATAGACCTGTGCATGGCTGGCTCCTTCTCGTCATTCAAGCCTCTGAGTGGCCTTCCCTCACTACCCTATCAGCCGTACTCCCTCATGCTTAATGGTTTTCTATCCCATAACCTTGTTTTTATTTCCTTTATAGTATTCATCACTCCCTTTATAGTATTCATCACTCCCTGAAATTTTCTTCCAGTAGAACATAATCTCCACGAGAAAAAGAATTTCCCTTCTACTGTTCATCTCTGTTCTTCTAAAAACTAGAACAGTACCTGAAACACAGTAACAGGAAAGAGAGAGTGAGTGAATGAATGCTATTCCCTCAATTCAGAACACTCTTTCCACTCCAAGGTTGGTTTCCTCTTCTTCAGGTCTTAGGTTAAGTGTCACCTGCCAGGGAGCCTTCCCAAACTGCTCTGCTTTATTTTCTATCTCAGCACCCTGTTTGCTACTCTTCAAAGCATGATTTTGACCACAGTCAACTTGTTCGTTTTCATCTTCTTTGACGCCTCTTACTATCACTCTCTACTCTGCGCTCCACAAACAGGGATCTGTACCATCCGCCCCTGTCCTAACGCACAGCCTGGCACGCGTCGGACGACCCACAAGTGCTCCGGGCGCCTCCTGGCACTTCCCAGCCCCACCTGGGGTGTCCTGCTCGGCCCACGCTCTCCTCGGTCTCCAGGAGAACCACCGACCCAGTGCTGAACGGAGCCGGGTCCCCAGCCTCGAAGGAAGAGGAGGGGCGGGGCAGAAGCAGGGGACCGCCTTCCCCGTGGGGCCGAGGCTTGGCCCCTCCCTCCCCACGGCGGCAGAGCCCCTCCCCGCCCAGGCCGCAGAGGCCACGCGGCCCGCGGACGGCGGTTCGGTTCTGGAGACCCCGTCCGCCGGACCGAACCTCCGCCACCGGCTCTACGCAGCCGGACCGTCCCATCTCCGCTGTGGCTGGTCCGAGCGCCGCCGCGTCCCTGGGGCGATTCTCCTTCCCCGCAATGTCCGGCCGCGGTTCCCACTCCCCCGTCACCCAAGCCAGGGAGGGGCGGAAGTCGGCCGCTCACCCCGGGGCGCCGCGCTCCCACCCATGTCCGTGAAGCCGCGCCGCTCGCCAGGGTCCCGCCTCCCCCTCCTCCGCCCGCTTCCTCCCCACCCCCACAGACCCGCCCGCACAGGGCGGCAGGACCCCTAGGTGGAGAAACTGCGGGACCAACTGGCGTGTGACCTGGCGGACTGACCTGCGGTCCGGCCGGCTGACGGGACCGACTGACAGGCCGGCTGACAAGACTGACAGGCTAACTGGACTGGCTGACGGGACTGAAAGGCTAATAGACTGACGGACTGACTGGCACGCTGAGTGACAGGATTGACAGGCCCACTGACGGGATTGACTGACAGGATTGACAGGCTGACGGGACTGGCTGACAGGCCGGCTGACGGAATTGACAGGTTGACGGGACTGCCCTACGGGACTGACTGACAAACTGGGTGACTGCCTGGACTGACTGGAGGGCTGCCTAGATTGACTGGCAGGTTGGCGGCTACGGGTGTTGCCGCGGCCTCTCACTGATCACTTCACACCAACTCACCCCCCACGGGCGGATTCCTGAACCAAAACGCGCCGAGCTTGGCCGCCACGACTTCTTTCAGAAACCCGGCTGGAGCCCTTAGGCAGCGTGCGCTTCGCCCGGGGGCCGCGCATGGAATGGAGGGGCGGGGTGGGGCGGGGGAAG
>PVHT021183555.1:3106142-3182591 GCA_004024745.2 Catagonus wagneri
TTGAGGATTCGATCCCTGGCCTTGCTCAGTGGGTTAAGGATCCGGCGTTGCCGTGAGCTGTGGTGTAGGTCGCAAACACGGCTCAGATCCCACATTGCTGTGGCTGTGGCGAAGGCCGGCAGCTACAGCTCGTGTTAGATCCCTAGCCTGGGAACCTCCATATGCCGCGGGTGCGGCCCTAGATAAGGCAAAAAGATGAAAAAAAAAAAAGGAACAGAGCTGAGGCTTCCCTGAGGAAGAAGAAATTCTGCCTGTGGACGGCACCTCCTGCCCTTGGCAGGAGTTCGAACCTGCACCTAGTGGTTTCCAACTTGCGTAGCAAGGCCCACACTAGCATAAATCAACTCTCTGGAGTGCCCGTCGTAGCTCAGTGGTTAACAAATCAGACTAGGAACAATGAGATTGTGGGTTCGATCCCTGACCTTGCTCATTGGGTTAACGATCCAGCGTTGCTGTGAGCTGTGGTGTGGGTTGCAGACACAGTCGGATCTGGCGTTGCTGTGGCTGTGGTGTAGGCCAGCAGCTGTAGCTCTGATTCGACCCATAGCCTGGGAACCTCCATATGCCATGGGTGCAACCCTAAAAACCAAAAAAAAAAAAAAAAAAATCAGCTCTTTGCAGTAAATCTCTTAGTATGCAGCTCCTACTGGTACCATTTCTCTGGTTAAACCCTGACTAATACACAAAGGAATCAAGGTGTGTGTGTGTGTGTGTGTGTGTTGGGATCACAGCGCCCAATCTTCATGTTCATGCACTCCTTTTTAGGCTCAAGATAGCCTCTGCCTTTAGGGTCCTTAGGGTAGTTGGAGGCTAAAGCAAAACCATAGCTGTTTAATGGCGGTGCTGGAGGTCAGGCTAGGAGATGGATGGAGGTAGGAGGGCCCCCAATGCAGGCCTCTTACTCCCTTTCACCACCCCTGCCCGCAGGCTCCGACCTCATGGATATGACCTACTTTTTCTGTGATCCTCTTTTCCCAAGGGAGGCCATGCTGATCCTCCTCCCCCTGCAGCAGGCGTAGGATTGGAAGGAGGAGTACAAACCATGCTGTCTCCCCAGGAGCCAGCTGGTGAGAAGGAGGCTTCTCCCTCAGACACCAGCCGGTCCTCATGTCCCTGCCCCTGCCTCTCCCGCCTCCATCCCACGGGCTCTGTGTCATGCACACACCTACACTTCTGCCCTCCTGCCCTAATCCCAGCAGCCGCTGAGATCCATCAATCCCAGTCTATACCGAGAGTTTTACTCACTTCATTCAGCCTCAGCACAAACCCATGGGGCAGAAATTCCTGCTATCATTATCCCTATTTTACAGAGGGGGAAGCTGAGACACAGAGGTTCCTCCTCCTGTGGAGACCAACCCCAGGTTCAGCTGAGAACACGTGTGGTGAAAAGAAAGGGGCCTCAGTGGTGAAACTCTGTGGAGCTGAGGGATCTCATTCCTTCCCAGACCCTCTGTTCTCTCCTCAGCACAGATGGCAGTGGTGAAGATGAAGGAAGTGGCCAGCCTGAAGGCACTTGATTTCACTTCCTTCCTTCTTTCTTCCACCAGGAAACCGGGGAGGCTCTGGAACATGGTCTGGGGGGAAGGGAACGGGCTCCAGAGTCAGTAGGCCTGAGTCTAGGGCCTGGTGTAGCCACTTGTGACAGTGAGGTCTTCAGCAAGTTCTGGAACCTATCTGAGCCTCAGTTTCCCCATCTGTGAGAAGGGCCAGTGAGGAGCTCCCACAAAGGGCCCTGTGGGGACAGTGAAGCAGTACTGGCACAGGCCTTGGGTCTGCAGCCTGTTCTTCCCACTTTTGTTACATGGTTGGTGAAAGTGAAAGCCTGTGTCATAGACACAGAGATGGTCGTTTACTGCTCAACAGACATGGCTTCCCACCCCCAAAACCAAACCATACTTCTCCCATTACGCAGCATTAAGGAGCTGCCCATTTTAAAGGCTGCCCCGACCCCTGCCCTGGGCACCTCCTGAATTGTCCCACCTGGGCTCTTCTCTGGCTTAGCTTAATCCCAGCCCTGCAGAGAAATCACTCCTTACCGCAAGGCACCCAAGCCATCCCAGGTGTCACCCTTCCTGACCCTCAGCCTGTGTCTAGTCCTCCAGCAAATCCTGCCAGCTCTGCCTCCCAAATATATGGACATATGTGGACCTCATCTTCCATCTCCCTGTCACAACCCAGCTCCCTGCCCCGAATCTCCCTCCTAGCAAACTGCACCCCACTCTGCTCCACACAGCAGCCTCGGGCAGTGGGGCATGGAGGGGTGAGATGCAAACAGGATCATGTCTCCCACTGCTCTAAACACTTCCATGGGGCTGCCCAGTGCTCTGGCCTCTGAGGCCAGAGGAGGCCTTGTCCCTGCCACCTCTCCACGTTCATTTCCCACAGGCTGCCTCATGCTCTGCAACTGGCCACCAACCTCCCTTCAGTTCCTGTGTTCCTGGTGTTTGGCACATTTCCTTTGCAGATGCTGTTTCCTCTGCCAACCAGACTTCTCCCCACACCACACCACCAGCCCCTACTAACCCCCTCCTGCCCAGGCTGCTTCGGGTACTTTGGTTAAACACACCCCTGGTGCTCTGTGCCTTCCCTTCTGAACACTGCACTCCGTCTGCACCACAGCATTCATCAGATGACTGCGGGGTTATCTCAACCCCACCACAAGCACACACACATACACACTTGACTGTGAGCTCCATTAGGCCGGGACTTGAGCTAGTTCTGCTCACTGTGGTATCTCTGATGCCTGCATACAGAAGAACAGTCTATTCTTTATAGAATGAGCCACAGGAGAGGGAGTGAGGCTGGATACCTGCTTGGCTGTGGATAGGGGCCGCATGCCCTGGTTTCCTTAGGGAGGCCCAGTTTTCACCTGTCATCTGGTATAGTAATAGGGGTGCCTTCATTCACTCTCAAGTGTCCTAATTTGGTGACATATTAAATGGTCAGCCTAGTTATTGAAAAGAAGGGGTTCACCCCAGAACTTCTGTTCATTCCCAGCCCCAAGTTCGTTTCCCACTTTTCCTTTACAAGCCCAAAGTTTTTTCTTGTTCTTGAGATCTTTTTCTAATATTCTCCCTACACTGCCCCCACGGCCCCAGAAATACTTAAGAATTCTATTTGCCCATTTCACTGCAGAACTGTCCTCCTGGAGCATTGCCATGGTGATCAAATGATGTCACTGCCCTAGAAACAGTTGCCTAGGAGATGAGTGATGTCACTTCCAGGAGATGATTGCCATGGAAACCCTCTTGCTGGAACTAGGGGGTGGCCAGGAAAAGTGAAGGGGGTGGAGGGCGGATGCAGAAGGGACAAATGTGAAGGGCGGAAGGAAAAGGGAGGGCGGAGAGCAGGAAGAAGGCCAGGAAGAGGATGGGAACCATCCCAGAGCAGTGAAAATAACACAGGACCACAGAATCTCTGAAATGGAAAGGCTCCCAGAGACCACCCCAAGCACTTGCCTTGTTTTTAGAGGCTGCTGAGAGGTCAGAACATGCTCAGAGTCACACCACTAGTTTATAGGTGATGTTAGAACTAACCCCAAGGCCTCATGACCCTGATTTCTTCTGTGGCTCATTGGTGGATTTGGATGTGGAAATGAAGGATTTTTTTTTGGTCATTTCTTTTTTCAAAATTCTGGCCTGAGAGCAGTCATTTATTCATGAATTCAATAAATTCTTATTGTGGGCTGAGCCCTGAGAAGAACCTGAGTAACATTTTCATAGTTACTGTATTACTTTATATTTTTATTGTATCCCCCAATGGTGTTAGCCCCCCCAGGACAGGTAATTCACCAAGGTGCCCACCCCCAGCACCCTGCCCAGAGCCTACCACACAGTAGGAGCTCAACTTGGATTGTTGACTGAAAACAGGAGATAAATGTCATCGTGTAGGTCAGACCCACAGTACAGGAGCCCAGAGAGGGGCTCACAGAAGCTGGCAGGAAGGTGGGGTTTCCTAGATAGGACTTGAATAGGCCCAGAGCAGAAAGCTGTTCCAGTAGGAAGGGTAATGACCTGAGCCAAAGTGAGAGAGAGGCTGAACGAGTTGGGTCCAGCTGGGGAGAGATTTCAACTGGTGATGCTTGGGGTTTCCGTTATGGTTCAGTGGCTTAAGAAGCCAACTAGTATCCATAAGGATGAGGGTTCAATCCTTGGCCTCATTCAGTGGGTTAAGGATCTGGCATTGCCGTGGCTGTGGTGTAGGCCGGCAACTGCAGCTTCCATTCGACCCCCAGCCTGGGAACTTCTATATGTCACAGGTGGAGCCCTAAAAATAAAACAAAACAAAAAATCAACTGGTGATGCTTTGGTCCACCTCTTAGGTCATCCTGTAGGTGTAACCCTACTGATACCTCCCCTTCTGGTAGAAGGAGCTCTAAGAATTATGAGGGAAAAGCATCAAGGTCCATGTTACTGGATATGCCTGGGGGTGGGGTGGGGCAGCAAATAAAAAAGGCTGACGTGGCTGAAGAGGCAAATGTAAAAGAGGTAACAGAGATACAGAGACGTGATCTGGAGGAAGGAAGAGGTCCCATCGAGGGAGACCTGGACCATCAGGCTTCTAGCCTCTGCCTGAAGGTGACATATTCATTACAGGACAAGGGCCTTGGATTCCCACACACTCTGCCACTTCCAGCTGTGTGACCTCGTGAAAGTTACTTTTCCTCTCAGAGCCTCTCTACTGGGGCTACAACCTAGATCACAGGAATGTCCACTTTGAATTAAAATGCATGTAAAGCCCCACTTTGCAGGTGACTGCTGAATCACACTCAGAAGGCAGCTGGCAAATGTCATTTTCCCTCTCCTTCCTGGTACAGTCTGTGGCATTCAGAACAGCATGGGAGATTGACTTTGGGAAAATGAACTTGCCAGTGGATTCCTGTGTCTTTAGTTCACTTACCCTTTTGTAGCCCTTGCTTTGCTTGGTGCCATAAGGGCCCATGGTCCAGTGAAGGTGGAGAAGAGAGGTGCTGAGTAACTTGGAATAATCACGTAGACTGACCCACAACCACCAGGTGGGAGGCTTCAGCCAGATCAGAGATTTCATAAAATAGTTAGGCCTTGAGGAAAGGATGTGATTTGGGTAGGATCAGAGATTGGAAAGGACAAAGACCAGAGAGGCAGAGGGGCTAGCAATTGTTATAACTTTTCTAGAACTCCTTTTCTCCGTGATGTGGTGGGAAAAACCTTGAGGTAGGACTGGCCCAGTTTTATCTGCACGTTATCCCTCACCAGCTACATACGTCATACCACATGATACCTCATTTTCTCATTTATTAAAAGTATTTTCAGGAGATCCCATTGTGGCTCAGCGGAAACGAGTCCGACTAGGAACCGTGAGGTTGCAGATTCAATCCCTGGCCTTGCTCAGTGGGTTAAGAATCCAGCGTTGCTGTGAGCTGTGGTGTAGGTTGCAGACACGGCTCAAATCTGGTGTTGCTGTGGCTGTGCAGTAGGCCAGCAGCTACAGTTCCCATTCGACCCCTAGCTTGGGAACCTCCATATGCCACAGATGTGGTCCTAAAAAGACAAAATTTTTTTCATTCCTACCTTCCAGGGTCACTGAAAAGACTCAGAGACCATGCACCTAAGAGTGCCCAGAACACAGAAGGTGTTTGAAACAGTTGTTTTCATCAGCCTAACTGCAGGGTTTTGTAATGAAATACGTTAAGTCCCACCCAGCAGTGACTCAATGCTCATGCCTACCCCACAACTGGAGAGTCTTCTCAGCCTCTGAATGGCAGGCCCTGACAGCAGAATGCAGCCTGTTCTATAGAACCCAGAGGCATCCTGGGCTCCCCAATCCTAAGAGTACAGATGGCCAAGTATTTACCCAACAAAATCTCCATCATCAAGAGTCCTACCCTATCCTCCAACACAAACAAATGGACCTTTGAGTAGGGTTTGAGGGGTTATTGAAAATCTGAGCATTAGCATTAATACATCTAAATATCCCTTTCCAAGTATAATTCATTCAACTCAAAGCACTGAAAGTGTCCCCAGAATAGGATGTGTGTCACATTCATTTTCTTGTCTTAATCCCAAGACCGTGGCCCAGTGAAAAGAACCATGAACAAGGCTTTAGGGGATATGGATGCTCACCTAGGTTGTCGCAAACTTCACAGTGTGATGCCAGGAAAGGAGTTCATTTCTCTGTTCTTGTTTCCCTTGTAGTAACACTGAGATGACCTCATCTCATTTCAGAAATTGGTCTTGACACGTTTTAAAACATCAGCGTGGGCAGAACTGGAAGGAAAGCTTTGAGATACACAATTGGGAAGTCTTCAGCTTCGCAGGTGTAATTTCAGGTCCTCTCAAAGAACCCTGTATCATGTATGGGGCTAATTGGAATTATGTGTCCATACTTCCCCACACCCACTCCTGGACCCAGGGATGCCTCACACAGGTTACTTTGTTATATTTCAAATCCTACCCTTAAAAAATGAGGGACTTGGGAGTTCCTGTTGTGGCACAGTGGAAACGAATCTGCCTAGTATCCATGAGGATATGGGTTCGATCTCTGGCCTCAATCAGTGGGTTGGGGATCCAGCGCTGCTGTGAGTTGTGGTGTAGGTCGCAGATGGGGCTTGGATCCTAAGTTGATCCAGCTGTGGCATAGGCCCACAGCTCTAGCGCCAATTCAACCCCTAGCCTGGGAATTTCCATATGCCTTGGGTACAGCCCTAAAAAGCAAAAAGAAAAAAGAAAAAAAAAAAACAGGGACCTGAACCTCAAAGGATTTCAGCCACCTGGAACCCACCAGAGGGCAGTTAGGACTGAATTAGAGGTCATGGGCAGAGGCCTTCCTCTATGGCCCCATTGATTCCAAAGGTCTACCACCTCTGAACCTTGGTTTCCTCACCTGGAAAGGGGGGACAGAACCTTTTACGAGACAGTTGTGAGTGAAAATGTGAATGCTTTTTCTAAAGTCCTTCCTGTGAAGGACATTCCAAATATAAGTTTTAATGTCTACATATATTTATCAAAGCTGCATAAAGCTTGTAGCTTGAAAATACCTGACCTACTAATTGAAGTAAAACTCAATAATGATTTTTGCTAGCAATTAGGTCAACTTGAAATAGGCTTCCTGATGACAGTTAGCATGCGCGTCATACCTCTACTTCAGGATGAAAAAATAGGTTAAGTGACCGTGCTTGTCCACAATGTAGATTCAAGGACAGAGATCAGGTCATAGCCATTTTCACCGGTCTTGTTAAGCTTCAGTCGAGAATATAGTGCTTAGGGAGTTCCCATAGTGGCTCAGCAGTAAGGAACCCGACTAGTATCCATGGGAACGCAGGTTCGATCTCTGGCCTCGCTCAGTGGGTTAAAGATCTAGTGTTGCCATGAGCTGTGGTATAGCTCGAAGATGTGGCTTGGATGCGGCATTGCTGTGACTGTGGTGTAGGCTGGCAGCCACAGCTCCAATTTGACCCCTACCCTGGGAACTTCCATAAGCCACAGGTGTGGCCTTAAAAAGACAAAAAAAAAAAAAGGTGCTTCCGTTATGGCTCAGCAGTTAACAAACCCGACTAGCATCCATGATGACTACAGTTCGATCCCTGACTTCAGTGGGTTGAGGATCCAACGTTGCAGTGACCTGTGGTGTAAGTCACAGACGTGGCTCAGATCCCGCGTTGCTGTGGCTGTGGTGTAGGCCAGCAGCTACAGCTCCAATTGGACCCCTAGCCTGGAAGCTCCATATGCCATTGGGTGCGGCCCTAAAAAGACTAAAAAAGGCAAAAAAAAAAAGAATACATTGTTTAGTACTTTTGTATAACTGAACCAATCCACTCAACAAGCACATTCATCCCCACACACTAGGCTGGAGGTGACAGAAATTGTGAGGGGCTGGAGCCCACGCCACCCGACAACAGAAGAGTCCAGTTGGTGATTCAGGAGCAGCCTAGGGTAGAGGTAGACAGGGAGAGTGCTCGAGAGGCCAGGCCTTTCTTTCTTAAACTTAAGAGTTAGGTCTGTTGTCCTATTTTACAGAATACTCAAAGCTTTCTTGATAATGATCATTAAAGTTTATTTCAGGGATCCAAGTTGTGTCCCTAATAAGCATTTTATTCCATCTAGGGAAGAAAGGACAATTGAAAAACTGAGGACATGCACCTACTTTGAGTGTTGAGTAGGAATCAACGTTCCAGTAGGATGGATGGGGCTACACCTCCCAAGCCAAACATGGACCCACCTTCCAGAAGTGCTGTACCATGGAAGGCAGCATTTGAGTATGCTTGGCTCACCTATAAGCACCAGCAACAGAAAGATGGGATCAGAGAGGTTACGTTGGCGGTGTTCACAGAACACTATTTAAAACTTGTGACTCTTACATGCACACTGGAAAATGTGTGACAGAATCAGGGGCATGAACACTATTCTATAAATGCTTCAGAGTTTGAGAGGTCAAAGCAGGATTCAAAGTGCTTAGCCATGGCATAGCTCCTTGAGAGCGGGTAAAAGGAAGAGCACACACAGAGGTAATATCCCCAAAGCAGCATTTATTTACCCATTGAATTCCAAAACATTTAATTTAGAAGTCTGGCATTTCATAATTACCCATCTTGATTGACATGGGCTGACACACATGGTGCTGTCAGGATACACAAGGACAATAGCCAAAGAGTTACAAAAAATAAATCCATGATTCTTAAACAATCGCAACAAAAAAAAAAAAGTTACAGATATCAAAACTTTAGATGCATTGCATTGAAAAGAAGGTTGTGCACGTCATAATTTAAAGAGGCAAAACAAGGCGCTACTGAAACCTCACGTTAAACAGTTTATTACTAAACTGATGGAAAGGAGCAAGTGGTCTCTTCATCTCAGCTTCCCCTAAGTTTTCCATTAGCTGAAGAAAGAGGTGGGAGGGGCGAATTCATTTTTGCATGCACAGATGTACTGCTTAACAAAACACTATCAGCTTGTTTTAAGTGGACCATTTAAATACCAACTGTAGCCTGTCGGCTGACTCTCCTTTCTAACTTCTAACTTCCCCACTGCTTTCGCCTGCACTTCACCTAGACCGCAGGCATGGTGAAATGCCTCCTTCAGAATGCACCTGTCTGCTCAAATCGAAAAGGGAACTTCTGTGGTCTCAAAGCAATCGTCAGTCCAGCAATGCCCATAAATTTATCTGGAACTGCTTCCCGGGGCGGAGAGCAGATCTGAGTAGCTGTGCTGCCATACAGATAGGTTTAGCACTGGATACTGAGTGACTGTGGCAAGGAAGGACCGGTGGTGACGGGGCGGGGGTGGGACAGGGCAGGGCGCCTCAGTTGCCTTCTCCGGCTTCCTCGTCCTGCTGGTCGCTGGTCCAGAGGGTGAGGTTATCTCGCAGCAGCTGCATGATGAGCGTGGAGTCCTTATAGGAATCCTCATTTAGTGTGTCCAGCTCGGCTATGGCGTCGTCAAAGGCCTGTTTGGCTAAGAGACAGGCCTGCTCGGGCGCGTTCTGGATCTCGTAGTAGAACACAGAGAAGTTGAGAGCCAGGCCCAGCCGAATGGGGTGTGTCGGCTGCATGTGCTCTTTGCTGATTTCGAAGGCTTCCTTGTAGGCAGCCTCCGAAGCTTCAACCACGCTGTTTTTCTTCTCCCCAGAAGCCACCTCAGCCAGGTAGCGGTAGTAATCGCCCTTCATCTTCAGGTAGAAGACCTTGCTCTCGTACTGGAAATCGTTGCAGTTCTTGATGAGGAACTTGTCCAGCAGAGCCAGCACATCATTGCACACCGTCTCCAGCTCCTTCTCTATCTTCTCCCGGTAAGCCTTAACCTTCTCCAACTTCTTCTCGTTCCCGTCAGCCATGGTTTTCTGCTCAATGCTGCTGATGACCCTCCAGGAAGACCGCCGGGCACCAACCACATTCTTATAGGCCACAGAGAGGAGGTTTCGGTCCTCATTGGAGAGAGGTTCATTGAGCTCCGTCACCTGCAACATCCGGAAAAGATAAACACTGAGACCCAAGTCCGGAAACCCTAGAGAGAAATCTTCCCTTCAACCCAGTCAACAATCCTCATCAAAAACAGGATTAGGGGAGTTCCCGTCATGTCGCAGTGGTTAACGAATCCGACTAAAAACCATGAGGTTGCAGGTTCGATCCCTGGCCTTGGTCAGTGGGTTAACGATCCGGCGTTGCCGTGAACTGTGGTGTAGGTTGCAGACACAGCTCGGATCCTGCGTTGCTATGGCTGCAGTGTAGGCCGGCGGCTAACAGCTCCGATTAGACCCCTAGCCTGGGAACCTCCACATGCCGCGGGTGCGGCCCTAAAATGACAAAATGACAAAATGGCAAAAAAAAAAAAAAAACGGGATTAGGGACAAGCCACTTGAGAAAACTACACAAGGATCCTATCTGAAGGAAGACTGTGGTCTAACAGAAGATTTAAGTATCAACTCAAAATGTTAAGTGATACGGACTAATTCAGGCCTTCTGAGGTGCTGCAAGGTGGTGGCATAAAGCAGTGAGTGAAAAGCCATTCTGCACAAGACATTCTCACAGTAAAACCATACAATTCCTTCATCAAATGTTCAAAGATGATTACACACTAGAAGTCTGTTCCAGACTCCACTTCTGGCTTTATAGTCTAGAAAGAACCAATCACACCTCTATCAAATACTTAACAGATGAGAGCTTCCAAGATGAGTCAAACACCACACAGATTTAGTGACCAGAGTTCCTCCCTGTTTGGCTACAATAGATCTCCACTGGTATACCCAGCTCTCCCCAACCCAAAATGTATGCATCAGTGACAGGACAACATCCCCAACCTCTGCTGAAAGCACAGCTATTCTGAAGCAAGCTTTACTTTGACCTACTTGACAGGAAACTGTGACTGCCCTTCAAGGATGGAAACACCAATTATTTTAAGTGGAAATGCTAAATTTCACAAGTTCTCCATAATGCCAACTGCAAGCGGGCCAGCTCTATTGTTAGCAGAAGGAGCATTGGACTTTGTTGTATTACTGACCTGTGCCTCCAAAAAGTTATGTTGAAATCCTCACCCCTGGTACCTTTGAGCGTAACCTTATTTGGAAACAGGGTCTTTGCAGATATAATCAAGATGAAATCATACTACATCAGGGTGGTTCCGAAATCCAATGACTGATGTCCTTATAAGGGAGATTTGGAGACGAAAGCCACTCCCATGTGAGGATGGAGGCAAACTTTGGAATTATGTGTCTACAACAGCCAGTGAACTCCAAGGATCCAGGAGCCACCACAAGTGAGGCGAGGCAAGGAAGGATTTTCCCTCGAGCCTTCAGAGGGAGCACAGCCCTGGCAACACCTGGACCACGGACTCAAGCCTTCCAAGATGTTGATAAAAACACACTTCTCTCACTTGAAGCCATCCAGTCTATGATGGCTTTGATTGGCAGTCCTAGGAAGCGAATACAGAAAAACCTTAGTCTGGACCCCAGCAAAGCGCTAACTTGCTAAACTGGCCTGTATCTTCTACAAAGTGAGCAGATTCGTTAAGTATATGATCTACTAGGAAAGGTCTTTCATTTACAAAAAAGAAAAAAAAGAAAGCACTTTAAAAAACATAAAGCTAAGCAGAAAAGGTCTTACTTGAATTGTAAAGACAGAACACACTGAAATAGATATGCTTTCCATGGATTAAGAAGACTGAGGAGTGGAAAATCAGAAATTTTCAAAATGAATAAAAAAAGATGATAGGTTTATTTGAAAACTTCAAGAACATAAGCAACAAATGTAATCACTATTGTGTGTAAAATTAGAAAATGTGTGCCAAGTTCTTAAAAAGTGAAACAGGAGTTCCCTTTGTGGCTCAGTGGTTAACGAATCCAACTAAGAACCATGAGGTTGCGGGTTCGATCCCTGGCCTTGCTCAGTGGGTTAAGGATCTGACGTTGCCGTGAGCTGCGGTGTAGATTGCAGACATGGCTCGGATCCCACATTGCAGTGGCTGTGGCGAAGGCCGGCAGCTACAGCTCCTGTTAGACCCCTAGCCTGGGAACCTCCATATGCCGCGGGTGCGGCTCTACATAAAAAAGGCAAAAAGACAAAAATAAAATAATAAAATAAAATAAAAATAAAAAGTGAAACAAACAACTGTCAACCACCACTCCCCTCAACAAATCCCTGACAAAATAAAAATACCAGCCCCTTCTAATTTCCCCCCTTTCCCTGTCCCCAGTACCCCTACTCTTCTGCTGAAAATCCTGAGTCAGGGATGGTCTCTCCCCCTTTGCCCAGTCCATCAACCCAACCCTACTTCTTTCTTCACTGTGACTTTGGCTACAGCTGCCCCTGACACACTGTGGGAGGACTGCATGCAGGCTGGGTTCCTCATTCCCCTACAAATAGACAGGAGTGGTCTCCACACCCCTCTCTCACCTGTCCAATCTGGGTCTGTCTTCTTTCTACTAATCCACAATCCAGGTTCCCTTCAAGACCTGTAACAGCACTAGTTTTCTTCTCCAGGGAGTGTCTTTAAACACCCACATACATTTGTTTACTAGAAACACAAAGAGACTTTGTAGGTTTTTTTTTTTGATAATTTGGCCTTTTAAGGAAGCACCTCTTATTAATCAAAATTCTATCTCAGATACTGTGACAAACCTCAGAACGCTTGAATCCTTTAGAATAACACTTTTCTAGGGCAATATTCAATAAAACAAAATATGAGGCAAGAATAGAATTTGGAAAACTCCTTACATCTTCCAGTAAGTAAATCCAACTAAGCCATTTGATATTAAAATGCAAATGAAGTATATAGGAGCAACTATATACTTCATCCTTGTGGCCAATAAAGCTCTTTTTGTTGCACTACTGCAAGGATACACCAAGGTATATCCCCAGAGAAAATCATTAAAATTAAGTGCATACCCAAAATATTAATGTATCACACTGAATGTACAAGGGACAGTATCATTACTAAAAAAAAAAAAAAAATCCCAAACATAAATAGCAGGAGTTTATTTTTATTTTCTCTTTTGGTAGGGGAGGCTGCACCCGGAACATATGGAAGTTCCCAGGCTAGGCGTCGAATGAGAGCTACAGCTGCTGGTCTACACCACAGGCACAGTAATGCGGGATTGAAGCCACGTCTGCAACCTACACCACAGCTCGAGCAGCAGCAGATCCTTCACCCACTGAGCGAGGCCAGGGATCGAACTGGCATCCTCATGGATACTAGTCACATTCAATTCCGCTGCTCCACAACGGGAACTCCTGACATCTGGAGTTTAGCCTGAGATAGCTGTGTGACCTTCACAGAAAACAGCTTCTCTGGGCATCAGAAGTAAAACAAAGGGGACCAGCACAAACAGTCTCCAAGGACTTCAGCTCTAAAATTCTAGGAGTCCACTTTCCTCAGCAACAATAAAAGATGTGGGAAGGCATGGGGTCGGTAGTATTAACATAAATGAAATGTGAGTCCATTTATGTTAATAGTAGCTGAGGGTTTCAGAAAATCATGTAACCCTTCTCCATCAGGAATCAACTGCCTAAAAAGGCTGCTAAGCGATATTTATGATGACACCTTCATAAGAAAAATAATTTACTAGGAGTACTGGTGTTTACGTAACAACCATCTGGTTGCCTGCCAGTGGGAATGAATCACTTATCAGCATCAGCTGAGCATGACTAACAGCTAAGCAAGCATTGTTCTTAGATCCCCAGTCAGGGCCTAACTAGGAAATAACTGGATACATTTAAATGGACTATCTTTGAATAATCCTAGGTCACAATTCGGCTAACAAAGAGAAACTTACAGGATAAAGACGGTTTTATTACTTGATCGGATAATTAAAACTAGGAGTCTTCCACAGATTGGAAAATTATAGTCTGAAGTGAAGTCATATGGCTATTAAAACCAGATTTACAGCCAGTCTTGACCGGTGATACTTACTGCAAATGCCCTTCCTTAATGTTAATTAGCAAGAGTCCCCCATGCTTCAAATTCCAAAAGCCTGGAGCCAGGAGTTGCAAAGAGAAGTCTGGTCACCCACTAAGAGAAGCAGACACCGAGAAGGTGGTGGTGTAATGGAAAGGAAAGCAGAACCTACTGGTCCCAGGCATCCTGATACCAAACCAGTACAACATCACCTGCATCTTCTATGGAGGTGATTTACTGCAACTCAACAGTCACAAATTTCCAAATGGTTTCTAATTAGGAACATAAGGACTAGACATGGGATATTCCAGACGGAAGACCTCGGCAAAGGTTCTCCATCTTTCTCCTCAGTGTCTCAACACTGTTTCCACCACAGCTGTGCATGGTGGGGCCACTCCAGACACCATCTTCATGTGGCTACACCAGCTCTGAGGGGTTCCCCACCACCACCCGCACTCTCCCCGCATTCATGTTCTCCTGCCCACCCCATGTAATCCTACTCACAAGCTTCCTAAAAACTTTCAAGTGGAGGACCCTTCCTATGAAGAAAGGCTCTCCTCTCTGTTTCCTTTGAGGACTGGACCCCCTGCCAGCCATTCTACTGCTGCATGTCCACACTATGCAGACTCATGCAAAAACTCGCTTCACCCAGCTTCTCCGCTCTGGATGGCACAGCATTCCTGGGCCTCACAAATAACCTGGTCAACTACTAACTCTTTTTTTTTTCCTATGACACCATTTGCCTATTCAAAAATCCCTAAGGGCCTCCTCCCACTAACTCGCAAGGCAATAAACTATGTGTTTGTGAGTATAAATAGACCCGCTGCCGAAAATAGCACAGAGACTATTTGGGAAAACTTAAGTTTTCAATCTGGGAAACATCCAACCTCAAAAGTAATACTGAGCAAACAAACCCCCCCCCCCAAAAAAAAACCCACCCCTGAGCTGCCAGACCTGCTGCAAAAGCTGGGCTTGTAGCTTATCGCTAACAACTCACCCATCCTTCACAGCTAGAGACAGCAACCATCCCAAACTTTAATTATTCACATGCTACCAATGAGCCTGATATGAGACCTTATAGCAGAAGAAAAACAATCCTCAAGAACAATCAGGTAAACCACATCATAAAAATCTTTAAGCTTACTTGGCAGAACCGTGTGTGTGTGTGTGTGTGTGTGTGTGTGTGTGTGTTTTCACACATATATATATATATATATTTTTTTTTTTTCCCCAAAGTGAGCTTGAGGGAAGAAAGCTTTTTTGTTGACTCTTTCCCTAAGTCCATGCCTTAAAAGTAAGGATTCTAGGAGTTCCCATCGTGGCGCAGTGGTTAACGAATCTGACTAGGAACCATGAGGTTGCGGGTTCGATACCTGGCCTTGCTCAGTGGGTTAAGGATCCGGCGTTGCCGTGAGCTGTGGTGTAGGTTGTAGACGTGGCTCGGATCCCACATTGCTGTGGCTGCAGCGTAGGCCAGTGGCTACAGCTCTGATTGGACCCCTAGCCTGGGAACCTCCACATGCCGCGGGTGTGGCCCTAAAAATGACAAAAGGCAAAAAAAAAAAAAAAAAAGTAAGGATTCTACCTGGTCCCCAGCTGGCAAAGCACCCACCATCAGTCACCACTTGCCCAGGCCTGGAAAGACCATTCTCTACTCACAAGGGTGAGGCTGCAGTTCTGAAAGGCCATGAGAGAGGCCCAGCTTCAAGCTCTGAGCAGGTGAGTTCAGGTAATTAATATTCACTCTAAACTTAACATCAGTCAAAATTGATAATCTTGTATTGCTGAGACCACTTTTGTCCTGCTCCTGACAAAACTGAACATTTTCACAGGCACAGACTGACAGGCATTAAATACAACCTCCATTTCAATGGCCTTACTGCAGCTACTGTCTGTGAAGGCACTAGGCTTGAAGGCTTCAGAAGCTGTGCCAGGCTCCAATCACAAGGAAATGCCAACATCCACCACTAAAGAGGGGTAGGCCACTGCAGAGGTGAGGAGGAGGGACAGAAAACAGGCATCTCGACCTGGACACTAGAGGCACTCTTACCAACAACCTAGACACTGAAACTTGTGAGCCTCTAGGCTTTACAAAATATACTACAGGCAACGTGAAGAAACAATTAGTAAATTGAAAGGCCACAAGTATAATTTAACACAGTCCTGCACTTAATTCATAGCAGGAACTCAAATTCAACTAATACTCTGCTTCTTAAACTAAAAAAACTCAACTCCTGGTCTTCAAGAGAACAAGCACAATCCAGATGCCTGAGTTTACCTTTCATGCTCCCCAGCTGAGCTAAGACCTTCAAGTGGGTAGATTCTGTTTTTAATTAAACTTGGCAAAAATGACTTTCATCTAATAGAGGGAATTATTTGTTCAGTAAGCCCACTTATGTTAATGGCTTGGAACTTAGTCACCAATTATGACAATGGCTAATAGACCAGAAAGTATATAAGAAATATAATGCCTTAGCCTCAGTGGGCATTTATCACAGTGGTTGAAGTTGGAGCTCTAAATTCAAGTTCACATCTTCACTTTACAACTCGACCTCCAGAAGATTAATCTCTTCAAATCTCATTTGTAATTGGAATTAATAACAGGATCCATCCAGAGTGGTTCTCAAGATTAAATGAGAATGTAAACATGGAATAAAAGGTATCATTTGCTGAGTGCCTAAGAGGTAAAATGAAAAATTTCATAAACTTGATGAACTGTAACATGGAAAACACATTTGGACTCCCCTCCTAATCCATATTTCGGAAAAATGTGACACTGCAGTCTAGTATTAATATTACATTCCAGACAAAGATAAGAACATACATTTTTGGTTTCTTTAAAGGAGTAGTGGGGTCCTTGACTGTGGAATCTCTTCTGGGAACTGAGGAACCCCAAATCCAGACGGGGACCACAACTCCCACTTCCATGCAGCAAAGCTACGTAAACTGTTCACCAACAGAAGTGCTTTTTAATTGAGAATATTGCAAGAATAATGCAGAGCCTCAAGGTGATACTTGGCAAACATGGCTTACTAATTTACATAAGTTTCAAACAGTAGTACCAGTGTAGCTTTAAGATGTCACACTAACCACAATTCTGGTACACTGCAAAAATCATCCTTAGTTTCAGTATGTGCAACATGGGATAGGTCACACACTGGGCCACTGAGCCATGCTCTCCTCTTACAAACCACCTGCTCATTTCCCCACTTCCTCTAATCTCACAGCTGTTGGAATAACAGCCTCTTCCCCGCTGACCCATCTCCTTAAGCTGCAGCTTTGTTTCCTGCATTTAAGATTTCTATAGATATTCAAGTCCTTCAAGTCCTATTTTTCCCTTAGTCAACTTTGTAATTGACTATGTATCAATAGTAAAACACACCATGACATCCCAAATAATTTTTACATTTTATAACTTCATGATTACCACCTAGGTTTTAGTTTGGAGGTTCTTTTGGCCTTGCCCATGGCATGTATAAGTTCCCGGACCAAGGACTGAACACAGGGACATCAGTGACTCACATCACAGCAGTGACAATGCCAGATCCTTAACCCACTGAGCCACCAGGGAACTCTACCACCCATGTCTTAATATAAAAGATTAAGAAATGAGACACGACTGAATTATGTCTATCCATGAATATTCACTAGAAATCTGGTTACCTCTTAAGTCACTTAGTGTTACGAACATTTTAATCCCACTTTATAGTTTATCTCATAGTTCTCATGATATCCTACCCATTTTTACAGAGGTTATGAACTGTGTAAGGTCATTACACGCCTGGTCTAGAAAGGACTTGGGTTCTAGAATCTTTCACAATGTTTCTTCCCACTATTCCATTCTATGTAAGCTGCTCAATATGAAATGAAGAGAACCTGAAGACACACCTTTACGTCACTTCAAAAACATTTTTTGCTTCTTCAAAGTATGGGCTGAAGCAGGAAATTGCAGTTCTCAAGGATGTGAGGCAATGCCACTGTTTCCGATCTGCATTTTTTTAAACCTTACCGACATGGTTCTCCAGGTGACGCTGACACCATAAGGCATATCAGCCAGTACAGGGAGGCAATGTTATTAGGTACCATTTAAATTATAAAGGAAACAGAAAACAAGTTAGAAGGAAGACTGAAAACTCACTTGACAGTAACACCAACATTACTAGTTTTACATGTCAGAGGATCAGAAGAGATGTGAGCGTCAAGGTCACAGAGTGGTGGCAGCAGAACATCCCCTCACCCAGGTGTGGCAGAGCAAGCTGTCTACTTACCTGCCCCTAGAAACCCAAATAAATCCAGAGTTATCCAGAATTCTAACTCTTTCCAAAAGCTATACTTTAGGCCTATGATATTAATGAAATGGGGACTGAGTCTTCTCCAAAACATTAAGAATTTAACATACAGGAGTTCCCGTCGTGGCTCAGTGGTTAATAAATCCAACCAGGAACCATGAGGTTGCAGGTTCGATCCCTGGCCTTGCTCAGTGGGTTAAGAATCCAGCGTTGCTGTGAGCTGTGGTGTAGGTCACAGACGCGGCTCGGATCCCACGTTGCTGTGGCTGTGGCGAAGGCCGGCAGCTACAACTCCAGCCTAGCCTGGGAACCTCCATATGCCGCGGGTGCAGTCCTAGAAAAGACAAAAAGACAAAAAAATTTAACATACAAACAACGTGTAGAAATGTGAGAAACTGTTTTCACTGACCCTCACCAGTCCCTTTCCAATAAATATATTCCATTAATTAAAATGAAAAAAAATTCTTAAACAGAAGAAACAGGCAAAGTGACCCCCCCAAATTCTTATTTTGTAATAGGAGTTACCTTGACAAAATGGTTTATCACAATTCTGAGATAATATAATTAGAGTTTGGATTGAATTTTTAATGGCTTATCCAACCCATCAATCATCTTAGATATAGATATTACGTATTCCCAGTACATAAAAGGGTCCATTTGTTTGCAAAATACTACCTTAACATCTCTGAGAGAAATCTGTGGACACAAGTAGGTAGCTGCAGAAAAAGTGTTTTTTCAAGATTGCTTATGAAGACTAGAAAATCAATTATTTTCTCTCCACAAGCTACATTTCATTCTGGCTACATCTCTGCATTCTTCCCTTCCCATTTCAAGTTGCCTCACGTTTCCTATAGCTCCAGACCTACCTTCCAGTCATTTTCCCTTAACCTCAGTCCACGTTGCTTCCATCCTCATCCCTGCTTTATTCCCCAAAAGCCTCCTAACACTGCAGCCTCCAGGTCCCACTTGCAGGATAAGAGAGGGCCTCACTAAAATGTTCAATGAGCAGCTTCAACCAGTATAATCGCAGTGGCACTCAGTTACTGGGCAGAAGTCACACTTCAGTGTGACTTGCTGGGTGGACAGAAATGGCTTTATTCTGAAGATTAAACTCAGTACCCCTTCCAAGGAAATGCACTCAGGCAGTAAGTCCAGATTCTGTAAAATTTGCTAAATTAATGTATCTTACATTTGTTTTTCTTATAGGACCCCACACTTACACAGACCTCAGTTCCTAAACCTAAATCATCCCTGTTCTGGATGAAAAGCTCCCATCTAGCCCATGACACCCAGCAAGAGCTCAAACCAGGATCACCAATGAATCAACAAATGGGGGGTGGCAGCAGTGGTGGTGGTTTCCAAACATCTGGTTCAATGTGTGACAAGGACAACATGGAAAAGATAACTCTTCAAGTTCACTTCTTACCTGGATAAGCCGAAACACTGACCTTAACAACATACTTCACACACTACTATTGAAAGCCATAAAAAGAGCCTTTTATGACTCGACATTTTAGGGAGCCTCTGGATTTGTGAGATTTTCCTCTAAGAAATCCCCTCCCAAGGCTCGAAAAAGGGCAAATGAGCTATAGAAGCCAGGGCAGTAACTGTGGAACTTAAACCCACTAACACTTGCCACGAGGGCTAGTTCAAGTGTAGCTGAGCTCCACCCCCAGAGTTTCTGCGTCTTTAGGTCTAGGGTGGGGCCCCTGCCGATCCTCTCAGGTCTCAGGAGGTTGAACACTGGGTGAATATGGCACGTTGGTGGCCGCAGCTGTGGTGATAACCCGTGTGACCTTGACACAGAGAGAAGTAATGTTCATTTAGAGAAAATGTGAAATGATGCGTGGAGACGGGGGCAGGGAGGGGTTCGCCACAACCCTAAGTCTCAGACACGCAGGTGGTATCTAATCCAGGGTATTTGCCAGGGCGTGGTCGGCCAGGTCTCCTTCCCTGGAAATCGAGGTGCAGACGGGTCTCTGAGGGTCTCGGGAAGGCAAAGGCACACGGGCTCGGCTCGCCCAAGGGTCACGACCCGTTTTAGTCTCCAGGCAGATGGGTACAGCATCCAACCCGGGAGGGGCCGCACGCCCGCCGCCCTTCCGCCCGCTTGCAGGGTGGGGGTCTCTGCAAACAAAGCGGACCCCGGGCGTGGGAGGATGGAACCAGAACGATTCCAGCGAGCGGAGCAAAAAAGGATTGGAATTACACCGAATGCAGGTAGTGGCAGCGGAAACCAGAAGAGACAGGGCGCCACACACTAGGTGATTCTTTATTACAAGCTGGGGTGTGGAAAAGAGAGGGGGTGCTCCAGCCCGACAGAAAGGTCCAGAAGGAGAAATGTGGCTCCCTCACCTTCCCACCTGCATCCTCCCTCACCTGGGGTCCAAGCTGGGATATGGCGACCCCCGCCCGCCAGCCGGCCCGCCCGCGGGGTCACCACCGCACCCCCTGCCCGGAGACCCAACCCAGGCCCGGCCGCCGGAAATGGCGGGGCGCGCGGCTGGCGCGGGAAGCGCGGTGTGCCGGCGGGCGGCCGCGCCCAGCTGTGCGGCGGTGTCGCCCCAGGCCTGGAGGGAGCCGCCGCCTGGTCGCCCACCCTTCCCCTGCGCCGGGCCCCCGGCCGGCCGCCCGGGATCCCGGCGAGCTCACCGCCTTCATGGCGGAGGCCATGTCGTCGTAGCGCTCCGCCTGCTCGGCCAGCCGCGCCCGCTGCAACAGCTGCTCGCGGTCCCCCATGTCGCTCTGGCTCGGCCTCGCCTCGCGCCCAGCTCCACTCGCTCGCTAGCCCGCGCGTCCGCTCCCGGTCGCCGCGGAAGCCGCCGCCGCGCACGCGCACTGGCTCCCCGGCCAGCCGAGCCTACAGGCAGCAGGCAGCACCGCTCGCCCTCTCGCTGGCTCGCCCCGCGCGCTGTGGCTCGAGCCGCGGCTGCCGCCGAGGGAGGACAGGCGGTCACGCGGGGGGATGGGAGGACGAGAGGACGCCTGCGCAGTGGGAGCGGCAGGGCCGGGCGGCTCGGAGCCGCGCGAGTGGGAGGGGGGAGGGGCGGGCCGGCCCTAACGGTCTATTTCAAGGTGACGTCACCTACTATAAATAGCTGCGGCCGCCGCCCCGCCCCAGAGCCACGCAGGCGCAGTGCGAGTGCTGCATTTTACCGCCGCAGAGGTGGAGGTGGGAGAGTGCAGAGCCAGGGTGGGGACTGCGGAGCTCGGGGAAGGGGAGCGGAGATGGCTGCCGCGCTGGCAGCGAATTGTCATGGCCCCACCCGGAAAGGCTTCTCTGAACCCAGGTTAGAGCACTGGCTTGAGAAGAGCCTCCAAAGCAAATAAAACTAGCGCTTGGGGAAACCAGGAGGCCGCGTGCCCGAGGGGCGGGCTGGACCCGCCCCCGCCCAGTCTAACGGATGGGCTTCGCTGGGCCACACCCTGCGCTTGGGTCTGCGCTGGCAGATTGGGGTCGGTCCCGCCTAACATCTTCCCCGCAACGCGTTCACTCACTGCACCTCCACCCTAGGAAGTGGCCTTGTGCAGACTCTGGCTTTCCGCGGGAGGAGGGACTGACTGGGTGGCCCGGCTGGAGCAGATAACATTCATGACACACCTGCTAGGAGTTGGCCCAGTACTAGGCCTTTCCAGGCACGATCATATCTAATGCTCACAACTCAGCCCAGTGGGCACAGCTGGCCTCCTCATTTTTCAAAGCCAGGCTAGTGTGAGTTGCTCAAAGTTACGCTGCCTGTAAAGTGGCAAAGAGGAGAGTGGCCCAGGTGGTCACTGAGCCAAGTCAGTCCTGGAGTTCCATATTGAGGGACTCTGGTGCCAGGCTCAGGGCTGGGCCTCGGACAAGGGAGGAAAATCCCAATGACTAAAGCATGGCCAGACCTAGTATACCATGCAAAGGGCAGTGCAGGAGAAGGGGCCTGAGGTTCTCCGAGAATTTTATTGAGTACCTACTGCATGCTCAGCACTGGTGGAAAGAGTAGCTACAGATGAGTAAGACAGTTCCCACTGTGGCGCAATGAGATCAGCATCTTGGGAGCGCTGGAACCCAGGTTTTATCCCCAGCCTGGCACAGTGGGTTAAGGATCTAGCATTGGGTCACAACTTCAGGATATGATCCCTAGCCCAGTAACTCCATATGCCACTGGCAGGCCAAAAAGGGGGGAAAAAAAAGGAGTTAAGACCCAGCCCGTGCCTCTGAGAAGCAGGTCTGAATACCCCAGAACAGGTAAGCTGGTCCAGATAATGTCAGGAAAAAGCTGGAGAGAGTGGGGGTCTGCAAGGACAAAGGCTTGGCAGTGAAGATAAAAACAAAATGGTGAGAGAGGTCCGGCAGTGGGACATGAGGTGGGGTAAAAACAAGACTGTGGAGTGTTTTCAATGCCAGGCTGAAGATCTGCATCATCCCTAGGTTTCTTTTGGGAACCACCAGAGGCATGGAAGCCACATTTCAGGCCAGGAGAGTCACATGCATTAGAAAAGAGAGAGAAGAACTGGAGAGTGGGCCTTTTCTGGACCTCATTTTTACCATCTGGAAAATTGGACTTGAAGGACTGTTAAATGCACTGTAGAAGAGAAGAAATCCTGGAATGTCAGAGCCAGCAGGACCCCTAGACTCACCACTGTCCAACCCCTATCCCAAGTAAGGGGAAGCTGAGGTCTGGGGAGGAGGAGAGGCTGGCCGCAGTTTGCACGGCCAGTGAGCATAGCTGGGGCTCCCATACCCAGTCTCCTGCCTCCTGGGCTGCCATCTCTCTGCTGCTACAGTGAGGACTCAGGACCCACTTGTGTGTCTGGGAAGAAGCCCCCATCTCAGGCTTTGAAGAGTCACCTTTGCTAACTACACATGGAATCGAGGTTAACAAACCAGGCTGATTTTTCCCTTAGTGAATATTTTTAAGGGGTATGAGAGATAGTAACTTATTATCCATGGGCTCCATGAGAATGGGTTCTGTGAGAGATGGGAGGGCGGCCAGCACTGGAGGGCACCTCCACAGTTCCTTCCAGCCCTGAAAGGAATTAGAGCCCTTCTAGCTTCTGATCATGTTGGACAGGGATTGATTGCAGAGCAGTAAAAATCAGACTGGAGCATTCCAAATAGCTGATTTGGACATTCATGAAGGTCAAATGGGAGACACTTTGGTTCTACCATAAAGCTTTCCTTTTCACCAACTGTACTGTCTCTACGTCCTCACCTCCCACCCAACCCTCAGCCCGATGTACTCTGGCTCTACTCCCACTCCTCCACCTAGGGGACCTTCACTGTGGCCACTGCACACCTTCCTGGCCCTCTTGGCTGCACTGAGCACAACTGTTCTCCCCTCCTTGACAGGCTCTCTCCTCTTAGCTTCCATGACCCTGCACTCTCCTGACTTCCCTCTGCTGCCCTGGCTGCTCCTCTTCTGTACGCTGTGTGAGTCTTCTTAGCCTACCTCAAAGCACTGGGGTTCCTCAGAACTCTGCCCCGCCCCTCTGCCCTATCCTGGGTGACCTCATCCATGCCTGCTTTTGAAGGGAACCCAACCACATTGCCAGCACTGGACCAGGTACTTTACAGAGATTGGCATATTTTTTCCCTCCAGATACCCTTGTAAATTAGGTAGGGCTTCCATTCCTATCTTACAGATGAGGAGACTGCCTTGAAGATGCAGCATGACTTGAATAAGATCACACAACTAGTAATCAGCTGAGCCAGGATTCAAGCTCAGATCTGTCAGACTCCTGGGCCTGATGGCCCCACACTGTCTTGAGATGTGAGCTGAGGAGGGATCAAAGTGTGACTCCCCTTTTGGGGTCATTCAGATTGTAAAAAACCACACGTAATCTTCCCACTTGTAGCCTGCACACCAGCAGCCATTTCCTTCGCCGTGGAGAGAAAGCTTCAGATTCCCCAAAGCCCGATAAATAAAGACCAGGACCACCACCTGGGACAGATCACCTTGTCCCAGGGCTTTAAGTCCCATCAAGCGATGCAGCTTTTGAACAGTTTCCAAAAGGACCCTTGAACCAAGGGAAAGGGCTGATGATTAAGAACAAACACACGTTGCCTGGAGCTCGAACAGGTACCCAGAGAGGGGGCCAGGTCTGCAGCACCTTTACCTGGTACGTGGTCTCACTCAGGCAACAGAGCAGCACTCTCTGCCCACCCCACCCCCAGCTACCCAAGGACACATGTGTGGTGGCTTGAGGAGGAGGATCTGGACTTGGGTTCAAATCCAAGTTCTACCAGCTACCAGCTGAGCACCCTTGGGGAAGCCACTTATAAATGGGGCTGACCACCCTGTTTCTTAGGGTCGGGGATCTACAAGAGCACATTCATGCCATGCCTGTCCCCACCACCACAGCTATATCAGCGTTCCTTGCTGCGCCCCACCCTGGGCCAGTGGTAATGATTGGTCCTCATGCGGGACTGGATTTCCAAAGCACCACTAGAACTCTCCACCAGAATAGGTGACCCAGAAAAGGCACATCCTGCTTTTTTCCTCGAGTGTATGGGGACACTCTGTGCTCCCTGCAAAATCTGGACACCAAGGGACATGTGACAGAAGCCCTGGTATTGTTCTGGAGAGACGGCGTTCACACTGTCGGCATGGTTACCAGCTGGAGCGGGAGGGGCCGCCTACCCATAGATTCATGCCACCCAGATAGGATTTTCATTTTTTTAATTTCCCAAACACAGGCCTCCCACCACCAGGGTGACCTGGCTGATCCCCAGCCAATGACAATACCACCCGCCCTGGGAGCAGCAGCAGCAGCTCCTGCTGTTAATCACTGGCTCTCTGCCCGGTTTGGGAGTAAACGCTTTACCTCCATCTATCGTCTCCCCAGATCCTCACAACTCTGGGAAGGAGGCTGCTGTCCCCATCATATGGATGAAGAAAAGGAGACTTAGAATGGTCCAGTGCTCACTCAGTAGTCAAGGCGGCCACCCGCAACCTACCCACTCACGCCCACTCAGGTTGCTCTGGCCCTGTGTCCTTTGGCAACACCAGCTCCCACCCCTGTGCCTGAGATCAGCCTGAGCGCACAGGTTTTAGACTCATCCAGGGCCTCCTGCCACTCTTTGAAAGCCTGCTTTGGGAGCAGATCAGCTTCCACGGCAGCTTTTGGCATTAAAAAGTGTGAAAATGTCCTGGTAGCCACAATCTGTGAACTGGCAGGGCTCAGAGCCCCATTCTCAGTGCCCGCTCTCCTCCCCGCCACCCCCCAAGCTTGTTCAGAGGAGCTCAGTTCTGGGGGGAGAAGGCGAATTGAAGCTGTCACCTATGGAATCACTGTTTAAATGAGGGCGAAAAAGGCTCTTGCTTCAGTTCTGCAGATGGTCAAGGAGCTTGTGTTTCTTAGCCAGAATTTTCTCGTTCCTTTAGCTGGAACCATCTGGATGATGCCTCAAAGCTTCTGTGTGGTTCTCACTAGGTGGGCCCAGATGGGAGGGACTGTGATGGTCCAGGGAGAGCTGGAGGTCAGGGTCTTGGAGTGCAATGATGATTTCCCCTCTCTGAGTCTTGGATTTCCTGACTGGCAAACAGGAGGCAGCACTGGTGGACGGCAGAGTCCTGCCTTTTTTCCAGCTCTGAAGGTCTAGGGTGTCCCACTGGAAGTTCAGTGGATGGCAGGGCAGAGGCTCAGTGTCTGGATCACATCCATACATAGAGTGGAAGAGGGACGCAGGACCCACTCCACAGCAGGCCATGCGCAGCAGGTGGCCAGTGCACTCCCACTCGGTTAAGGTAAGGTCTGTATTTTTATTCTGTTTTTACAGAAGCTGAGGACCAGGGAGGTTAAGCATCTTGCCCAACTGCAGCAGAGAAAGCAGAGAGTGGGAACCAGGGTCCCGACCCACTCCACCATCACCAGTCTTTCCATGCCTGCTCCTGACTTTTGGGGCTCCTGAAGACATTTTTTTGGTTGTTGAGCTGTGCATGTAACTGTCATTAACTGCTGCTTAAACCATAACCTTGGAAGTGGGGGAAAGGGTCGCTGAGTTTCTGCCAAGGTTCCCTGCCAGGCAACTGTGCTAAAAAAACAGCTTTTCCTCCCCAGTATGTTCATAGGAGGCAAGCAGATTGCTCCAGCCTCTGTCTTCTTCCAGACAACAGTGGCGGCCTGGCTCCTATGCAGGAGACAAAGGGATCTGGCATCACCAAAGCCAGAGGCGAAGGCTGACTCTGGGGGCTAGTCTCTGCAGACACAGCATTGGGCTGTGCTGGGGTCATGGGAAGGACCTTACCCCCTTAAAAGATACAAGATCCTCTGCTTGGCCCTTCATGACCTGTCCTAGCCTACGATTCCAAGCTCACTACCCACTCCCTGGACATCCTGGGGCCACCAGGTTCCCAGACCCTGCCCACAGATTTCTACCAACTTTCCTGTTCTCCCACCTCTCACTCTGTCTCGAATACTCTCTCCCCTTGTGCCTACTCCCACTGTGACTCCAGTACTGGCCAGGATGGTGTTTCCTGGCCGGCTACTCGGCATCAAGCCCTGTGCTGTGCAACTGAATCTAATCTGTGATCTCGTTTAATCCTGACAGCCGCGAGGTGGAGATTCACCTTGCACCTATTTAAACAGATGGGGAAATGGATGCGCTCTTACCCAAGGTCATGGAGCTAACAGGGGCAGAGTCAGAAAGGGAACCCAGGCCTTTATGACCATAAAGTTCACACTCTGTCACTTATACTACCTGCTTCCCACTTCCGAAGGAAGCTGGCATTTCCTTGGTAAAATATAAATGCTGGAGGACAGGGCCTGCATTTCATTCATCATCTGGCACCGGGCTGCCCCTCTTCTGGAATGCTGAATGGAATCTGGTCACACCTTGTGCCTCTTTTGGAAATTTCGCCCTGTTTGTGAGTGGCCAAGGTCTTTCAGGAGGGGAATGCTTTCAATTAGCTGACAGCTGACTGACTGACAGCCTGGTGGGAGATAAGACAGGGAAGGGAGCTGGGAGAGGGAGGCAAGATCACAGGGGCTACAAGGGGGCTGATAGGAGCAAGGCTCCTGGTTGAATTTGGCCATCTTGCAGTTACTTGGAGGATAAGATCTAGAGTTGCCAGCCTGGGCCTCAAATCCCAGCTCTTCCACAGTAGCTAGGGGACCCTGGACAAGTCACTGCCCCTTCCAGTGTCCTTGTGTGTAAAGTGGTCTTGTTGCTCATGCTGGACTCCTGGGGCTGATGCCGGGAGGAATGAGGTTGTAGATGAGGGCGAGAGTGGGTGCTACCTGCAGGGCACTTGTGACAATGCAGTTACCTCCTTTATATAGGACAGCTGGAGTATCATCCCAAGCTGAAACACCCTCCCTGCAAAATCATTGGTCCCTGAAGGCCTGCAGGCAGCAGGGAACTTACAGAATCACAGACTCATAATAAGGATCTTGGAGACAACTTGGGTTGACTTCCTTACTCTGAGAGACAGCACAAGGCAGTGGGCTGACAGCCAGCTCAGCTATGACTGGCTCCAGATCCGGCTCCATTTTCTGTGTGGCCTTGTGTGTGTCCCTTTGCCCCTCGTCTTTAATATGGAATTATTCCTCTAGGAATTCCCTGGTGCTCTAGTGATTAGGATTTGGTACTTTCACTGCTGCGGTAGGGTTCAATCCCTGGTCTGAGAACTGAGATCCCACATCAAGATACTGCATGCTGCACCCAAATAAATAAATTATTTAGATTAAATTAAAAATAGGGAGTTCCCTTTGTGGCTCAGCAGAACCGAATCTGACTAGTATCCACGAGAATTCAGGTCTGATCCCTGTCCTCACTCAGTGGGTCAGGGATCTGGCACTGCCATTAGCTGTGCTGTAGGCCATAGACATGGCTCAGATCCTACATTGCTATGGCTATGGTGTAAGTTGGTAGATGTAGCTCTGATTTGACCCCTACCATAGGAACTTCCATATGCCTCTGGTGCAACCCTAAAAAAGCAAAATAAATAAATTAAAAAGTAACAGTTCCTCTGTCACAGCACTGTTGGGAGGATCAGAGACTCAGACAATGACAGCTGGTATTAGTATTAACTATGAGGAACTGAGGCTCAAAGAGGGAAGGAAATTCACTCACAGTCACACAGCAGATTAGCAGGAGGACACAGTCTATACTCAGGGCCTTCAAAGCCAAGGCCTGGGGTAGTGCCTGGACAGTAGCAGCCTTACTTCAGAGAAGGCTGGGACTGGCCTTAGAAATGCAACCAGGGAATTCATGCTAGGATCGCTGGTGGGGCTCTGCCTCTCTGAGCTAAGACCACTGCTTGGATTGCTATGGCTGCAGAATGTCAAAAAGTCAGCATCTCAGCCTGGGGTCGTGTGTCCAGCCTGGCGTGTGATGTCGGCCCTCTGAGCCTAGGTTTCTCTGCTCACAGAATCAGCGTAAGGAACCCTGGCAAGGTGAGGAACTCTGTGAAGACACAGAGCTGTTTTCATAGCAGTTCTCTCTGCGCTCTCAACCTGCATCAAGTCCTGTACATCGCTCCCCCACTTGCCGATAAATGGCCAAGAAGCAGAGTCTGAGCTCTTACCCTTCCTCTTCCCTAACCTAGCTTGGACTCCTTCAGATTCAGCACAAGCCTGGCTTTCTCTGGAAGGATCCCTTAGCCTCAGGCTGGGGCCAGCGCCTGCTCTGGCCCACGGTGCTGGGTCTGCCCCTCTGTGTTGAGACTGTTTCTCCCTCTCCTCCACCAGACAGGGAGACCCATGATGCAGGGACCTTGTCATGCTCATGGCTGTATCCCCAGTGCCTAGAACTGTGCTTGGCAACACAGCAGATGCTCAATAGATGCTTGCTGAATGACAGAAACCATCATGCCAGCATCAGGATGCTCCAGGGGCTCCCCAGGGGCTAGGGGGATGGGAGGAAAGCTACTGGACTGCTGCCATGCCTTACATTAGCAGCGTCTTCTCAGTTGACAGCCGGCCCCCCTGGGATGCTATTTGAGCCAGCTGAATTCCGGGCACCGCCTCACCTTGGAAAGGCAGCCACGGCCCGCATCCAACAGCCCGGTAACTGACATCGCAGTGGTGCCAGGAGCTGCCTTGTTAATATTTAATGTGGCCTTCACTGCAGCAGAGCTGTGGCTAGAAGAGCCGAGGGGCCGAGACTGTCTCCATGGGGTCGTGCAGAGGGCACAGATGGGAAAGGGCTTCCCAAGCCAGAAAGGCCAGGCCGATGAGCATTACCGCCACCCATTTTAGTCCCTGGCTTAACTCAGAAAGAGCCAGGGCAGCACGTGCTTGCCGTGGGACAAGGAGACTGCTGATGGAGCTCCAGGGACAAATACGTGGGGGATTAGGGGCTTTCGGGGACGTTTCCTGGAGGGAGTGGGTGGGTAGAGCCCTGGCGCCAGCCAGACCTGGACCCCACCCCAGGTTTACATTGTGAGGCTCTGTGACCTGGGCAGCAGCTGCATCTCTGAGCCTCAGTTCTCTGATCCATGCAACGGGCAGATTGATACCCTCCCCAACAGGCTCTTGAGAGAATTAACTGGGGAAAGTGATGTAGAGGACCCAGCTCAGCATACAGTAGGGCCTCAGCAGATGCTTCTCCCAAACCAGGTGTGGGACCTGGGGTAGAGACAGGAGATGCACGGGCGCTTCACCCATTCATCAGCCGGTGTGATGTCGAAGCGGGGTGGCCGGCACAAGCTCCTGCCTTCGGCGTTCTCCAAAAATCAGTGCCCTTGGGAGGGCAGGCCGGGTGGCTGGGCTGTTTCAGGGGCAGGAACTTCAGGGAGCCCAAGGTGAGCAGGAAAGAAAGACATCTGCCGAAACGTGCATGTTCAGTGGGCTCAGATTCAGAGCAAAGAGGTCACTGGGTTTTGTTTCCTCCGAGTCTATCGCCAAGTACCGGACGCCCAGCCTTGTCCCCCTGAAGGGTCAAAAAGCTGATGAACTAGGCAGCAGGAGACAGCGCTGGGGGCACAGATCACTCTTCAGACGCCGAGGATTTCTAAGCAGATCCTCTGAGCCAGCTTTTTCCAGCACAAAAAAAATAGGTCCAGCCACTCCACTGAGGAAAAAATGCACACTCAGGAGCAAAAGGATCTGCTCTCCAACACCTCTTCCTGCTACTGATCTGCAACCTGGGGCGGGGAGTGTGTGCGTGTGTTGGGGGAGGGGGTGCAGAGAGCCCATCACATTGTTTAAGCCAGCCTGCCTTCAAGTCAGGTGGCCTCCTGTTGCAGTTGTGGCCACACTGCTAACTGACCTTGGCATGTGACCTGACCTTCCCCAGTGCCAGTCTCTGCATCTGGAAACGGTGCAGAAGAACCAAGGCTGCAACGAGGAGTCAGGGATCAGGCAGGCCCTTAGCACAACTGCAGGCCCAGAGTAATGTTAAACTGATTGTAGCTAAATTCACCTCGCCACATAGTGGGGTGGACAACAAGGTTTGCAGTGAAACAAGGACCCTTCCTGGGGGTGGGAGTCATATTTTGGAGGTGCCTGGCAGGGACTTGGGTTATGATGTGAAACGCTTGGTCCACATTGGAGACATTGGAATGCCGAATTCTACTCAGCACTTTTCTCTAAATTGATAAGAGGACCCCCTCAGAGCAGCCCTCCAACCCTCCTGGAGGCCCCCTGGTATAGATCAGGCCTGGTTTGGGGGCCCAGCTCTGGCATGAATATGCTGTGTGACATGGAACAAATCACTTGTCCACTCTGGGCTCTGGTGTCCTTATCTAAAAAATGGGTCATTCCTCCCTGACTTACCAAACTCACAGTTGTTGGGAGGATCAGGGATGAGAGTGTTGGGCAAAGCATTAGCTGTTTGATGAAATGAAGGAGGATTGCTGTTAAAACTGAAAGGACTGTGGGAAAATCTCTGTATTCTGCTCTGTGCCTTTGCTATGAACCTAAAGTGCTCCAAAAAATAAATAAATATATATATATATTTATTTATATATATAAAATATATATATATATATAAAAGGACCCCTAGATTTCCCATCGAGGACCTTCTAAAGCCTTTAAGTCAGGCCATATGATGGGAGTTCAAGCTCTAGCTTATAACTTGCTTGAATTTGGGAAAATGAGTTAATCGCTGGCATTGCCAGAGGTTTGGTTTTCCTTCCCCAGAGACAGTAGCCCTGGGGCAACAGGCTGGGAAGATGTTGAAAGATACAGGATAGATGAGATGAGGCGGAGAAGCCCAGTAGCCCCCCAACACCCTGGGCAACCAAGGAGGGGGGTACCCATCTGACTGCAAGCTGAGGTGGGGGCTACCTCTTCCAATTTGCATCCCCTGTGAGAAGCCTACTGGATCTCAGCCCCACCCAGGTAGATGGTGATTCAAGCTGTTCTGCAGAGACTGGTCCCTCTACCCCTGTTGCTATGGTGCTGCAGCACAGCCTGACCAATCAGGAGGGAGACGCATATCTGAGACTCTGTTGCTAAACCTGGAGCAGGATGCCCAGCCAATGGGAAGGGCGGCAGAGTGGAGCCACCATGGAAACCTCAGCCCCGAAGTTCCAACCAGGTTTTTGTCTCCATGTCTCGTTTGCAGGGGTAGGCTGGGTTTTCTGCATTCCTTTTTTTTTTTTTTTTTTTTTTGCAAAGAGCATCTTGCAGCTCCTGGAGGACATCCAGGAGTCACAGCAGGGGTGCCTGACAAGAGCATTTTCAAGGAGTCAGAAAGGACCCCAGCTTAGCAGGACACAGCTTCAGATGTCGCCTTCATCATTCTTCCCCCAGATGCTCAGCATCACCTGTATCTATGACCTTAGCCCATCCCCACAGCCTAGCCCCATCTGTCCTAAGAGATGATGGTACACTGCAGAAAAAAACCCACCCCTAAAGTAAGAAGAGGAATGTGGGGCTCACGCCCAAAGTGTGCCCTTCTGCTCTAGAGCTTTGTGCACTGCACAAACTGCTTCTCCTACGTACAGGGCTGGGCAGGAGGAGGGGGTGGCTGGGTAAGGACCAGACACAGGTGCAGCCCTTATGTAAAATTAGAGGGGACAAGTGGGCTCTGTAATTCCTTTCAGAGTTCCCATTCTAGACTCAATGCTCTTTTAGCCTTCAGACCTTGGGTAAACTGGATCTGCAAGGAATAACTTTTCAAAGGCAGGTGGACACAATGCCAGTGAATAATGCCAGTGGGACACAATAAGATTCAGGTTGCTTTGTGCCCTTAAAATGCCCAACCAGCAGGGCTGTCACTTTTAGAGCTGAGGCCCATAGGGGTGAAACTGCCCCCTCAAGGTCACACAGCTACCTGGCTGCAGAGCCAAGACTGGAAGTCTAGCTCCCAGGCCGAGCTCTTCAGCCTGCAGCATGCAACCTCCTCAAACCAGCCTTCTCACCCCTGGGCAGGCATTCAGGGAGCTGTGCACGTGCACACTCCCAACAACCTTATTTTGCAAACGTGGACATAATAACAACAGCAAGGGAAAGTGTGTTCCCTCCCTTCCCCACCCTCTCCTGGCTTTCACTTTGTTGCCTGGCAACAGTTCTATCCAGAAACCTAGGTATCATCCTAGGCAACTCCCTCACCCTCATCTCTCCTAACCAAACCCATTGCCCAATCATGTCCATTTATCTCAATGGCCCTCGAGTCACCCACTCCTCCCCTCCCTCACCAAATCCCAATTCAAGGTTCCATCACAGATTTCCTGGACAATTACACTGGTTTTCACAGGTCTCCTGCTTTCACACCTGCACATCCCATCACCTGCTTCCATTTTCTATAACCACAGCCAGTCTTTAAAAAATACAAATCTGATCATATCACCTGATCTGCTTAGAACCTCTAAGGATAAAAAATGGAAAATCTTTAACATGCCCAGGAGGCCCTGCATCACCAGGCTGACACCCCCCGCCAACTTCAGCTCACCCTGGCCTGTGCTCTGTCTTCTCTGCCTGGAACATCCCCCATCCCCAGCACACTTCCAGTTCTTCTTTTTTTTTTTTAGGGCCACATCTGCAGCATATGGAGTTCCCAAGCTAGGGGCTGAATGGGAAATGTAGCCACTGGCCTATGCCACAACCACAGAGACGCCAGATCAAAGCTGCATCTGAGACCTACACCACCGCTCACAGCAATGCCGGATTCTTAACCCACTGAGTGAGGCCAGGGATTGAACCTACATCCTCATGATTACTAATCAGATTTGTTTCCACTGAGCCACGATGGAAACTGCTCCAGTTCTTCTAGTTACTCCAACTCACCCTGAGTTCTCAGTTTAGTGTTCACTTCCTTGGGGAACATTTCCTGACCTCCTTGAATAGGTCAAATCACCCTGCCTCAGACTCTCCTGGCACCACGAATGCCTTTAACCTGTAGCACTACCACAGTTGCAGTTCTACACTTATTCATGTCATTATTTGATTCGTATTTGTAAGCCCTGCCCCACCCAATGTAAGCTTCTAGCGTCTTTGTCTTGTTCTCTGCCTGAAACATGTATGGATGAATGCGTACATGCATGGATGTGTTTGTGTGTGGGTGGGTGCTATTGGATGATAGACAGGTCTATGGCTATATGGTGCTCTCACTTTCCCCAGGTTACTTAGATCTAATCGAATCTCCCTCTGTTCTGTGGCAGCCAATCCTATTCACTCAACATGCACCAAGCATCTTTGATGTGCCAGGAATGTGCCCACAGAGCCGTGGGAGCCCAAGGACAGAAAGGTTGCCATCCCCTTGATATTTAGGTAATAATAACAGCTACGGAAGTTCTCATCATGGCACAGCGGAAATGAATCCACCTAGGAACCATGAGGTTGTGGGTTCTATCTCTGACCTCACTCAGTGGGTTATGGATCTGGCGTTGCCGTGAGCTGTGACATAGGTGGCAGACACGGCTCAGATCTGGCATTGCAGTGGCTGTGGCGTAGGCCAGCAGCAACAGCTCTGATTCAACCCCTAGCCTGGGAACCTCCATATGCCACAGGTGTGGCCGTAAAAAGGCAAATGTAAACAAACAAACAAATAAATAACAGCTACTTATTAGACCCATACTTAATAGACCACTATACGCTCTCCTCCTGGGAAACTCCCCACTGCTACCTCTCTATTTATCCAGACCCCAGACCCTAGCAGTGTCTCAGGCTTCAGTTCAGGCATTCCCTCCTCCCTGATCATCCAGCTCCTGCCTCATCGTCCAGCCTCAGAAATGCCCTAGCGACAAAGTCTGGGCCACTCTTGCTGGTCCTCACTTGTAAATTGCTTCACATTATCCTTGCTCCATGTGTTTCCTGCTCTCCCCCAGACTCTAAGTACGCTCCCTGGAGGCAGGATTCACATCTCCTGGAAGGCCTAACACCCTTTCCCCCGGCTCCACCCACGGCATGCCTAAGTTCCCAGGTCATCGGGGTGGAACCTGCACCACAGTAGTGATCTGAGCCACAGCTGGAGCGACAACAGTTAGCTCCGTAACTGCTAGGCCTACCAGGGAACTCCAATTACCCCCATTTTAAAGAGGAGGAAGCGGACTTGCCTGAGGTCACACAGATAGTAAGTGGTGAGACTAGTGCTGAAACCAGGTCGAATCTAAGGCCAAGATCTTCAACTGGTGCCTCCCAGGCCGGAACAGTTTCTCCACCAGCCCTAAATGGAGCTTTCCCACCTGTGTCTGAACACTGCTGTCATATCCTTGCCTGTCCTAAGTTCTAAGTCACGGAAGTGCCTGTCTGAAACCACTCCCCAGCCACCCCAATTCTGCCCCCAGGGTGCAGCCAGAACAAGCGTGTCCCCTCTTCCACATGGCAGCCTGTCAATAATTTACAGCAGGCTCTCCCATCTCCCCTAGATCTCATCCTCTTCAGGGAGGGGCTGCAGCACAGAGAGAGCATTAACCTGAGACTGCAAAGCCCAGGTTCTCATCCCGGCTCAGCAGCCGTCCATGGACCGGATGGACCAGAAAATTTCCAAAAAAAATTAAGTAGATGACTTGACAAGCCAGGATGTTAAGGGAAAAAAAAGAAAGAAAACCTCTCACCATCTCCAGCACCCTTGTTTTGTAAAAGAAAGGGTAACCTGACACACAGAAAAGGAAGGCAGACAATCTGAGATCAATTTAGCTTTATGAGAACTCCCAAATTTTTTTTTTTTATCTTTTGTTTTTTCACACCTGCGACATATGGAGGTTCCCAGGCTAGGGGTCGAATTGGAGCTATAGCTGCCAGCCAGCGCCCCAGCCACAGCAACACCAGATCTAAGCCACATCTGCCACCTACACCACAGCTCACAGCAATGCCAGATCCTTAACCCACTGAGCAAGGCCAGGGATTGAACCTGCATCCTTATGGATCCTAATCGGGTTTGTTAACCACCGAGTCATGATGGGAAGTCCCCTATTTTTCTTTTTGCCTCGTTCTGGCTCAGCCTGGGGGGTACTGCCCTAGGGCTGGAGCCTGTGAGGACCTCTGCTCCAACCAATTAAAGGAAACACCATCAGCCGGGAAAACCAGAAGGGAGCACTGGGCCATCAGGACCCAAGTCACCCTATTTCGAGGGGGAAGGAAGAGCTGAACGTCTGGCAGTCAGGCAGCCGGACTCAGGAAGCCAGACAGACTTCCCCACCGTGCTGTGGCTTCATGTCCAGTTTCTATCTTGGCTGCGCCGCAAAGAGCTCTCCCAACCCCTGTCAGTCTGTGGGCACTGTGTGAAAGAAGGCAGCACACAAGCCGGGGCTGCAAGGCCACGTGGCAAGCACGTGAAACCTACTGGAAGGCGGGAGGGCTGTTTGGCTCTATGGCCCAGTGAGAAAGGCCAGTTGGTTCTGCAAAGGCAGCAGGTTTTCTCCTGGGGAAGTTGTGTGCTTGCTCCACAGGGCTACCCTCCAACCCGAGGGCCTTCTCCCCACTCCTGCACTTAATATTGAACACCTACCATGTGCAAACACTGTGAGCACAAAGGTGAGCAAAGGGTGACTTGGTCTCTGTTCTCATGGAGCTTAGGGTCTTGTGGGACAGGCACAGATCTATTGATCCAGGAAGGACCGTGAGCACCCTCGTGGCTCTGATAGGAGCTGAAGTTTGGGCTTGACACATGAGGCTGACGGCCTTGACCATGCTGAGGTCACTGGCAAAGGAGTAGGCATCAAGCAGGGGAAGGAGGGCAGGTAATTCCAGGCAGAGGGCCTGGCATGGGACAACTGTAAACCTCACGAAGAGCTGACTCCGTGGGGTTAGGCAAGGGGGAAAGTTGTGCAAGGAGAGGCTGGAGTCATGGGTGGGACTCCCAGGCTACTTCCAGGGGTTCGGTCTTTTCCCAAGTAAAATAGGAAGCCACAAAGTTACTGAGCAGGCAGAGTGGCACAAGTAAGAGTCATTACTTGAAGGCAGAGAGGAAACAACCACTGTCTCCTCTGGGAGTCAACTGATGACAGTGGTGACAATAGCCATAGAGCGACCATCACTGACCACCATGTCCCACGTGCTGCTTTAAATTAATGCTCTTCCTGAATTAATTTAACCTATGGGGGGGGCACTGTTACTATCTCCACTTTACAGCTGACAAAATCGAGGCACAGAGAGACTCAGTTACTTGTTCAAGGTCACACAGCTTGTAGATGGTAGAGCAAGCAGGTAAGTGAGCGACCTCTGAGCACTTATATTACTGTTAAAGAAATTATAGGACAGGGGACAGGGGACAGGGGAGTGCTGTCCTACAGGAGAGTCCAGGGCAGCAACCAGAATGATCCCGATTTACAGCAGGCCCTTTTAGTTGGCTCTGTGAACAAGCACTCCCCACTGCATGTCAGGCAGACTGTTTTAAGTATTGAGGGTGTGACAGGGACAAAAAGCGGTCCTCGAACTCATGTTCCAGTGAGGAGAAAAGACAATGCCCAAGTGGGCAGATGGTTTCGGGTGATGACGTGGGCTCCAGGGAGGAGATAAGAGGGGTGTGTGACTGACAGTGATGGGCAGAGGGGTGGGCTTCTCTAGACAGGGTAGTCAGGGAGGGTGACAAGTGAAACTAGCAATGCAGAAGCAATGGAGCCACGATCTTGAGAGGATTCCAAGGAGAGAGGAAAGTTGTACAAGGGCCCTGTGGCCGGGGCAGCCAAAAGGCAACCACAGGAACAGAAAAAGGACACACTGCACTGTTCTGAGTGAGCAATAGGAGGTAAAAACAGAGGCTTCCAGAAGCCCAGACCCCACAGGGCCTTGTGGGTCATGGCAAGGAGCTGGGATGTCATCCCAAATTGATGGGTAGTCAGTCACTGCTGGGTTCTCAAACAGGGGAATGATGCAACCTGTTCCGTGTTTGAAAGGCAATGTTTTGGTTGCTATGAGAAGAAATTCTTCAAGGCAAAGGAGGATGCAGGGGGACCCGTTTAGTCGTTGCCACATCAGATAAAGATGGACACGGGGTCAAAGGTCAGATTGTAACATATTGCTGTTAACGGATTAGATGTGGGGTTGTGAGAAGGAAATACAGGGCGACTCCCAGGTTTCAGCCTGAATAACTGGGGAGATGATGGTACAGTGACTAAACTGGGGAAGACCGTGGGAGCAGCAGGTTTGGGTGGAAGCCGGGAGGGCACAGCCAGATCAAGAGCTATGTTTTTGCCACATCCAGGTCTCTAGGGAGCACCTGAGAAGGTGGCTGGACAGACAGGTCAGAGTTCAGGGGTGGGGTCAGGGCTAGAGGTCTCAGGAGCAGACTCACAGCCTTGCAGATGGTAATCAGAATTACAGGACTGGGTCGCCCAGGGAATGAGATGCAGACAGGAGGTCCAGAGGCTCCAATGTGCGGAGACTGGACAGAGGCCCAGAGGCCAGCACGGAAGGTCATGAAGGACACTCAAGGAGAGCCCCCAGGCAAGCTGCTCTCCACCTCCCAGACCTCAGCTTCCTCCCTGTAAACCAGAAAGGTGGCCCCACCCATGGCTGAGGTGGCTCCAGCTTGTGACAATCCTGTGGCCCCTTGCCGGATGCAGAAACCAGAGAGTTTAGGTTTGCCCACATTGTTTCCAGGCCTCCTACAATCAGCTTGGACTGGATGAAATACGAAAATATAGCAAAAGACAGCCCAAAGGGCCACCCCCCGAGCGAGAGGGGGCAGGGCAAGGTCATGGTGGCCTGGAGTGGAATCCAGTCAGCTGTGTGACCCTACCCCCAGTTACTCTTCTATACAAGTGGCTGTGATGCTCAGCATGAAGGGTGGTTGCCAGAACTAAGCCAGCTAGCAAGCAGAGCACCCTGCCCAGCTCCAGGCATGCATGGCGTCAGTGCCGGCCCCTTTCTCCTTGAGGGAAATTCCTTCTGTGAATCAGAAGAGGGATTCCAGAGTGCCTCTGCCCTTGCATTCCTGCTACGAGTCAACCCCGGGGGCTTCCAGCTCTGCATCACCCCTGTCCTCACCTGTAGCCATGATGCTGCCATCTTGGGAGTCAGGAGTCTGCAAAGACTGGCCAGGCATCTGCCGAGCCTGGGGCACCGCGGGGGCTGGACGGGGAAGGAGACATCAGCTCCTAGGCTTGGCCGTGGCTGTGGACTGGAGCCTCTTCCCAGCCTGGCAAAGTGCAGTGATATGACAGCAGGGAAACGCTTCAGCAGAGAGCAAATTGGAGCTCGGGCCAATATGTCCAGCCCCATGACAGCTCCTGTCTCCGTGTCTTCTAGAAGCAGCCTGCCTTGGCAGGGGGTGGGAGGAAGGTAGGCACCACAGCAGCAGTCACTGAAGGGAGATCAGGGCTGCAGACTGCATTCCCTGGATTCCTGGCCTGGCTCCGCCACAATTAGACTAATGGCTCCATGTAAGGGGCGCCTCTGCCACGCCAGAGCTTTACACAAGGGCTCTTCAACAATCCTGCAAGCAGGCAGGTATGTTCCTACTGAAAAGATGAGGAGGAATTCCCTGGTGACTCAGTGGGTTAAGGATCTGGCCAAAAAGAAGATGAGGAAACTGAGGCAGAAAGAAGAGAAAGCTGGAGTTCCCGTCGTTGCTCAGTGGTTAATGAATCCGACTAGGAACCATGAGGTTGCAGGTTCAATCCCTGGCCCTGCTCAGTGGGTTAACGATCCGGCGTTGCCGAGAGCTGTGGTGTAGGTTGCAGACGTGGCATGTATCTTGCGTTGCTGTGGCTGTGGTGTAGGCCGGCGGCTACAGCTCCTATTGGACCGCTAACCTGGGAACCTCCATATGCCGCGGGTGCGGCCCTAGGAAACGCAAAAAGACCAAAAAAAAAAGGAAAGAAGAGAAAGCCTTGCCCAAGGTCCCCCAGCCTTTGACTTGCCTCTTGAGGGCACATCAAACAGGCGGAACTCTTAGGTAGCCTGCAAGGCCCTGTGTGATCTCAGCTTCCTTCTGCAGTGGCAGTGGCCCTCTCTCTCCTTCTCGGGGTCTTCCAGCCAGGAGCTCCCTGTCCCCATCTCTGCCCTTTGCATGTCCTGCCATCCATCATGTCTCCATGAAGATGCCCTGGAGTCTGAGGCACAGACTTGGTGAGGGGCCCATCAAACCTCCCACAGTGGCCTCTCCAAGGACTTTGGAACCCTTTTCAAAATTATTCCTTTTTTTTTTTTTTTATTCTTACAGCCACACCTGCATCATATGAAAGCCTCTGTGCCAGGGGTCTAATCAGAGCTGTGGCTGCAGGCCTGCGCCACAGCCATGGCAATGCTGGGTCTGAGTTGCATCTCCAACCTACACCACAGCTTATGGCAACACCAGATCCTTAGCCCACTGACCAAGGCCAGGGATCAAACCCGTATCCTCACAGAGACTACATCAGGTCCTTAACCTGCTGAGCCACAATGGGAACCCCTTCTGAACTATTCTTCTCTCACAATCATACCAATAGCTGTTCTCCCTCCTATATCCACACAATGCCTAACACATGGATGGTTCTTAATATATTAGTAGATGGGAGAGTGGAGATTGTGTGAACAGTGAATGAACAGACAACCACAAATGACCCTCCCTCACGCAGGCTCTGCCTAAATCACAAATCTCAGCAGAAACGGTGTCTTCCAACTGCAGGGATATGATGTTTGCGGTGGAGGAGGTGGACCCCAGCTGTGTGGATCACTAGAGCAGCCCTGCTTCTTTTTGTTATCCCCCAGTCTCAGCCCCCAGTGGTAGCAGCCAGGCTCCTGGCTCCTGCAGGAGACGGTGGCAAGGGGTGGGGGGTTGGATTTGTCTCCGGTCTCACAAGAGGAAGTGTGCCCCATCTCACTTCTGCTTTGAGGCAAAACGCATCGTGTGTGTCAGACCACCCTGGAGTGATCCCGTCGTCTAAGCGCCACCCACCAATGGTGGCCAGTGCGGTGGACACGGCCCTTGTCCCTGTGCAGGGAGTCTAGCCCCAAGCCCTGGCCTCCCTGCTTCCCAGACATGACTGCCCCACCCTGGGAGCCGCTCTTGGTGGGCTGCTTTCTCCCACATCCCACTTCTCTTCCTCCTGTTTTTCTTCTTTTTCAGCTGCACCTGCAGCACCTTCACCCACGGAAGTTCCCAGGCCAAGGATCGAATTTGACCTGGAGCTACAACCTACACCATAGCTACAGCAACACTGGGGCCTAACCCACTGTGCTGGGCCAGGGATCGCACCGCTGCCTCCACAGAGACAAACTAAATCATTACCTACTGCACCACAGCGGGAAGTCCCTCCTCTTTCTCTAAGAGCCTTGGGGTGGAGAATCCCTGAGTCCAATCTTTCCCCTGCTATTGATGTGCTCAGTAACCCCAAGGAAGTCCCTCTGCTTCCCTGAGAGGTGGGGGAACCGCCACCCAGCAGCCTCTCCTGGGGCTGTCCTCCGGCTTCAGAATTAGGACAATGGATACACACTTGCTCGGGGTTCAATATTACCTTTCCTCTGCTCACTTTCCCTCCGATCTTGGAGGACCTTCAGGCACATTCAAATCAGAATGTTTGGATGGCCTAAGCACCCCTTTCTCCAGTCTTCCCCCGCTCCCTGTACGAAATTAAGCCCCCTCCTCTATTGCTGTAGTGCTTTACAAGTCTGTTTCCCTCCACCAAGAGAGCAGGGATGCCTCCGTTCAGCCTGGCATAAATGTTGGCTGAATGAACGAATTCAACCAATCCTAAGTGAGCACCCACGTGGGATGGGCCGTCGAAGCAGAGGGTACATGATGAGCAAGAGGCGCTCTTTATTCTCAAGGAGCTTAGAGACAAGCTGGAGAGGCAAGCCACATGCTCAAGGAAAGAGAAACACAAGAGCCACATGGAAACACATGGGCTCTTGATAGGACCAGGATTCTGATCCTGGTGCCGTCCATAACCTTCTGTGTCTCTCAGCTACTCAGGTCTTGGAACAAAGTGCTACGGGACACTGGGGATGGGGCTGACATTGAGAAAGGATTCAGATCCCTCCTTCCTGGAAGGACTATACGCTGATTCACTGAGAAACAGATGAATCTTGCTGCAGCCAGAGAACTAGCTGGAGGTCAAATCTAAAGGCTAGTGGAGTTCCCTTCGTGGCTCGGCTAGGAGCCCGACTAGGATCCATGAGGATATGGGTCTGGTCCCTGACCTCGCTCAGCGGGTTAATGATCTGGCAATGCCGAAAGCTGTGGTTGGTATGGCCCTAAAAAGCTAAAAAAAAAAAAAAAAAATGCTGATAGGACTGAGTTCTCAGCACCCGCTTTGCCCCCACAGCCCGCACATTCCAGGCCCACTAGGGGCCAGTGTGAAGGCCAGGAGCCGCCTGGAGCACTTGCGGGCTGAAGGGGAGGAGCCTGGGGAAAAGAACCCACCCCTTCCTACCCAAGCCTTAAGCCACGCCCACATCTGCACTCCAGTAGGGCTACACACCAGCTGAAAGTGAGGGAAGGGACCCCAGACAGAGCAGAAGGCAATGCCTCACTCCACCCAGAGGGGACGGAGGGGACAGCACAGCACAGGGTGCTGCACTCTGGGGCCTCACACACCTGATTCCAGCCACTGTCCACTGTGTGGCCTTGGGCTCCGCTGCCTGGGGCTCCTACCCTAGGTATGATGGCTACTGATAAGATTACAAGATGAAAAGGCATGTAAAGTATGCTATGCTGCCCAGAACACAGGAAAACACCCAAGAAATGGGGCAACCATCATTTCACACGTCTGAAATGTTCCGGGTAATGGAGGCAGCCTTGTTTTCTATTCAGCCTTCTCTGCCCACCCAGCCGAGGACGAGACTACCAGCAACCAGGCTGGGGACAGAGAAGCGGCACGTGGCACTTTATTCCTGCTTCTGATCTGTACAGGTATATACAGTTGGTGTGAGCCTATGGTACATTATTTCACAAAATTATCATACATCCTGTGCGCGCTTCTTCTGGGGGAGAAGCAGCAGATTCCACTCTGAAGAGCCCACGGAGAGACAGACAGACGGTGGAGGAAGAGATGCTCCTAGGAGCCACCCCGTCTCGAGGACACTGCTGGGGGCTGCCCGCCCCCATCCCCAGTACTGTCGCCCTCCCGGCGCGGTGGTGGCTTTCTCCGGTCGCGGGTGGGCAATGGCGGGGGACAAGCAGCAGCAACACAGCAAAGGCGCCCTCACCGCCCAGAGCTTGCCTGACCCCACCGAGGGGCAGCAGCGGGCCCGTCCCCGACCTCACCGTCACGGAGCACTGGCATGCATCTTCTCCAGGCAGCTCGTCCAGAAGGCCACCAGCCGGTTGTCGCGGTTGACACAGAAGTCTGTGAAGTCCTTCAGCAGCCGGTCAGCAAACCGGTCATCGCCCGTGGCGCTGGAGCGCCACGTCTTGGTCAGCATAGTGTTGTAGGCCCAGTTGTAGCCCACGCGCTCCTCGCAGAACAGGCTCTGACTGGCGGAGCTGGTGGAGTTGCGGCGCCGCCGGGGCTGCCCCGAGAACTTGCGCTTGGAGTAGGGCAGCTGCAGGAAAACCGTCCCTGCGTGGAGAGGGGGTTTGCAGCGTCCGGGGAGAGGAGGGGCAAGGGAGGGTGCCCGCACCCCTCTGGCCCCTGCTTACGCCGAGCCTGGAGCGGAGCGCCTTACCTGTGACGTGGATGTACTGAGGCTTGTTCTCAGCAGGGAAGTTAAAAGCAGAGGCAGAATATTTATCTTGGACAAAACCAAACCTAAGGGAAGGACAGGAAGACACACTGATTAGAGCCTCCTGGGCTAAAGGGACCCGGTGAAATCATGGCTGTCACCACACTGACGGCAGGGGCGAAGGGGCCAGCCTGGGGCGGTCTCTTTCCCTTCAGGCTGCTCCTTCCCGGCCTAACCGCTTCCCATCTGCCACCCCTCGGTGGCTCACTGGCTCCCCACCCCCCTGCCTGAGCCCTTTCCCCCTTTCCTCTCATCTGCTCTGCTGTCCCTCATCCAGGCTTCATCTCCACCCAGCATCCTTTCCCAATGTACTAGCTCCCCTGCACTGTGCCCATTCCTACAGTGGAGACCGCCAGCCCCTCCAGGGATCTCAGTTCTGCTGAGCCGGGCCTCTCCCCGCAGCCCCTCTGTTCTCCCAAACTAGGTGCCCAGCAGGTTCTCAGGAGAGGCACTGCAATGAAGTATCTTCACTGAAACCCTTTTCTTAAAGCGAGGAACAGTATTGGGGACTCTGCTTGGCTGTGTCCTAGAAACAGGCAGGAAGGGCCACTCTTCATCTACGGTGTGTCCTGTTTCTTCTATTTCCACTGCGTGTGTTCACTACGGCACTGCCTGCTAAGGGCTGTAAAAGGCATGCTGGCAGATGGGGCTCCTGCCCTGAGTCTGAGGGGTTGATGTGACGAAGGCTGTGATGAGGCAGGACTAAAGCAGGTCAAATCCTGTCTCCTGCCCTGCACTGAGCTCTAGGCAGGTGCTGTGCTGCATCCTCTACAGAAGTTGCTGGCTTTCCAGCAGCACTTGATAATTATTTACTGAAGAACATGTGAAGTCGCACACAGAAATTAAAGGGATCTGCTGGTGTGCACTGCAAGCTTGTCACTGACGGCTGGTTCTCTGAAGGCAGGAGTGGCTCAGGGGGTTTGCCTTTCTTCCTCTCTACTCACCGATCAAGGCTATTTATTTACTTGGCATGGCTGGGCCTCACCCCTGATAGGCTCATCAGCTGGCTGGCATTTTCCTAACGATAACTAGGGTCTCCTGAGGGCTTATTAGGGTCAGGACATCAGGGGACCCTCTCAAGAGCTCTGTGAGGAGCAAGAACTCACAGGCAAAGCAGTGTCAGGACTTGCCCGTGGTGCCTCAGCCAGATGCCAGTGGAGGAGGCAGAGGGGAACCAGGCCTGTCTGCTCCCCACATCAAAGCCCTCTGCCACCAACGTCTGCATGCTACCGCCCCCAAATTGTAGCCCCTCCTACTGGAGGGAGAAAGTCAGACGCCCTGGCATTCATTTCACAGCCTTTACCAAGCATCGAAGAAAAGGACAGAGAAGAAAAGGGCAGAGTAAGGTCTAAGGCAGGCCTGGGCCCGCTTGGGTCAGGGAGGCTGAAGAGCCTGGACTTGATCCTGTGGTTGTGGCGGCGTGTATACAGCGAGGCAGGGAGAGGGGGTGGAACGTCTGAAGGCACCTGAACAAGGTGATAAGACACTGAACCTGGAACAAACGCTTTGTTTTTCCCATAATTAACCCAAAGCAGCAACTGGACACTAGTTAGTGATGTTCTAGAGACAAAAGCTGGACCAGCCTGGACGACAGACAGCCAAGCCTCGGAAAGACTTTCCCTGCTACACATATTAGATATCAATAAACATCTACCAAACTTGGAGTTCCGGCGTGGTGCAGCAGAAACGAATCTGACTAGAAACCATGAGGTTGCAGGTTCAATCCCTGACCTCGCGCAATGGGTTAAGGATCCGGCATTGCCATGAGCTGTGGTGTAGGTCGCAGACTCAGCTCAGATCCCAAGTTGCTATGGCTGTGGTGTAGGCCAGCAGCTGTAGCTCCGATTCAACCCCTAGCCTGGGAACCTCCATATGCTGTGGGTTTGGCCCTAAAAGGCAAAAATAATAAATAAATAAATATCTACCAAACTTATCTACTGCTTTTTAACCATTCATTGTTTTTTAGACATGTGTCAAGGGGCTCTTGACAAATTTTACAGTTTGTCATCTCATTTCATCTCCTGGCACTCTTGGCTCAGGGTCTTGTTGGAGAGTAAGGACAGAGCTCTCTGCATCCCACTAACTAGAAGGATAGGGGCTGACAAATTATAGCTACAGGAACTGAAGAAGCAGTGCTCATCTTTGAAACCAAGGCAGGAGGGCCCGTCGGAGATAAGCAGCGAATCTCTCCTTGGTGGACTGGGTCTATCTCTCCAGAAAGGACATAGACTGGGTTTTGCTACGGTAACTACTACTTAAGACAAACACGATGCCTCTCCATGCTTCCCTCTTGCTAAGGGACAAACCTGTGTGCAATGGCTTCCTGGAAAAGGTGCATTCGATCCCAGTATGTTTCCGGTTCAAAGTCTAAAAGGAAAAAAAAAAGGAATAAAGGCTGAGTTGTGATTCCAAGGTTTGCAGTTCTCCCTGTGTCTGGCCTTCGGTATTTTTCACTACAGTTCTCTCCCCCTGAGCCTGAGCTTGGCTTGTCCATACCACCTGCTTTCAGAAGCACCAGCCTCCACTCCAAAGAGAGACATCCTAGAGAGAGTGACAGCCCCCAAGCTCCAGCAGGGTCTAGAAAAGGGAATATTATGGGCCCTCAGCCACCAGTATGAGCTACTAGTATTCAACATGAGCTTCATTCTAATGACCATCTGTGCCAAAAGCGAAAAGGAGCAGGATGTTAATGCACAGCCAAAGGATAAGCCGTAAACGCACACCATTTACTTCTAAGGAAACAAAAATTACCAGTCTTCCGTTTTAGAGGTTGGGGAAATGAAGAAAATAAATATATAGACGATTTTTGGAAAAGTGATCAGCTGGGGAGGGGTGGGGAGCGGGGCAGACGAGTGCACGCCTCCAGTAAGACGAGTGCTTACTGCTCCAGCCTGGCTCCCGTGGGCTGGTGTGAAGACAGGAGCAGAGCGAGGAGGTGGTGGTATGAGTGAGTTGTCACACAGCAGAGGCAATGGGCAAGGGCTGCTCTGGGGATCGAGGTGCTGAGGGCTGGAGCAGCAATCACACAGACCTTGTCCCAGGGACCATGGGTGCCTGCAGGGGCTTTGCTGCTCTTTCTGTATTTGGAATTTTATATCTAGGATAGATTTGAGGGCTCTGGGTAACCAAAGAGCAGTAAAAGCAAAAAAAGACTTTGGTTTTAATAAGAAAAAAACAGACACAACGCACTCTTGTCAGATTTTTAAGCTTTTGCATCCTCTGTTATCAGAAGGGGAGATAACAGGAAGAGAAGCTGCACAGAAGAAAATCAATTTTTAGATTCAGGGCCTTATTCCTTTAAATCAGGACTCCTTTCGTTCAGCTGTAACCATGGCAACCAACAGAGGATGCTGGTCTTGAAGACTAGGTTATAACTGGCAGGGAAAACCATCAGTTCACATGAAAATGTCCTCCAGTGCCAGCCCTGCAAGCACCCTGTGCTGCTACAGTGAAGGTAGAAAACCCCAGAAGAGGGCCTTCCTTTGGATGGTGTTGAGGGAGACCTCTGCATCCCCTCAGCATATCAGAAACAGCAATAAGAAGCAGTGCCTGTGGAGTTCCCTACATGGTTCAGTGGTAATGAACCAGACTAGTATCACTAGGGTGCGGCTTTGATCCCTGGCCTCTCTCCGTGGGCTAAAGATCCAGTGTTGCTGTGAGCTGCAGTGTAGGTCTCGGGTGCGGCCCTAAAAAGACACACACACACACACACACACACACACACACACACACACACACACGCAGTGCTTGGCTTAAAGCCATGAGATGAACAAACAAAATCATCTGGCATTTTAGGACTGCAAAAAATGGCCCCCTCTTGGATATAGCTCAAGGGGAAACGAGAATATGCGTGAGTGTGGGGAGTGCTTTGTAAACCCTAAGGATCAAGGAATCTACAGCCTCCAGGGCTGTGGGGCTCACCTGGAACCCCCCCCCCTCAACTATAACCTAAAACCCTGTGTCTATACAAAAATGTTTTCCAAGATGTAAAGAACATACACTTGGGCCTTTGGAACAAACACTGTTTGCACCCTGGGGGCCAGTTCTCTGCCACCAAGCATAGCACAGACTCGCAAGATCCCAAGAAGAGGGCCTCTCCTTTGCCTCAGTTTCTTCTTCTACATTGATCATTTCTATACCTGAAAATCTAAAGGGCTCTGACACACCAGCAGCAACTTAGGTTTTCATTATAAAAGGATCGTCTGTGAGTTCACAGGAAGCTTTGTAGGAGCTAATTCCATGCTCATCGCAATGAGCACTTGGTGATAAAAAGTTTGTGCTGATGATGGTGGCTTGTCCGCAGACCTGTCCTCAACTTGCCCTTGGAGACTGGTGGAAGAGGGCTGGGGCAGGGGTGTTGGGGGTTCCTGTGAGTCCGTTCAAGGGAAGGGCTCTGATCTGTCCTCCTGCTCTGCCATCTTTGAAACATGGGCCTCCTGGTGCTGATGCCTGCACATTGTCTTCTGTTTTGCTTTCAATGTCCCCATTTCAGCCTTATTTCATGGAACAGCAGATCCAAGCCTCCCGTGAGGTTCAGATTCCCGCAGCCCCAACCAGTCAGGCTGGAGCAGAGAGAAGAGGGTGTGGGGAGAACCCCAGTCAGCTCACCATTTACAGAGCACAGTGCCCGCTCCCGCCCACTATCCCCTCCAGGTCTCACGAAGGTCTTCCTGAGCTGGAAGGGCACCTCTGGCTGCCCTCATTTTAGGAATAAGGCATCTGAGGTTCAGAGACACTGAATGACTTGCCCAAGGTTGCCCAGCCACTAAGGGAAGAACCAGGATTGAAACTCTGGCCCCTTGTCCAAAGGCTCCCCCTTCTCCTGGCCTCCAGGCGCTTAAAAGAGGCCACCTTGGGGGAGGGGTCTGCTTGCAGGGACAGGCCCTCTGCGGGGGCGGGGGAGGGGGCTCTTACTGTCAAACAGGTGCTCGCTCCCTTCCTTGAGCAGACAGCTGATGTTGAGTGGGATGAAGAGCTGGGCCCGGAGCGGGTCGCCATACAGATAACTGGGCAGTGCAAAGGGACCCTCCAGCACGGGCACCAACAGAAAGCCACAGGAAGTGGCCTTGCGGTGCCAACCTTGGACCTGGCGGAAAGCACAGAGACACACAGCATCATCTTCAAGTTCCCTTTGACAAGAGAAAGTACTTGCAAGGAGGGTGCTGCCTGGGGGCAGCCTGCACACTGACTGGCGTGTTCAGTTATCAATGTCCACTAGTTGCAGACCCGTCCCAGGAGGAGGAAGCACGATATAAGCTCCTGACAAATACCTGAGAGACTATGAGGTGAGCACACAGCTCCTCCTCAGGCCCAAGCTTCTGCAACCTTGGGGGTTCTTTTGGAGAAAAGACTAGGGAGAACTATTTTCTGCCTCTTCTTGGTCCATGGATGTTGTGGGAAGGTCATGGGATACTGATTAAGTCCAATTTTTTCCTTTATCAAAAATTTACTACGTCCAAAGTAGCAAATAGGAAAAGAGTCCACTCAGGCTGGCCGAGAGGGACATGACATGGGCGGCAAGACAACCATGGCAGCCTCTGGCCAAAAGTGACAAGCACTGACCCAGCAGAAGGAAAGCCATTCTCCGCAAACTCCCAAATGCTGCCCGTCTAATGACCGAGCAGGAACAAAAGTTACTGGGCCATAAAGACAAACCTCCCCTGCAGGCACTTTCTTGGGGAACAGTGGTAATTTTCGAGGTCTTAAGACACCTTTTTTTTTTTTGGCTTTGCCCTTAGCATGTGGAAGTTCCTGGGCCAGGGATCGAACCTATGCCACAGCAGCGACCCAAGTCACTGGAGTGACAATGCTGGATCCTTAACCCTCTTCGTCACAAGGGAACTCTGCTAACTGTACGATCTTTACATAAAAATGGATGCTTAGATGTGCAGATATACAAACGGGACCTGGAAGGACATGTCAAACTATAAAATGCTTGTGATTATGGATGACTGTGATTTTTGCTTCCTGTGTTTTTCAGTTTCCTATGACTGTTATTTCCTATTAACTACACATTACCTTTTAAGAAGCAAATGTTATTTTAATAACCTAAAAAGATGAGGCAAAACAAACAAAAACAACAAGGCTGAGTTATTTATCCTGATACAGAACATACGTAGGTAATAATACAAGAATAGTAGGTATTCTGAGCAACTATGTCTGTTTAAAAAAAAAACAAAACAGACCTCTATATACCATGACTCTCTCTGCAAGGACCCGGAAAGTGTCAGGGCAGCTGGAAGGTAATAGGAGCCTGAACTAAAACAACTTTTAAAGTGATATAATTACAATTCTCTACCGAGCACCCGTTCATCTGTCCTCCGGGTGAGCCGAGGCCCCACCACGTGCAAGGGGGTCTCACCATCTCGAAGAGCACTGCGGCGGTCACCGCCATCCAGTGAAGCTTGATCTCGAAGGCCGCATTCAGCGAGAAGTTACCGTGGTAATAACAGCTGCACCACTCCAGTCGGTCCGTGCGGTTGTTCACGTCCACGTCTAGGGTCACGGTCCTCTGCTCTGGGACAGTGGCGGCTATGTCAGCACGCGGGAGGGCCCCGAGAGGTGGAAGGGAAGGAGCGGGATAAGGAGGAAAAGTAAACAACTGAGCATCTAGACATGAAACTGCCGCACCGCCTAACAGAACATGGCAGACTCCAGAGGCTTCCTGGGGCACGTGGACATTCCCGGGCCAGAGGCTGAACCCGAGCCACAGCAGTGATGACGCCTCCTCCTTAACCCGCTGAGCCACCAGGGAACTCCAAGCATCAGGGTTTGGACTGAAGCACTCTACAGTCCCCAGAGCCCAAGGTCTGGCGGGCCGTCAAGAGCAGGCTGAGGAGCCCAAGGCATGTGAGCTGCCCGAGGGACCCAGGGCTGCTTTTTCCAGGGTCTCAGACGTCCCTGAGCTTCAAGCTCAGCAACAAAGGATGACAGGGGAGGGGAAGTGGGAGCTATTAAGGGCCAAGCCGGACAGGACCAGGCATTTCAAAACACCTTTCTGCAGTTAACTTCCGACTGAGAACCAGAAATGTCTAAAAAGGAACACAATGAAACGAATGAACAAAAAAAGGGAGCAGGTCATAAAGGATACAAACCCCTTCTTCCCCCATAAATCATGTTCATTTTTTTTCTGAGAAAAAGACTCAACACAACTGATCTTTCTCACATAAATACATGATACTGTTAAAGCCTATATTCTAACCTGAAAAAAAAAAAATGCTGGGAAGAAGGATTGCGGATCCTAACGCAAAGGTGGGGAGATGTTACAGGAGAGAAGTAGCTGTGATCACGCCATGTCGGATTTAAAGGGAACAAGAAACCACTTCCCGTGGGAGGGCTGGTGAGAAGGGAAGCTGATGGAGTAAAACTCCACTATGACCACCATGGGAGCCTCTGAAAAGCTTAATATGAGGATGTTTTCCCAGAAAATACTCACACATGAAAGATGCTGCCCAGCTGCAGGGTTACTGTCCCCCTGGTACCCGCAGCCCCAGGTTATAAACTCCCTGCTGCAGACATCCATCTTCTCTTCAGCCTACCCTTCCGATTTTTTGGACATATTCCTCCATAGAGTGCTTCTTTTTAACTACATATTTTCATTTTTTTTTTTTAGGCCACACCCACAGCATATGGAAGTTCCCAGGCTAGGGGCCAAATTGGAGCTATAGCTGCCGGCCTACAGTACAGCCACAGCAATGCGGGATCCGAGCCACATCTGTGACCTACACCACAGCTCATGGCAACACTGGATCTTTAACCCACTGAGTGAGGCCAAGGATTGAACCTGCATCCTCATGGATTCTAGTCAGATTCATTTCCGCTGCACCACAACGAGAACTCCTAACCAGAATTTTTTGAAGAAACTAAGAACCAAAGCTACACTGAATGACTGGAATCTCATCCTGAGCTTCAGACCATGTTTTAGAAAACTGTTTTGCCAAACAAATCGGTTAGATTTTGGCTTTTTTTTTTTTTTTAAGGTGGGGAGGGTAACTATTAAGTTATTTAGAAAACTTCCCTTCTTTGCTTTCTTTTTAGGGCCACACCTGCAGCATATGGAAGTTCCCAGGCTAGGGGCCAAATCGGAGCTGTAGCCGCCAACCTACACCACAGCTGGAGCAACTCGGGATCCAAGCCACGTCTGTGACCTACATCACAGCTCACGGCAATGCCAGATCCTTAACCCACTGAGTGAGGTCAGGGATCAAACCTGTATCCTCATGGATACTAGTCGGGTTCTTAACCCACTGAGCCACAATGGCAACTCCCAAAAAAAGTTTCTTTTCTTGAAAGTGAAAAAAGGGCCTTATTTATTCAGATGAAAGGGCTTATTCTGATGTGGATCTTGCAGGGTCTGCAAAACCTCATAGCAGGGTGTCTTAGCCATGGCACTATAAGTATTTTGGACCAGAACTTCTTTGTTGTGGGGAACTGTCCTGTGTGCTGCAGCAAGCTCAGCACCACCCCACACAGTCCTCTCTCATCCACAGGTTTATCGCCCTGCCCTGATTCGAGAGAACCACTGAGCCCTGTTGGTTGGCTGGGACAATACTGAGCCAGGCCCACTGGGCCAAAAGAAGCCAGCACGGGAGCCCACGGTGCTGACAGCTGTGGTGGCTCTAACCCTGGCTCCCGTGGCATTGCTCCCCTGGTTGGCAGCCACTCGGCTTCAGCCACCCACTAGTGCATCCCAGGCCCCATCTGCTCGGGCACCTACCTAAAAGTGCAGCTGCCTGGCTGCGCCCCCCGAAGCTGCGGCTGAAGGAGCTGTGTCTGCTAGCGTAGGAGGCTGGCCGGCTGGGCAGCCAGGGCAGCAGGAAGGCAGGGATCTCGGAGTGCAAGAGCTCCTCGGCCACAAAGGCCACCTCGAACCACTTGCGCTGGAAGCTGGTGAAGTCATCCATGGCTGTCGTGTGCCAGGTGGTAGGCTGCTGCATGGCCACTGGGAAGGGCAGGGGGAGGGAGGAGCCCTCAGCACAAGCGCTCATGGTCTCCCCAATTCGTGCACAGCAGCGATGACTCTGAAAACAGGGCGCTGAGAAGCTTGTCATGAAAGGCCACGGGGTGCATGAGGTCACTGGGTGAAATGTCCAGAACAGGCCAATCTTTTTTTTTTTCTTTTTCCTTTTCTTTTTGCTTTCATAGGACCACATGTGCAGCATATGGAAGTTCCCAGGCTAGGGGTCAAATCGGAGCTACAGCTGCCTGCCTACACCATGGCCACAGCAACACGGGACCCAAACCAAGTCTGTGACTTTCACCACAGGTCATGACAATGTTGGATCCCTAGCCCACTGAGCAAGGCCAGGGATCAAACCCATGTCCTCGTGGATACTAGTCAGGTTCCTTACTGCTGAGCCACAATGGGAACTCCCCAATCTTTTTTTTTTTTTTTTTTTTTGGCTGCACCTGTGGTATGTGGAAGTTCCTGGGGACTGAACGCTTGCCATAGCAGTGACTATGCCAGATCCTTAACTGCTAAACCACCGGGGAACTCCAGACCAGGCCAGTCTTTGGAGACAGAAAGACTGGTGGTGGCCAGGCGCTGGGGGAGGAGACATTTAGGAGGGACTGCTAGTGAGTAGGAGGCTTCCTTTCAGGGCAATGGAAACGGCCTGCAACTGGATAGACGTGGTGGCTGTACAGCGCTGTCAATATTAAATGCGACTGAATTATTCCCTTTAAAATGGTTAGTTTTATGTTATGTGACCTTTCCTTTTTTTTTTTTTTTTTTGGCTTTTCAGGGCTAAACCTGTGGCATATGCAAGTTCCCAGGCTAGAGGTAGAATCAGAACTGCAGCTGCCATCCTACACCACAGACACAGCAACGCCAGATCCAAGCCGTGTCTGCGACCTACACTGCAGCTCACGGCAACGCAGGATCCTTAACCCACTGAGAAAGGCCAAGGATTGAACCCGCATCTTCACAGACACTATGTTGTGTTTTCAGTCTGCCAAGCCACAATGGGAACTCCCTCACCATTTCCCCTTGGCCTCTTTCAGGCTTATCTTCCCTCCACACTGCGTTCACCAAGAATGTACTGTGGTTTTAAGAAACGCTTGTCACTCCGGTGATGCTCCAAGTAAGGACAAATGCTAAAGAAGGCTGACAGATTGTCAACTTTGGGGACAGAGCCACACAAGGAGCCCAAGAAGCACCGTCATCTGAAAGAGTACGTTGCCAGGAAACACCTACCCCCGTGGGGAACAGCATTCACTCACCTCGCTCAGGCTCTCTGTCCATCACTATCTTGTAGAAATAGAAGCCATAGATGAAGGTCCGCCAGACTTCGCCAGAGGCATGTGTGATGAGCTGCTCTTCCAGCATTTTCTAGGAGAGACAATGAAACTGAAATTCCTGCAGAGCAACACCTTAGAGGTACAAACCTCAGATCCCACCCTCCAGCCCTATTAGCCGTGACAACTGCAAGCTGTTAACTGCTGTACCTGCTGTAAATTTTATTAAAAATGCAAACACCTGGGAGCTCCCGTCATGGCTCAGTGGTTAACAAGCCCAAATAGGATCCATAAGGATGTGGGTTCGATCCCTGGCCTTGCTCAGTGGGTTAAGGATCTGGCGTTGCCGTGAGCTGTGGTGTAGGTCGCAGACACGGCTCAGATCCAGAATAGCTGTGGCTGTGGTGTAGGCCGGTGGCTACAGCTCCGATTCCACCTCTAGCCTGGGAACTTCCATATGCTGCATGGGTGCGGCCCTAAAAAGTAAAGTAAAATAAAATAAAATAAAATACAAACCCCTGATACAGATTCTGTCCAACGTTGAAGTCAACATAAAGTTGTGTCTTTCAAATCAAGACCTGCTCTATGACCGGTCGGTTCCAGACAAGCTTCACACTCACTGAAAACAAACCCTCACTCTGAGCTGCCAATCCTGTCTCACCTGCATGATGTCGATGGCCATGGCCTGTGTCTGCACCCCCTCCACGTTGTTCACCAGCCAGCGCACCACCTCTGCACTGATGAAGCAGCACGGTGACAGGCCCTTCTGCTCAGGCAGCAGCTGAACTCCTGTCCTGAGTTCCAAGTTCAAGCAGAAGAAGATGAAAAAGAAGGGTCCCCCACTAGCGCAATTAATATCTGAAGTGAGGATCCCCACTTACTCCTAGACCCAGAGAAATCTCTGAGATAGGGCTGAAGAAGGTGTTGCAGGGGAAAGGGGAGAAGGGGGAGGAAGAAGGGCCTGAATACCTATGCTTGCCAGGCGTCCCACTGGGTGATTGATGTAATTATTTCACTCAGTCCTCACACTGATCCCATGACTCGACCACTATAATCCCATTTGACAAACAAGGTAACAGAGGCTCAGAGTGGTCAAGTGACTTGCCCAAGATCTCACAGCAGATGGGGAACGGTCAGATATAAATCCACCAAACCGGGCTGCCTGAGCACCACCCTGGCTCAGGCCACAGGCTTCTCTGCTCCATACCGCACTCGCTTGTGTGACAAGCCACTTACGTGGGGTGCTTCATGGCCTCCAGGATCTCCACCAGGGTGGAGGATGACGTCAAGGAGCTTGCCACCAGCTGCTGAGAGCTGCAACACAGCAAAGCAAGAGGCTCAAGGCTCTTGGGAGCTTCATTTGACTTGTCACTGAGCTGAAGACTGGGACCATACAGACATGGAAGGTATTTAAGCAAATTCTGGACAGCTACATCCTGGGACCTCTCACAAGGGTTTCCTGCTTCCAAAGCGTGTATGTTTTAAGAAAAAGAGAGAGGAGAATTCCCATTGCAGCTCAGCGGTAATGAACCCAACTAGTATTCATGAGGATGCAGGTTTGATCCCTGGCCTCTCTCAGTGGGTTAAGGATCTGGCATTGCCGTAAGCTGTGATGTAGGTCGCAGACGTGGCTTGGATCCTGTGCTTGCTATGGCTGTGGTGCAGGTCGGCAGCTGCAGCTCTGATTCCACCCCCAGCCTGAGAACCTCCATATGCTGCAGGAGTGGCCCTAAAAAGCAATAAATAAATAAATAGGATTCAAAGTGGTTCTGTGCCCAAACTTGTTGCCTTTAATGAGCATCTCTCCTTTCAGTAATCTGTGTCAGGCCCAACCACATCTATGGAATCTCCCTGGAAGAATGTTCTGGGCCACTGGCATGTCGCATCATTTAATCTCACCAGAGAGTAGAAGTTTACGTGGTCAGAACCCCAGTATCAGCACCACCAGTCTCAGGTTTTTCTTGGCTTCAGCTTCCCTGTCTAAAAACCTGGGATGCTACTAGCCCCATCTTCCCGGGCTGCTATGAGGTCAGCATGTGTGAAATACTGAGCAGGGAAGTAACACCCACAAAGCCTGAAACAGTAAATGATGCTACACGTAGTAAAAGAAACATGGAACAGGCAGATGTAGGAGCCGGTGAAGGTCAAAAGCTGGGAAGTGTCAGCATCAGGGTCCACGTCTGATTCCTGGTCTGCCTGCTCCAGAGCCCAGATCTTTCTGTCATCTGCTGCCCAAGTTCTTCCTCGATGGTGTGCAGTCCCTTAAATATGCTTAATACTCAGCAACTAAGCCCAGATCAGCGGGCATGGGACACACACAGCCACCTGTCACAGCAATTCTGGGGCTTCTCAGGAAACTCCTTAAACCTCTCCCGTTCCTCAGTCCCAGCCTCCTCTTCCTACTTGGAAGGTTCAGGACCCACTGGAGCATTTCAGGATCTCAGGGTTAAAAAAGCCTTTAATGACACTGGAAATGAACTTCCTTCTAATGCCTGGATCACTCAACAAGGCCACCTCATCGTGTAACCATCTGCAGTGGCAGGGAGCTGGGTACCCTGTGGCAGGACCATGCGCTGGTGAGCTCTTTATCATGAGATGGGGTGTATTCTCTGTAATCAAGTCACTGGTCCTGATTAATGTCATTTTTGCCTTTCTCATCACTAGCCTATACATTCCTAGTTTCTCTTTTGTTCCAAAAGCAGAAGAGAACCTGACACTCTACCTGCGTAAGCAATGAGGAAGCAGAGAAGCACCCTGGGCAGCCCCTGCAATCTCCTCCGTGTCCAGAGCCTGAGTCCACCAGGCTTGGCAGGGAGGTGAGCCTGGAGAGACAGCAGAGGCCAGACAAGCCCAGGCCTGCCGCCACCTCTGAATGGACCGCCTCTACCAGCCAGAGCGGACAAGATGCAGGTAAAGCTGGCACACAGTGTATAACATGCAAAGGAAACAGTGGCCGCTGACAGGGCTGGCCAGGTGAGCCATCCCAGACAACCTTCTGTGCTCAGGTGAAGGGTCCAAAGTCATGGTGCTTAGACCAATGAGCTGAGGACTGCTCGGTCAGTGCAGTGAGGGACGAGAACACACTGGGCAGAATTGTGATAAAGCGAACGTAGCTGGGAAGGAAATAAGAGAGAGGTTTCTCAGATTTGACAATGGCACAAAAAGCTAGGCATTTCCTCCAGCAAATAAGGTCCAAGCAGCTTCTTTTTCCCCTGGATACTCAGGTAAAAGAAAAGAGCCACATCTGAGCATAATAAGTATCAACCCATTCACAATTTGCCTGTTTCCTCCAATGTTTACATTGACAGGTGCAAAACAACCACGTGAGCAGGAGGGGTTTGGTTGGGTCCCTTTCCCGAAGCCCGCTGCCCACTCCTGATGTTCTTCTGTGTCTATGAGAACTCTCAGCTATCCTGCGAAGGAGGCAGGGCACTGATCGTTAGCCCCATCCAGAGGTGCTGGTAAGGACTGCCTGGTCTTGGGTCCCCGGTACAACTTACGGCTGAGTCAGAACTTGGACCTGGGATTCGGACCCCCAGCCTCTGCAGCCTTTGAGGTCAGACCATCCACCGCCCCAGAGCGCGAGCTCTGGCCTTCTGCATCTCACCTGCTGTCACTGGAGTTTGCAGAGGGGAAGCCCTGCTCCCCTGAGCTCTGGGAGTTCCCAAAGGTCTGGCTGTTGCCTCTGTCAATGGACTGGCCTGCGCTCACCCCCAGGCTGGTGCCGTCCAGCAGCGGGGCGGCTGTCTGGTCCAGAGACACCTGGCGGAGATTTAAAAGTTAATACCAAAAAAAAAAAAAAAAGTTAAGGCTAGTCACAAGCACGGTCCTTCCTAGTCCTCTCATTCCCAGTCCCCAGTGCTCCCTGGTGGAAGAGCTAAAGGAGTCCAGGCCCCCGGCCCCGTCTGGCATGAACCCCCTTCTGTCAGAGCAAGAGGAATTCCTAGGCCCCAAATCAAGGCTGGCAGGAGGCCATCATGCACAGTGAACCCCCAGGACCAGTATCTGACTCAAACCACAAGATTTACACTTGAGAAAAAACCCCATAGAAGGGGTGAGGCCAGTGTCATTGCTCGTGGCTGGAGGAGGGAGAGACAGACAAGAGGCTGCCCCCACCCCCCGGCCCTCCTCGCCATCGTCTGTCACGGCTGCGGTCAGTCTTCTAATCTGCCCATGGTTCACATCTCAGGTGCTTCTGAAGCTCCCTTCTCCAGCTTCACCCCTGAAGACCTCATCCTGTGCGTCTCCCCCACTGACTCCCGTGACCTCCCAGGTGCCTGCTCCACCACCTGCTCCAGCCCCTCCCCCGACACCCCACCCGTGAGCATCTTCATCTTCCTAAAGGACAGTTCCGATTCCGTCACTCCCTTACTCTGAAATCTTTCAGTCGCCCCACAATCTCCCGAACTACCCCACGTGTTTAAAAACCTGTCTGTGCCTGCCACCCTAGGAAGCCCTGGCCCACCAGCACAGGCCGTAAACCTTGCCTTTCAAATGCTGCTCCTTAGTGAACCATCCCCTGACTCACTCCCCGCCCCGTTCCCCACCCCAGTCCTTAAACGGAAACTGTCTCCTTCTACTTTGGTTCTCTGAGCCTCGCCTGGTGGCTGCCAGGTTTTGCTTCATGTGATGCTTTTCTACCTGTCTCACATCTGTTAAACAGCCTGGAGGCCAGGACTGCGATCTGACCACCTGGAGAGGCTGAACCCACAGGGAACTCTGAAGAGGACAGCAAGCTTTCCAGAGCACTTCTGGAAAAATATAAGACTCCTGGTCCCTCTTACACAGGGTCTCAAGTACTTCCAGAATGGAGACTTATATAATCAAATATTCTATTAGATGATGGAAAACTCACTCCATCTCAAACAGGGCATGTCAACCACGGCACTACTGCCATTAAGGGTTGCTAAGTCTTTGGTGTGAGGGTGTGGGGGGACTGTAGTGTAGTGGGATACAGAGCAGCATCCCCGACTTCTGCTCACCAAATGCCAGCAGCAACCCTTGAGCATCTCCTGCTACCTCAGGTTGACAAATAAAAATGTCTCCAGGTATTACTGAGTGTCTCCTAGGAGACAGAAATCACCCATGGTTCTGAAAGAACCGATTTGCTCTCCTACATCAGGCTACATCAGAACTGCCAAAAAAAAGGCAAAAAAGAAAGAAAAGAAAAAGCAAAAAAAAAAGAGCATACAGACTTTGCCAGCACCATAAATACATGGAGAAATGCAGCAAGAGGCAGCTTGTAATTGGCAACCACCATCTGCCCTCCATCAGCAAGCCTTGGGAATAGGTGCTACATTGTAAAATTAAATTACAGCAGCCAATTGAGACACAGAAACTCCTGGGTGCTGCCTTCCAGGCCTCTCTAGTAGGGTTACCTCTCATCTACCGCCCCTGAGAACTAGCCTAAACCAGGACGTGGTTAAGAGTTATCCTCGAAATCAGAAACCAGCAAACATTTTCTGTCAAGGACCAGGTAGCAACTATTTTAGGCTTCGTGGGCTACGTGGCCTGTTGAAACTGCTCAGCTCTTTGTGGAAAAGCACAAAAATGGCCACAGGTGGTGTAAAGAAGGGGTGTGGCTCTGTGCTGCTAAAACTTTATTGACAAAAGTGGACGATGGGCCAGATTTGCCCCATAGTTTCTGACCTCTGCTCCATTTCACACAACGTCCATTTCCAAGGCGATGCACAGAAAGGCATTTTGCTCAGACCGTAACACCTGGGAAAGTTATACTTCGCCCAAATGAGTGGTTTGTCTTTATCTCATGAGCACTCTGAATCCTAGAACAGATGTTTCCCACTTTTCTTTGGCTACCAGGAAATGCAGGGCTGAATTTCACAGGAAATTCTAAGTACTTTATGAGACCTCATATGATGTCCTCTCTTATCTTTTCTTTTCCTGAATTTCCCCATCTAGTCATGGACCTGGAAATAGGGGCCATCTATGTATTTGTGTCTCTGAAGAGAGAAAACAGAACAAAGTGCAGAAAATCCACTCTTGGTCACATTGCCTCTGACTCCCGAGAAGCCTCTCTCCATGCTCCCCAAACATGCTGAAAACTGCTACCCCAAGTAAGTAGGACAGAGAAAGACAACTATCACTGACACCACTTACATGTGGAATCGAAAAAAATGATATAGGAGTTCCCGTTGTGGCTCAGCAGTAACGAACCTGACTAGTAACCATGAAGATAAAGGTTCAATCCCTGGGCTTGCTCAGTGGGGTAAGGAAACCACGTTGCTGTGGCTGTGGCATAGGCTGGCAGCTGTAGCTCTGTGTAACCCCTAGCCTGGAAACTTCCATATGCTGCACATGTGGCCCTAAAAAGCAAGAAAATAAAAATAAAATGAAAAAATGATACCAAGGAGGAAGGTGGTGGGGGGAGGAAAGGACTGCGAGTTTGGGATGGCTTATGCCCATTATAGTGTATGGAACTGATGGTCAGCAGGGACCTGCTGGATAGCACAGGGAAATATACTCAGTATGCTGTGATAACCTATATGTGAATGGATGTGTGTATATGTATAACTGAATCACTTCACTGGACAACAGAAATTAACACTGTAAATCAACTATACTTCAATAAAATTTGAACACATACACACAAAGAAAGAAACCTGCAGCCCTAACAGCTATGGCCTGTAAGTGTATCCTGCAGAACCTGGGGTCTATGGGAGTGTCCCTGGGGAAACCAGGGGTGCAGGTGCCTGGGGCCGTGAGCTTCCTCTATCACCCACACTTCAGCCTGAAAGATTCCAAGCTGACTGGATTACAGGTCAGGGTTAGGTATAAATTAGCAATGGGGAAGAAAGGGTTCTACTGTTTAAATGTGTTTTTTATGTCTGTTTCCCTCTCGGCCTCTCCGAGGCCGCATTTGCTGTGCACGTCCTGGGTGCCAGACTAGGTGCTGAGAACTGATGGCTGCGGTCCTCTCAGAGCCCAGTCTCATTAGGAAGACGGGCATTCATTCATCCCAGTCACACAGACCCCAAAGAGGCCTGTGGGAAATGCTGGCGGGGGCCACTGGCGCTGAGAAAGTCCACAGTTGGGGGGGGGGGGTGGCTAGACAGGCAGGTATGAACCAGCACAACTAGAGGCACGAGTCTGTGCCAAGCATGTGGCAGGAAGCCTGGGGCCTACAGTCTGGAGAAAGGCTTGTGCCAGGAGAGCAAGTGAGGAGGAGGTCCCAGGGCCTTGGTTACACCGAACCTTTCCATCATGAGGACTTTGGCCTTTATTCTAAAGGAAAGCCACGTGTTGCGACCCTGATAAAGGGCAGGAGCCCAGGTTCTCTTCACCACGATCTGGCAGAACAGCAATGACCAATGCTAATTATTATGGTCATTAGCAGGGGAGGGGGCAGGGGGCAGGAATCAAGCCTGATGGTCCTAATTTATTATTTATTTATTTGGGGGGGGCTTTTTTTTTTTTTTTTTTTTTGTCATTGTGGGGCCACACCCATGGAATGTGGAGGTTTCCAGGCTAGGGGTCGAATCGGAGCTACAGCTGCCGACCTACGCCACAGCCACAGCAACGCAGGATCTGAGCCGCGTCTGCAACCTACATCACAGTTCACGGCAATGCTGGACCTTTAACTCACTGAGTGAGGCCAGGGATCGAACCCTCAACCTCATGGTTCCTAGTGGGATTCGTTTCCGCTGAGCCATGACAGCAACTCCGAATGGTCCTAATTTAAATCCCAGCTCAACCTCACACTGTGTGAAGCACAGCTTGTCGGTCCCTCAGTTTTTCCATCTGTAGAACTTCAGTAAAATCTCTGGTTAACTCATAGGCTATGCTGTGATGAAATGAAATAAAACTGCGGGCGTGGTGTGCAGTAACAGAAAAGTTTTAGGGCTTGGAAGGCCCTTGAGATCTGGTCCAAACTCTTTATGTGACACAGGAGTTAAGGGCAGCCCAGAGGTGGCCTGGGTGGCCTACTCTCAGCCTGTGACAAAGCACATGCCTGTTAGTAAATACTTGCTTTGTTTCTTACCACTTCCTGCCGCACTGTTACAAATTTATCTGTTTGTGCTGGGAGGAAAAAAATAAGAGTTCAGGCCTTAAGCTAGCATATGCCATGTTGCTTATGTCACGTTGACAAAAACACCTAAGAGGGAAGGTGCTGCCATGTGGCCGAGAGTCAGTGGCATCCCTGTGTAAGAGACAGAGATGGGAACACGTGAGCCACATGTGCCACAGCTGGTTCTCTCACGTTAACCTCTTCAACCCCCTTTGTCACCACAAACGCCAAAGAAGGAAATGCACCTCTGAGACCAAATTCGATTCCATCTGTCTCCCAAACTAGGCTTCAGCCCAAGGCCCCGTGTTCAGGGCTGAGCTGAAGGCTGGGTGGCAACTTCCGCTGACAGCCAGGCATGCACGGGGGTTGGACTGACCTGTGGGTAGAAGGCGGATGACGCTGTGCGCGGGCTGCGGACAAACTCCATAAAGAAGGCCCCGTCCTGGATCAGAGCGGCAGGAAGCGGCGAGGCAGCAGGTGCGAGGGGGCGGAGGGACGGGATGTGGCCCAGAGCACGAGGGAGGAGGGGGTGAGCGGCAAAAATGAAAACAAGGCAGGAAGGAGAGAAACAAGGGCACATGAGGGGAATGGGGAAAAAGAGACAGAGATCCACCCAGGAAGAAAATACCCAAAATGCAAAGCATTAGCAGAAACCCACACCTTCCTGGGCAGAAAATCCCATCCTCGGGGGAGTCGGCACCTGGGTAAGAAGGTGTGCCCAAGCTCCTCAGGTCTCATCAGAGCCTGGCTGGGATGCCTGCGCGCCCCTAACCCCCACAGCTCCGAACATCCTTCAGACTGTGCCGAGGCGAGAAGGCTGCAGGGCAGCTTGGTTGCAGGGATGGGATGGCACCAGGAAGGCTTCAGTGGCTTCCTGGCCTCCCGCCCAGCTGGGTGATCAGCAGGCCTCTTGGAGAGACACACAGGGGCCTGTTATTAAACATGGCAGCCAGATGGGAGAAGAGGATTCAATGCAGGAAAAGTGCTCGCTTAATTTTCTGAGCAAACCCGGGACACCAAAAGCAGCAATACCTCCTCTGCCAGTTGTGTAACAAAATCACCAAGATGCTGAGACATACATAGTGTCAGACACACTAGCGCTCACCAGGAGGGGCTCCTGAAGCTGCCTTGCCCTCCCCACCCTATCCTTGGGCAGTTCAGTTGTGTACTTGAAATATAAATGACAGAGAGAACTTTCCCAAAGACCCCTTCTCCCTCTTTCTTAAGGTCAAGAAGTGTTCTCTTGTCCCTTCGAACTCTTACTTTTTATGCTTATTCTTACTGAAATGCGGAAACGGTACTTACACAACTGAAGGTCCCTACTCTCCTACAACTTTTAATTCTAAGAATAGAATCGGTGAAATATTTCCGTGTCCATTTAAGCAGTCCCGCTGCCACGTCCCATAAGCCACAAGGAGCTCAAGTAACAAGCCTTGGATACGGGTCTGTGAGATGCACATTTGGGACCCTTCCTAACACTGGGTGCTGCCTGGAGACAGAGTTGGGCCATCTCCTAACACCTTTGCTTCTCCTTGATCACTTGGGGACCCACGTCGGGCAGACTGACGGCCACCCATGTGGATCTGAGTGTCCAGCTGGAAGACGAGGATAGTGTTCTAGACAGCACTCTCCTGTTTGGCCACTGGTGCATTTTAACCATAATGCCTGTGGCTCCATAATTTCTACACATCTCAGGACTGTCCCCAGTGCTGTACCTAATCCTCAAAGACGGCAATGGGTGGAGGTAACAGCTAGTGGACAGCACACAGAACTTACGTACTCTCACGTTCTGTCCCTCCTCTGCCAGAATGTACAGAAGCAGAGGTGCTAACACTGCTGAGGGACATACACATGAGTGAGGACTGGTAAAAGGTCTTCCTTCACCAACAGGTCATTTTTATGCACAGACTATCCTTGGCAGTGAACCTAGAACCATTGCCTTACAGCTGTGTTTGCTGAAATAATAGCCTGCAGCCAAATCCAGTTGCCTAGTTACTCTAGCCTGTGAGCTGAGAACCACCAAAATCTTAAATGGTTATAGAAGAATCCACACAATAGCCTTGATCTTGCCTCTCAGCTCACAAAGCCTAAAATATTTATTGAAGTTTGCCCACTCTGGTCTATGGCTTCTACAGGCTGCTTGCAGCCTCGGCTGAAACTTTTCCTCAAATTTTAATCCCTCCCTTCTAGTAGTCTAATTCTAGTAACTTATCCTGAAGAAACAATCAGAGATATGGCCAAATAATTATGTGCAGGGATGTTTGCAGTATTATTTATAATTGGGATATGCTGCAGAATCATTATAAAAACTTAGGGAATAATTATCAAAAATTATTTTTAATAATCAGAAACAATCTTTTTTTTAACCAAACACTGTTATAAATGAAGGCCTATCCATATGATGAAAAATTATATAGTTATTTTTTTAAATTATGCTTGGTACAATACTAAGTCAACCACAATTTTTTAAAAAGAGGGAAAAAAATAAAAACATTTTTTAAAACTCATACTTTGGATGAGTCCCCTTGTGGTGCAGCAGGTTAAGGTTCTGGCATTATCATTGCTGTGGCTCAGGTTGCTGCAGTGGCATGGGTTTGGTCTCTAGCCCAGGAACTTCTGCATGCTGCAAGTGCAGCCAAAGGGGGGGAAAATCATGTTTTGGAAAAATAATGACACGGGGAAATTTTTAGGATGTGAAAGTAAAATAAATAAATATGCAAGTAGATATACAAGGCATATGGAAGTTTCCAGGGCAGAGGTTGAATCAGAGCTGCAGCTGCCGTCCTACGCCACAGGCACAGATCTGAGCTCCATCTGCATCCTACACCACAGCTCACGGCAACGCCGGGTCCTTAACCTACTGAGTGAGGCCAGGGATCAAACCTGAGTCCTCATGGATACTAGTTGGGTTCATTATTGCTGAGCCACAACAGGAACTCCATGACCACAATTTTGAAAAATAAAAGATATCCACTGAATCTCCTTCATTCCTCAGCGAGAAACCAGGGAAGAGGAGACACAGCCAGCTCACGGTGCCACATCGGGACGACCTCAGACTCCGAATTTCCCAGGAGGTGACACAGTCACGTTTAGTGGTCTTAAAGGCTACAAAAAGCCTGACCTGTGGAGTTTTGGGCCCCTCTGCTGTACTGGCTACTCAGTATGGAGGCCAAAACCTGAGGTGTTGGTGTCTGTCTACCGGGACGCCCCTGTTGGACGACTTCTCAGGAGTCTAAACAAACAGATGGGAATTTCACTCACGGAGGAGTGAGCTCCCCTGGAAGTGGCTTCAGTCATTTTCTACCCCACCCCCCAACCCCCAAGAGAGTTGAAGAAGGCGCTGAAAGAAAACCAGACAGTTAGTGTCCCTGCTCAAGCTGGATCTCAGGCCTTGACAAGTAGAGTCTAGCTTGACTGACCTACACTGGCTTCCATCTAGCCGTCAGCTTCCTTCCGACTGTGAGCAGGTGAGTTCCTCTACAAGAAGAGCAATGCGGCCAAGCCTTCATCAAATCCTCAGCACACTCAGTCCCAGACTGCATGTCCCCTCCACATCCCTTACCTTTCGGGGGCTGTCCACATAGGTGGGCGTCATGGCAACACCGCCGCTCTCAGCTGGCTGGGCAGAGCTCTTGGCCCCGTGCGCCGCTGCCTGCTGTTCTCCTAGGCACCTGAATGGGGAAACTCAGGTGGGTTGCTTGTTCATGGACAAGGACCCACGTTAGCCACGATGAGGTGAAGACAGCTCTGCTGCCATCATCTTCCTCTTTGTTTCTCCTCAGGCCTAAGTGACACCTTAATTTCCTTTTTTTTTTTTGTCTTTTTGCCTTATCTAGGGCTGCACCCACGGCATATGGAGGTTCCCAGGCTAGGGGGTCTAAGAGGAGCTGTAGACGCCGGCCGACGCCATAGCCACAGCAACGCAGGATCCAAGCCGCGTCTGCAACCTACACCACAGCTCACGGCAATGCCGGATCCTTAACCCACTGATCAAGGCCAGGGATCGAACCCGCAACCTCATGGTTCCTAGTTGGATTCGTTAACCACTGAGCCACAACGGGAACTCCGACACCTTAATTTCATTCCTTGTCCTGAATGATCACCAGCTGCCATGGTAGATCAGAAAACAGCCTAATTTTAAAAGCATCTTGGCAGTACCTGGGGCTTACGTAGTACTTTGAAAAGGCAAATGACATGGTTTGAGTGACTCCATCATGAACACCATTTTTTTAATTCTTTAGGAAAGACTTTTCCTCAGTTTTTATTAAATATACCAGCAGAAGCACATTCTGAGAATTAGGGCTGCATTAATGTTCGCCATTAACTAAATAGGGAGAAATATGCCGGCTCTATACAATTTTGCAGGTTTATATGTTAATCTTGCAAATGTACACTTTCATCCCTTCTCACCCCTCAAAAAATGCAGATCTCACAGACATTATCTTACAACACAAGACAACTACAGTTTTCTTATGACATCTCCTCCCATCTTGGGTCTGGTGAATATTAAAGCCTTTTACATTTATTTTCCTAATTTTTTCTCTACTAAAAACTAACTATGAACCACCGTGACTTAAATGCTCCCCCAAATGAGGCTCTTTTACTACACCATTGAATCTTTTTTTTTTTTTTGTCTTTTCGTCCTTTTTATGGCCACACCTGTGGCATATGGAGGTTCCCAGGCTAGGGGTTGAATCAGAGCTGTAGCCGCCAGCCTGCGCCAGAGCCATAGCAAGGCCAGATACAAGCCACGTCTGCAACCTACACCACAGCTCACGGAAACACCGGATCCTTAACCCACTGAGCGAGGCCAGGGATCGAACCCGCAACCTCATGGTTCCTAGTCGGATTCGTTTCTGCTGTGCCATGATGAGAACTCCCACTATTGAATTTTTATTTGATATGTTCCAGGACGCTCCCATTGTCATCTTACATGCTTTATTATTACAATATGCACTTCTTGTGGTGGACACTGTGAGGCGCTGCCCAGGCCCTCCTGGGACAGCCCCAACTGCAGAGCCCTTGTCCGCACCAAGCTGCCTGCAGACAGTGAACCCGCACCACCTGGCCACTCTGGTCCGACTCTGCTCATCTCTGAAGGCTGCTCTACCTCCAGAGCTCAAGCGAGGTGCCTGAGGCCGTCACTGGGCTTTCCAGCATCCCAGCTTCTCCCTTCATCCCCTCCCTCCCACAGGGCTGAGTCCAAGACTAAACCCCAGGAAGCCAACCTGTGACATTTCTCTGTCTTAAATTCTGACCCATCTGTTACTGATGGTGAAGTAATTGCACACCAGAGATTCAAAGTCAGTTTCCATAGTAACCTGTTACAGTCTCTCTCTCCCTCTCTCTCTCTCTTTTTTTTTTTTTTTGTCTTTTATGGCCGCAATCCTGGCATATGGAGATTCCCAGGTTAGGGGTCCAATTGGAGCTGTAGCTCCTGGCCTATGCCACAGCCACAGCAACATGGGATCTGAGCTGTGTCTGCAACCTACACTACAGCTCACGGCAATGCCAGATCCTTAACCCACTGAGTGAGGCCAGGGATTGAACCTCATGGATACTAATCTGGTTTGTTAACCACTGAGCCATGATGGGAACTCCAAAGTCTTTTTTTTTTTTTTTTGCTTTTTGGGAAGCTTATGGAAGTTCTCGGGCTAGGGGCTGAATCAGAACTATAGATGCCAGCCTACACCATAGCCACCACAGCAACACAAGGTCTGAGCCACATCTGTGTCCTACACCACAGCTCACAGCAACGCCAGATCCTTAGCCTAGTGAGCAAAGCCAGGGATCGAACCAGCATCCTCATGTATACTGCACCACAATGGGAACTCCACTGCACCACAATGGGAACTCCTCTTTTTGGTTTTTATAATGGAAAATTTTCAAACACATACAAAAATAAAGAGGATAATTTAATCTACATGGACCACAGAATTATTTATTTGCAGAGCCAATCTTGTTTCCTGTACCTATCCATCTTGATAACTTGCAAGCAAAACACACGTGAAATATTCTATCCATAAACACTTCATATAACTAAAAAAAAAAAAAAAATCCCCAATTCCATTAACACACTTAAAAATTTTTTTAATTTTCTAATATCAGATATTTCTCTAGTTGTCTCCAAAAAACTTTTTTTTTACGGCTTGTTCAGAACAGAATTCAATTAATGTCCCTACACTGCAGTCAGTTAAGTCTCTCAAGTCTCTTTTCATCCGAAGCTCCTTCATCCCTCTGCATCCCTGCAGTTTACGTGGAAGAAAGCAGCTCACTGGTCCTGTAAATTTATGGTTTGAATGTGCTGATCACATCCCTTTACAGTTCATTGTGCTCCTCTGTGCCCTGCGCTTCCTGAGAACTTGAGATTGCGTCTCAAGGCGCACATTTAGGTTCGATGTGGGGCAGGAATTCCTCCTCAGTGCGATGTGTGCCTCTACCTGGAGTCACAGTGTCTGGCCACGTGAGCTGTCACTGGTGGTCTCTGCTAGGTCCATCAGTGAGGCAGAGACCATGCATGGTGACATTCCAGCCCTCCTTCTGGACCTGCCAGCTGGAATACGGGAAAGAGACACTTCCCCACTTGCTTGATCACTGGACTGCCCTGAACTGTAGTTTGTACAAGGACAGCGGACTAAGAGCTTGATTCAGCCTGGCCCACCTTCTCTGCCCTGTCTCTAGGTGCTGAACCCAGGCACGTTCCTCTGGGCCTCATACACACACACAGACACACACTGGGAGGCACGTGTGCGTACACACACACGCACACACACACCGCGAGGCTCTTCTGTGCCTCCCGGGGCCACAGCCCTTAGATGTGTGGTCTGACGCATGGGACAGCCTCCAGTACTGAGCTGCCGCCCCCTGTGCTGACCAGTGCACTAGGAGTCAGGCATTCAGAGGTGGGTGGGACCCGTCCTTGCCTTTGGAGGCTCCCTGTTGCAAAGTTCAGGGGAGGAACTGCCACAGAAAGCCCAGCTATACCATGCTGGCCTGCATGTGAAGACACGTGTGGGGCACGCTGCCTCCTTCTCAGAGGCGGGGACGACTGCCATGTGGGGCCTCTCTCTACTCTGACTCCCAGACATCAGTTCATCCCCCTCTAACAGGAGCCACCACCCACAGCCAGGCTCCTGGGCTCTGCCCCACCCCACCCCCCAGCATGACTACACGCCCTCCTGGCAAGTGCTCCAAGGAACTGGAGGAAACAGATAGGATGGTAAGAGAGAGGGACTACAGGTGAGATTCCTGAAACTCCTTTTCATGTTCCTATAGCATGATTTTCCAGAATAAAATTGGATCTGCTTGATGCAGCAAAAAATAAAGAAAAACATGGAGTAAGAAATGCTGTGTGAGCAAACGTTACGTAAAGGCCTGGATCCCTCTGACCAGACCCCTGGCATTGAGAACACGTACCATGACGCCTAGGGGCAGTCATCTGTGGGGAGAATAAACCTTGGGGCCCCCATTGTGCCTCCTGCTGCAAGGGCAGCTGAGCCCCCCCAACCAGGGGACACTGACACACCAAGCTGTCCCTCCTCTTCCAGTCTGAGCAGAAAGAGGCTCCTGGGAGCGCACTGAACGCTGACTCACTGGCAAATTAAAATAAGATCCCCCACCCCCAGCTTCGCACCCCTCCCAGCAGCATATGTTCCTTGTTCTTTTTTCCAGCAGGAAAATCGCGTGATTAGCTGCAGGGACAACCTGCCAGGTAGAGTTCTGGGATCTTTCCTTGGTCAGCTGAAGATATTTCCCAAGGAGGCCGCAGGGCCCTCAGGGATGAGCCCAACCTACCCCAGCTCTCCTCTCACCTGCACCCAGTCACCCCAGAGATGCTGTTCCCTTCTCTCCCGGCATCCCTTTCTTTCCACCCCATCATCACCCTCCAGCCTCTGCTGCCTCCAGCCTGCACCAGTGAGACCTCTGCCTCCTGGGCTCACCCACCGGGCCATCCTACATGGACACATCTCTGAAAACACAGAACACCACCTCTGCCAAAAACGCTGAACAGATAGTTCATGATATTAAGGAACTGCCGTGACTTTTTAGGTAATTTATGGTATTATGGTTTGGTTTTGAGAGTACTTATCTTTCAGAGGCACATATTAAATATTAGATGAAGGGAGGTGATGTCTGGGACTTGGTAGGAAATAAAAAGGAAGAGGAGAGCAAGTGGGAAATAAATGAAACAAGATTGGCTGTGAGTTGGTAATCACAGAAGCTGGGTGATGGGTAAACAGGGATTTATTACATGGATCTACTTTTTTTTTTATATGCTTGAAATTTTCCATTAAAGTGAAGAAATGTTCAGAGGGTCCCTCTTGCTATGAGAACATGTAAGAACAGCCTGGAGTCTGACTTCCCACGCTGTCTTTGCAGCTGTATCTCCTGCTAGGTTTCAAGCACACTCATGTTACCTTCTGAAAGCCTAAAGGATGTGGACTCCTGCTGGGCATGGCACAGATGCTCTCACCAGACAGACCCCAAGAAGCATGAAGGTCTGGCTGGAAGGATGGAAGGGGCAGGGAAGGCCCCCCCCCCCACTTGGTGGCAATGTTTTCTCCTTTTCCCTAAGCCTCACCTCCCCTCTGTATAAATGCACCCCTTCCTACAAGGACATGGTAAACCCTGGCTCCTGTGATGCTGTCCCCACCCTCTAAAAGCCAGATATCTTCCCACTGGGGGCCTGAGAACTGAAGGACCTACTGTTACAAAGAGACCACACACTCAAATGCGCAGAGAAGCTGGTCAGGTGGCATGACTGAGGGGCCAAGGCAAGTTCAAGACCTGAGTTCTCCGGTAAACCAGGGGGCACAAGCCTAACCTAAAGTGCCAGCCCACTGTGGCAGGTGTGAACATGGACCCAGTGTTAACCAAGCCTCCACTATTTCAAGCAAAGCTGGATTTCATGTTTTATCTATAATATAATTTTGTATTGCATTATATATAATATATTGTTTTATATGGTATCACCATGAGTCATGTATTTTTTTCATATAAAAATTCATTTTAAAACAAATCCAGATTTTCATATGAAATCTTCAAACTAAAAATATTTGGCTCAAATAGTTTTAAAATATTTTGTGTTTTAAGGGCAGTGAAACTACTTGGTAGTGGTGGCTATGTATCATAAGTTTGTCTAAACTCACAGCATGTGCAAGACCAAGAGTGAACCCGGCTGTAAATAAACCATGAACTCTGGGTGATCATGACGTGTGAATGCAGGTCCACTGATTGTCCCAAATGTACCACTTGGTGAGGGATGTGGATAATGTGTGGGGACCGGGTGAATACGGGAAACCTCTGTACCTACCACTCAAATTTGCCTTGAACCTAAAGCTGCTCAAAAATGAAAGTCTAATTTAAAAATAAAAAAAAATATATATATATATTTTTATAACTGAATCATTTTGCTGTATTCCTGAAACTAACACATTACAAATCAACACTACTTCAATAAAAAAAAAAATTTAAAAGAAAAACCAACCAACCAACAAAAAACCACTTTCTGGGCTCAATCACATGTATCTGTATTTCAGGAGTTCCCGTCGTGGCTCAGTGGTTAACGAATCCGACTAGGAACCATGAGGTTATGGGTTCGATCCCTGGCCTTGCTCAGTGGGTTAAGGATCTGGGGTTGCCGTGAGCTGTGGTGTAGGTTGCAGATTCAGCTCGGATCCCGTGTTGCTGTGGCTGTGGCAAAGGCCGGCGGCTACAGCTTCTGTTAGACCCCTAGCCTGGGAACCTCCCTATACCTCAGGTGCAGCCCTAGATAAGGCAAAAAAAAAAATGTATCTGTATTTCAAATCAAGCCCCAGACTGCAGGTTTATCACTTTTGGCCTATTTCATGATATTTTACACTTACCAGGTATTAACCCAGTGTTTTTTTGTTTTTTGTTTTTTCCACAAAACTGAGTGTTTATTTAAACTACATTAATGACGGCCTTTCCTCGTGCATGGCTTCCTTCTACCTTCAGAAAGGCTTCTGGAATTTTAGAAAACAGAAAGGTTTTTTCAATAACTGGCTGAATGGCTTTAAGGATCTCAACTGCTCTTCCATATTTCCAGATTTGTAATCAATTACATCATCTGCCCCAAGCCTTTTTTTTTTTTTTTAACAGCCACACCTGCAGCATATGGAAGTTCCCAGACTAGGGGTTGAATTGGAGCTGCAGCTGCTGCTAGCCTACACCACAGCCACAGCAACGCAGTATCTGAGCCACGTCTGCGAACTACAACACCCTTGTCATGGCAACACCAGATCCTTAACCCACTGAGCCAGGCCAGGGATCTAACCTGCATCCTCATGGAGACCATGCTGGGTTCTTAACCCGCTGAGCCACAAAGGAACTCCAACCCAGGGTTCTTTCTCAGAGGTGTCTTTTTGTAAATTACGGGCCCCTTGGCAGAAAGAAGTCACATTTCACCCTCTCAGGGCCTACAGGGTGGGGCCAGGACTCTCCAGCCAGGTACTTACTTCTGAGTGGCCTCCATCTCCAGCAGGGCAGACAGAGCTGAGGTCCCCTTCTTCCCAACTGGGGGGCCAGTCGACTCGAGGGAGTGTGTGGGAAGGGGCCCAGCCATCTGCAAGCCTTTCATGGAGGTCCCTTTCTAGAGCAAAGAGAAGGAGATGAGGTCATCAGTTGCTGCTGCCCATTAACACAGTTGGGGAAGACAGGCCTTCAGTATTCAGTCAATGCCAGGAAACTGCCTTTCACTTGGGCTGAAGGTCCCAAATAGCTGCTGGACTCAGAACAAACTGCCTCCTTGAGGTGGTTTACACACCTTGTCTCATTTTACCGTCATCACCACTTGGGGAAATAAATCACGTTACATCTTAAGACAGATGCTGGGCAGCTGTGGTGAAAGTAAACTGGCCCGTGAGTGGCCCCCAATGCAGCAGGAGAGGTACTGACAACTCAGACCAGGCACAGCCCCGAGGGCCCTGCAGAGCCTCACCCGCATCACTCGGTCGGAGCGGTGCCGCCTTCGGATCCGGTTCAAGCCCTCCACAAAGCGGATAAAGCCGTCTAGGAGCTGCCACTCCTCCTCGTCCGCCCGGGGCCTGTCCCCATAGATGTCGCAGTGGGCCTCTCCCTCTGTGATGCGCTTGGTGGCAGTGACACAGGCTGGCAGCAGCAGGAAGCGGGTCCTCCAGAACTTCAGAGACTCGATTAAGCTACAGAGGCCAAAGTAGCGGGGCGGGGGGGTGAGGAAAAGCAGAGAATAAAAGCACTGCCAGTGAACACCCCACCTGGAGGGCACTGGAGAGGGGTGGGTGGATGGGGGGAAGGCTGCATCTCCCCAGAGGCACGTGTTCTTCTGATGCTGCGTTTAACACAGGCTCAGAAGGAAGAACACCAAGGTTGCTTTCACCTTCTTTTATTTGGCTGTCCCCATGGCATACAAAAGTTTCTGGGGTAGGGATCAAACCCGAGCCACAGCAGCAATCTGAGCCAGAGTAGTGACAACACTGGACCCTTAACCCGCTGAGCCACCAGGGAACTCACTGTTTTCACTTTCTGTCCAGAGATGGTGGAATGCTTCTGTGCACCCGGGCCCAGGGGTGCTGTGTTTTTTTATCCTCACAACCATAAATCACATGTAAAAATTAAAAAACGAGACATCACAGGACTTCCCTGGTGGCCCAGTGGTTAAGGATCTGGCATTACCACTGCTGTGGCTTGGGTTCAGTCCCTGGTCTGGGAACTTCTGCATGCCATGGGCACAGCCTAAAAAACTCCACAACATCACAAGCAGTCAGGAAAATGTTAAGAGCAGTGACGTGCCATCAAGGAGCACTTCTTCACTGACTTCTCTGTTGTTTTATATGGTAAAATGTACATATGAAATGTACCACTTTAAAGATCTGTACATTCACTCTGGTGTGCAACAACCACCACCCATCTCAACGCAGATGTGCTGTCGCTCTGCACTTTTTTTTTTTCTTTTCATCTTTTGTCTTTCTAGGCGTGCACCTATAGCATATGGAGGTTCCCAGGCTAGGGGTTGAATAGGAGCTGCAGCCATCGGCCTACACCACAGCCACAGCAACTCAGGATCCGAGGCACATCTGCCACCTACACCACAACTCATGGCAATGCTGGATCCTTAACCCACTGAGCAAGGCCAGGCATCGAACCCGTGTCCTCATGGATACTGGTCAGGTTCATTAACCACTGAACCACAGTGGGAACTCTGCTTTCCACTTTTTTCTAAAACAGTCATCACATGATCAGGAGAAAGGACAGAGGCACTGAAGTACAGACCCATGCAAGACAGCAGGGAGGGAGGGAGGGGGAGGCCAAAGCGGGCTCTCTGACCTGAAGTCCTCGGAGCCGGCAGAGCAGATGTACTGATCTAGGTAATTCCACTTGTATTCCTCCAGCCGCTCGTGGGAGAACTCCACCCAGCAGGAGACGAACTCCGAGTCTGAGTGGGAGGGGCAGAGGCTATAGGTGTAGTGGGTCTGGGCAGATTCATAGGGGTACCTGGAAAACAAAGGGCATGCCCTGCAGTCCAAACAAGACTTTCCCACCCAACTCTGCTGGACCTTTGCTCCCAATACACTCAGTACGATCCTTGGCATTCAAGTCTCAAACACAGAAACCAACCCATCTCAGAGGACTGGTAACAGATTTCTCATTTCTTTTTTGTTTGTTTGTTTTTTGGCCATGCCCAGGGTTTGTGGAAGTTCCCAGGCCTGGGATCAGACCTGCACCACAGCAGTGACCAGAGTCACAGCAGGGACAATGCTGGATCCTTAACCCAATGTGGCACAAGGGAGCTCCAAATTCTCTTAAACTTTCTCACTTGGTTTATTAAGACTCAGGCTAAACAAGATAAGCTGAGTCCAATCCCCTTCGGAAGTAGGTGAGCTCCAACCATAAAATAAAACCCTAGAAAACAAAACAGTAACTCTAGAAGAAAAACCAATCACTCAGCCTCGACAGTTTGGATTATGGGTTCTACGCATAATTCAGTACATGGACAGTACGTGTTATAAGCAGTATTATAAGTAGGTGGATGTAGTTCAGGACCAAAGCTAAGTATCTCAAATACCCCTAGACTCACTTGGGAAGGTACCGTGTCACTGTGATCATCTTGTCCTTCAGTGTGACTTTGTGGAAAGTTCTGCCCATACTCAGCCAGTACTGGTCTTCCTCCTCAGGGCGGTTTCGGGACACAAGGCCTAACAGGGAAAAAAATAATAATAATTTCCTCCATCTGTTTGAGGGTCATTCCTTTAACAGACAACTGCTTCTCTTCCACGTGATCCAGAAAAGGAGAAACAGAAGAGGCAATACTTTCTTTCAAGGGTCAGTTTCATGGAAAAGAAACATTCTTGGTTAAAAAAAAAAAAAAGCCAGAGTTTCCATCATGGCTCAGTGGTAATGAACTGGACTAGTACCCATGAGGATACTGGTTCGATCCCTGGCCCCACTCAGTGGGTTATGGATTCGGTGTTGCTGTGGCTGTGGTGTAGACCGGCAGCTGCAGCTCTCATTGGACCCCTAGCCTGGGAACTACTGTATGTCACAGGTGTGGCCCTAAAAAAAAACGGTCCTGAAGCTAGCAGATTTTCCTGTTGCTGAGCCAGCCAATGGGAGACAGGACCTTTGCACACACTAACCCCTCTGCCTGGCATGCTCTTCTTGCCTGCTTCTGCCTTCTACTCCTCTCTCGATAATAACTCCTGCATGTACCTCAGGTCTCAGCTAAAGCATCACCTCCTCAAGGAAGCTGCCCCTGACTCTCCGGACCAGATCAGACCCCCTCACAGCCCTTTGATCTTTCCCTCACAGTCTTTATTGAAATGTGGAATTGTATTTCCTAGTTTGAATCATGTTATTTTTCCCCAGGGAGCAAGAGCTTTGAAAATACTACTGAATGGGAGATCCCAAGTGGCCCAGTGGTTAAGGATTCGGCATTGTCCTGGCTGTGACTTGGGTTTGATCCCTGGCCTGGGAACTTCTGCCTGCCATGGGCAAATAAATAAAAATTTTTAGAAAGGGTATTTCTTAGTTACAATTAAAAAAAATTTTTTTTTAGTTAAAAAAATACCACTGAAGGAATGAATGAAGCCATATATTTATCAATCCATGTTGCTGTGCTCTAGGTGCAGTAGTTTCTATGGTGAAGGATAAAGATGAAACTGAAATCGCACTCAGAAAGGTTACTATTCAGTAGCATCTAGACTATTTGAAGAGGGCATCACATAATAAATATTAGAAGGGGCTTTTAGAGAGAATCCAAAGCTTCATCGTGAACAGCAAGGCCTAGACCAGACGACCACTAAGCTCCCACTAAAAACTCCACGGTTTTCTGATCCTCTGGCCCAAGGAGCTTTAATGGAGCCAAAGATGGTCTGAGGTTTGAAGCTGGGTGGTTAGGGAGTGGAGTGCTTGTTAGCTACAAGGAAGAAAGGGAGAGTAACAGATGCTCGCTGATCCTTCCAGGAAGTGATCACTGCCATGGGGTTCCAGCCTTTCACCTGTCACTTGCTGCCCGACCAATTTCACAAGAGCCCTCCAGAGCCTGGCTCCAACTCAACTGGCCCCACTGAGCCTCTGTCCCTTAGTAGCCCCTGCCACTCACAGGGGACCCAATCCTGCTTCAAGTCCCTGACCTTCAGTGACTAACCAGAGAGAATGAATCCAGAATGGGGGGGTGGAGAGAACAAGTATAAACTTCAGGTTCAGGTGACATGGGAGGACCGGCTGTGTCAGACGATGTGCAAGAAACAAATACCAGCTTCTGGTCCTGAAATATTCACCCTGTACTTTGATGGCTCAGCCCCTCTCAACTGCCTGCAACCCCAAGATGTTGCCCGAGCCAGGGTGGAATGCTCCTGAACTTGGCCATACCTTCCTCCTTAGAAGGAGAGTTGCAGATTAAAGACAGGTTTAAGATAAATTTGAACCCAGGCGAGACTTGATTTCTCAGGTCAAATAAAATTTAGAAAGGCAAATTTTATGTCAGGAAATAACGCCCCCCCCCCCAGGAGTTCCCGTCATGGCTCAGTGGTTAACGAATCCGACTAGGAACCATGAGGTCGCGGGTTCCATCCCTGGC
>PVHT021183555.1:3182691-3205961 GCA_004024745.2 Catagonus wagneri
AGAGAGAGAGAGAAATAACGACCCCCAACCCAAATGTCCATCGACAGATGACTGGATAAGGAAGATGTGGTATATATACACGACGGAATACTACTCAGCCATAAAAAAGAATAAAATAATGCCATTTGCAGCAACATGGTTGGAATTAGAGAACCTCATACTGAGTGAAGTAAGTCAGAAGGAAAAAGACAAATACGGTATGATATCACTTATATCTGGAATCTAATATACTGCACAAATGAGCCTTTCTGCAGAAAAGAAAATCACGGACTTGGAGAAGAGACTTGTGGTTGCCAAGAGGGTGGGGGAGGGAGTGGGATGGTATGGGAGTCTGGGGTTAACAGTTGTAGACTATTGCCTTTGGGATGGAAAAGCAAGGAGATCCTGCTGTATAGCACCGGGAACTATGTCTAGTCACTTGTGATTAATCTATATATGTATGTGTAACTGGGTCACCATGCTGTGCAGCTGGAAAATTGACAGAAATCTATAAACCAGCTATAATGGAAAAATTTTTTTAAAAATTAAGAAAAAAAAGAAATACGACCCCTAAATGTACATATTCTCCACTATCTTGGGAACGTGATGGGATAAATTTCATAGAAAAGAAAAAAAAATATGAATCCAAAGAGGAAAACTCACCCCGGCTGTAGAGGGGGCTGCTGCTGAGCGGGGGTGGGACGGCAGGGCTGGCTTTCTGCGCTTTGGGCTGCACGATGATCTGGTAGCCCTGCATGAGCCGCTGGCAGATGAACTCCTCAAACACCTGCTGGGCCGTCATCTGTACACCCTCCTCATCCCTCCTGAAAAGGCAGGTGACTGCTCACAGCACGTGCTTGGCCTGGGGCCGAATGACACTCGGAGTCCCCGGTCCCGGCCTCTCTGCTGCTCCACCCCCACATGCCAGCCCTGACAGCCGTTCCACAGCAGTGCATGAAACTAACGATGCCTTTCCTCTGCCACCGACCTGTCGATGTCAGCCTCCGGAAGGAGGTCGTAGCAGCCCTCTGTGTAGTCGTTCTGCAGGCCCTGGCGGTCCGGGAAGTAGTCAGTGGTGAGGGGCAGGCATGCGGGAGTGGTGAGAGACTTCCAGTCCACGCCAACTGTGCAACAGAAGCCTGGCACTACAGGGGGAGCAGACAGCGTCAGAACTGCCTCGTGGGAATGGGAGAAGGTGCGTGTGGTCACCAGGCAGGTGTGGGACAGGAAGGGGCATAGGGGAAGGGAGAGGGAGGGGGAAGAGGCAGGGGGAGAAAAAGTCGGTGGTGACAGGTGGTAAAATTGCCAGGAAAGAGAGGGAAGGAGAGAAAGGGGGCGGGGGAGGGAGAAAGAGAGAGAAACAGAGGCTGTTAGACAATGCAGTGCTTCTCCAATCCCATCATGCAAATGGGATTCACAGGCCACATTTTTCATTTTCTGCTGTTGATCAGGAGCTACAGCCGAGATGCCAGTGAGGTTACTGCAGGGCAGGCCAGCCAGAGTTACACACTGAAGCCAATCAACGTTCTGAGAGCGGAAGAGAGGCTCAAGCCGGGAGCCTCCCCCGAGGCCAACAGAGGGGCTGGGTGAGGAAAGGAGGCGAGCTCAGCCCAATTGGGAGTTTTGGGAGCAAATAGCACACAGGAGCAGAATTCAGGAACACTTTCAAGATTGCAAAAACAAGTCTCAGATTCAAAAGGGCAGGAGGAGAAATCCAGGAAGGATGTCTGGGAAAGTTACAAGGCTGGAACTTTAGGAGACAGAGTCCAACAATCTAGACACGAAAGCAGCCAGGGCAGAGCAGCCGGACCACGGGGTCTGTGCCAAATCAACTGCTCTGGGAGTTCCCATGATGGCTCAGTGGTAACGAATCCACCTAGTGTCCACGAGGATTCGGGTTTGATCCCTGGCCCTGCTCAGTAAGTTAAGGATCTGGTGTTGCCATAAGCTGTGGTGTAGGTTGTAGATGCAGCTTGGATCTGGTGTTGCTGTGGCTGTGGTGTAGGCCCGTAACTGCATCTCCCATTTGACCCCTAGCCTGGGAACTTCCATGTGTCATGGGTGTGGCCCTAAAAAGACAAAAAAAAAAAAAAAAAAATCCCCTGGTTTTGGGTGAGAGCAGGGTTTCTCCCCCACAGGGCAGGATGGATATGCTAAACCAGATACTTTTTTGTTGTGGGGGCTGCCCTGTGCTTTGCAGGGTGTGAGCAGCATCCCTGAACCCCACTGACTAGACGCCAGTGGCACTTTCCATTGTGAAAATCCAAAAATGCCCGTAGACTCTTCCACCTGTGCCTGGTGAGCAAAATATTCCCTGGTTGAGAACCACCAAGTTAAAGTAATAGTTATTTCTTTTAGTCATTTAAGTGAAGATCAATCTAGAATTTATTCATCTCGCAGAACTGAAGCCTTAGGCCCATTGATTAGCAACCTCCCACTCCCACCTCCCCCCAGGCCCCTGGCAGCCACCATTCCATTCTCTCTGAGTCTATGAGTTTAATGATATCCAGGCCTTGTTAACTCACTAATCCTTCAAGATCTCAAAACAGAGCCCCCAAGAGCCTAGCTAAGACCCCAACATCTCCATATGGCAGAGGAGGGGTGAACCTGTTCACACTTCCTGGCTGCAACCAGCAGCAGAAGGCAGGCCCCAGACACAACCCCTTCCCCACCTGCCGTGGGGTGGCCAGAAACAGAAGACGCTCTGTCTTTGCCCACTTACATCGCTCTGGCCCTCATCAGCTTCCTGACCCGCAGGATCAAAAAAAGTCTTTAGAAATGGTGTCTACGGGGAGTTCCCGTCATAGCTCAGTGGTTAACGAATCCAACTAGAAACCATGAGGTTGCGGGTTCAATCCCTGGCCTTGCTCAGTGGGTTAAGGATCCGGCGTTGCCGTGAGCTGTGGTGTAGGTTGCAGACGTGGCTCGGATCCCGCATTGCTGTGGCTGTGGTGTAGGCCGGCAGTTACAGCTCCTCTTAGACCCCTAGCCTGGAACCTCCGTATGCTGTGGGTGCAGTCCAAATAAGGCAAAAAGACAAAAAAAAATGACATTATTGTAGCTTATGCAAATATTGTCATTTGAAAAAAAGAAATGGTGTCTACGGGCACCACTGAGATATAGAGAATTCAAACGCCTGGTCCAAAACCCTGCATGAGAAAGGCTCCCAGTTCTTAGCTTGATGATGTTCCTACCCTGGGTAAAGAGGACGTGGCCTCTTCTCCACCTCTCACACTGCAGTCCTGCAGAGGCCTCTGAGGAGGTCCCAACTCAGAACCATTCAGGCAACGGTGATAAAAGCTGATTACAAAATCCAGTCCTGGCGTTGGCTCTTCTATTCAGGGCTGGCAGCTTTCTAGAAAATGATCAATCTGCCAACTACTCTTTGGAATATATAACAAGGATCTGAACCAAGAGAAAAAAAATACACCCACTGCACCATGCCCTACATTTGCATTATATGCTGAAAAACTAGAAATCACCCAGATGGCCACCAGTAAGAAATGACTATCCAAACCGCAATATAGTAATGTGTTCGATATTGCCGTGGAAAAATGACTAATATGCTGGACCCGGAGAAGCAGTGAAATGATTGTTAAGTTCATTAAAAGTGGGGACATGGAGTTCCCTGGTGGCTCAGTGGGTTGAGGATCCAGCACTGTCACTGTTGTGGCACGAGTTTGATCTGTGGCCCAGGAACTTCTACATGCCGTGGTTGTGGCAAAAAAAAAAAAAAAAAGTAAAGAAAAGAAAAAAATGCGGGGACAAAAAGACTTGGTGATGTATATCTATCACCAGTCACAGTAGATAAGCAGATGTTCAGCTACTTCAATAGACGAGGATGATCGCAAGCAACACAACCCAGATAAACATTCCCAACTACAGAGATGTAAACAGTTCCAGATCTTACTACTTCCTTCTGACTTTTCCCCTGAACCATCACTGGGCATCTGAGGGCTAAGCCAGACCTGGACTGGCATGAAGGCCTCTTAGGAATCCCATTATCCTTGCCTTGTGGCCCAGAATCCCATTCCACAACAGGACATCTGGCCTCCCCGCCACTCACTTTCCATCTGAGAGGCTGCAGTCCTCCCTCGCCATACTGCCTTCCCACAGCCTGGGGATGTATGATCTTCCAGACCATTCTCTTCCCACAGAGCTCCCTCCAACTCCCCCAGTGCCCTACCCACCCACCCACACCTCCCTGCCACTTTCCTGCCATCACCTCCCTGCCACCTCCCATCAGCCACTCCCTCTTACTTGGGTCTGGAGAGGTAGAAACACTGTCCTCTAGAGAATCCCTATTCTGAGTCCTAGGATTCATGCCTATGGAAAGATGAAAAGAATTTGTTTCAGTGAGGCTCACTCTGCAAAAAAAAAAAAAAAAAAAAAAAGTTCTGACCACTTACGGTTAAAAAAAAAAGTCCCAAACTGTAGCTAAAAATAAAAATCAAGTGCAAATTCTGGCTGAGTATCTCCCACTGCACAACAGAATCAATCAAAGAAAAATGAGCAATCTGTAATTTGGGAAAGAGCCAGAACTTTACTCTGAGGTTATCAATCCCGCCACTCATAATTAGACAAGGGTTGCATTTCAAAGTCATTGAAACTAATTACAGCAAATTTTAGCAAATATAAGATGACCTGTTTATATTTACTCCCCTCAGAAGTCATCCTCTGGAATTTTTTCCCCCAAATCATGGCTTTCTGGAATAGGACATCAGACAACAAAACTCACCACTGCTAGAGAAAGACAATGGTTTTACCTGTAACTGGGCTGAAAGGAAAAAGAGTCTTTGAAATGCCACTTACTGACTGAAAAGTAATGGAACTAAAGTTAACACACAGGTCAATTATTTAAATGACTCTTCAGAACATACTAGAAAATCAGGGAAGGATTGGGAAGATCCTCACCAAACTGCCATGGGCGGCGATCTCCCGGAAGAAAGCGGGGGGGTGTGTGGGAGGGAAAGGAGACATTGGGCTTTTTACTGTAAATACTTTCGTGTCAGCTGAATCTTTTATAACAAGGACAAATATTTATAAATTGCTTGTGAAATCTTTGAAAAGAGAAGCTACGACGTGGGAGAAAGCATTTGCAAATCACATCTCTGGTGGAGGACGTGTAACCAGAACACAGAACTCGCAAAACTCCAGAGCAGGAAAACCTAAGAAGAAAATGAGCAAAGGATCTGGTCGACACACACAGAAGCCCCATGAAAAGATGCTCTAGGTCATTAGTCATCAGGGAAATGGCAAATTAGAAGTTCTGTGATACCTCGCTGCACCTCTCCAAGTAGCTAGAAGACCCGGTCACACCAAGTGCTGACAACAGAAACCCTTATCTACTGAGGCAGGAATGCAACATGGTGCACCGCTCAGGAGAACAGGTTCACAGTTTCTTTAAAAGTGAAACATATATTGACCCAGCAATTCTCCTAGGAATTTACCCAAGAGAAATGAAAATGTACTTTCACAAAGAAACCTGTTAAGTTATGTAAATATAGCTTTAGTCACAGTGGCCAAAATCTAGAAACAACACAAATGTCTTCCAACCGGTGAAGGGATAAACTAGTACGTCCATACGATAGAGTATGATAGAGCAATAGAAAGAACTGAAGGAGTTCCTGTCATGGCTCAGTGGTTAACAAACCTGACTAGTATCCATGAGGACGCAGGTTTGATCCCTGGCCTTGCTCAGAGGGTTAAGGATCCAGCATTGCCGTGAGCTGCCGTGTAGGTTACAGACACGACTCGTATCTGGGCGGTGCTGTGGTTGTGGCGTAGGCCAGCGGCTACAGCTCCAATTCCACCCCTAACCTGGGAACCTCTATATGCCGTGGGTGTGGCCATAAAAAGACAAAAGATGAAAAAAAAAAAGTATTGAAGATGACCACTGATGCAGGCAATAACTTGGACAAACCTCAAATTATGCTTAGTGTAAGAAGCCAGACTACATATTGTATGATTCCACGTGTGAGACTTGCTGGGAGAGGCAAAACTAAAGGGACAGAAAACAGGTTCATGATTGCCGGGAATGGGAGGGGGGAACTGGCTACAAAGAAGCAGCACACAGGCATCTGCTGGGTAAAGGAAATGTTCTGCATCTTGTTATCTTTGTTGGCGGTTATGACTCCACGCATTTGTCAAAACTCATAAAACTGTACACTGAAAAGGGTATATTTTATTGTACATAAAATTGAAAGTCAATAATTTTTTTTAATCCAAAAAGATGTCACTTGGCCAAAACAATTTTAGCACTTCTTTTTCAGAGCTGCCTTCAGCAGATTCTTAAAAATTACTAATAATGGAGTTCCCATAGTGGCTCAGTGGTTAATGAACCTGTCTAGCATCCATGAGGATGCGGGTTCAATCCCTGACCTCACTCAGTGGGTTAAGGATCCGGCATTGCCATGAGCTGTGGTGTAGGTTGTAGACACGGCTTGGGTCCTGTGCTGCTGTGGCTATGGTACAGGCTGGCAGCTGCAGCTCTGATTTGACTCCTAACCTGGGAACCTCCATGTGCCACAGATGCAGCCCTAAAAAGACAAAAAGAAAAAAAAAATTACTAGTCATTATAATAAGATACAATTTATTAACTCAGAAAAATAACAGTGTTTCATTTTATTCAAACCCACACTATGAGGCAGATGTGTCTTGTGTCCTTGTCCAGAGATAAAGAAATTTGAGGCACAGAGAAGTTAAGTAACTAGCTGAAGATAACACAGTAAGCTGGTGAAGCCTGCATTTAGACTCTTCCTGCTCATCTCTATGGATGCTCTATTTCCTGACTATCCAACTGGGACACCAGTTTTCAGGTATTGAAAATGTCATCTGTTCCTTGTCAACAGCCAAAAGCCATTTGGAGCTAAATTTTCTGAAAAACTTAGCTTGGCTGACAATGTCCGTTTTCAAGCAAACACAAGGCATGACTATGAAGAAGGAATGAAGTGGATTTTCCTGTCTGGCCTGAGAACTGGTAATGAAGGTAATTACAAAACTGGCATTCTCAGAGCATTCCGAGCAATAGGAGAATTATGAATACATCACCTCAGGGGTTTGGATTCTAAGTTTCATCACTACAGCACTGTTTTTTGTTTTAACCCAACCCAGGGAGTTCCTGTCATGGTGCAGTGGAAACGAATCCGACTAGGAACCATGAGGTTGCGGGTTCGATCCCTGGCCTTGCTCAGTGGGTTAAGGATCCGGCGTTGCCACGATCTGTGGTGTAGGTCACAGATGCGGCTTCGATTCCACATTGCTGTGGCTGTGGTGTAGGTCTGCAGTTGTAGCTCTGATTATATCCGGAGCCTGGGAACCTCCACACGCCTCGGGTGCAGCCCTAAAAAGCACACACACACACACCAACCCAGACTTGGTTTGTAAGAACTGAAAATCTTGAAAGTTCCCTAGTGGTTCAGTAGGTTAAGGATCTGGCATTGTCATTGCTGTGACTCAAGTTCAATCCTTGGCCCAGGAACTTCCGCAAGCCATGGGTGCAGCCAAAAAAAAAACCCCAAACTGAAAATCTTACACTCAGAAAGAAACAGTTCAGCTAAGAATTGTGCCAGCAATTATTTGGATTCGAAGGGGCAACCCAACCCCTCAAAGGGTTCTCAAAGCAGTTTGGCTCCGAGGCCCAGACAGACCTGCTCACCTCTAAGTGATAAAGCATGTTCAGCCTCTGGTGTCTTCCCTGCCAGCCCTCCAACAACGTTTTATTCAAAAGAAATGGCAATGAAAATAATCTGAAGAAATAAATATTTTAAGGGCTTCTCTGAAGTACTTTCACAGCTTTTCTTGCAGTTTAAGCCCCATGCACTGTCTCTCCCTCCAGCTCTGCCTTCAAGGCTCAGCTTCAGCCCCGCAGACTCGCCGTTGGCCTGTGAAGAACTCAGCCACCTGGGAGGGCAGGGGGAGGCCTCCTGCATGGGCAGCTCTGCTCCAACCCAACACCTGGGAATGAACCTCACTCTCAAGGTTGAAAGCCAGAGATGCACCACTAAGGGAAACAATGCGAGGAAGCGCAAACTCAGGTCTATCTTTGGACAGCTGTTCAGAGTCAAGAAGTGTGAATGCTTGGTCTAGTCACTTCTGTTTGGCCAAAAAGGATAATCCATGTGGGGCCTTTGGGGCAGGTGCCAGGGGACAACTACATGCTTGTGCCTAGGGCAGGTCACTTCTCCTCTCCGGGCTACAGAGATGGCACTGCCCCATGAGCACCCACCCCGGCCTGGAGGAGTGCCTTGCGCTCGGACCTATTTTGTACGGCAGCTCTCAGGCCAAATCTGCCACATGAGCTAATACTCAAGACAAACACTGAGTTGCAGATTCTGAGTCCGGGCACTAAAGAGAAAGAAAACATGGCACCCACTGATTTTCTTTTCCTTTTTTTTTTTTGCTCTTTTAGGGCCACACCCAAGGCATATGAAAGTTCCCAGACTAGAGGTCAAACTGGAGCTATACCTGCCAGCCTACACCACAGCCACAGCAATGTAGGATCAAAGCCATGTCTGCAACCTACACCACAGCTCAGGGCAACACTGCATCCTTAATGCAATGAGCCAGGCCAGGGACCGAACCCGCATCTCATGGGTACTAGTCAGATTTGATACTGCTGAGCCAAAAAGGAACTCCACCCACTGATTTTCTTTATCAAAATCACCCAGTGCGCCCTCCCCCATCAGAGGCATGATACTTAAGTTGCAGAGACGGGTGTCCAGGTAAAGAAACAGAGGGATAAATGCTACCTGCCTGGTCCCACCAATGAGCAGCCCAGGGCCAGGAGGGACGCCCACAAAGACACCAGTCTATGAATCTCTTCCCAATGCAGGAGCAGATGTGAGTCACACCTGTGCGCCTGCAGATGGTGCAAACTGCCAAACCCAGGAGGTAGAGGTGGGGTCAAAGACGAGTTTTCCTGTTTCTCTTCCAATTTTAATGACTAAAATGTGAACTGGTGTTTGTTTAGACACCCACTTTGCCCCCAAACAAGGACCCAATGTGACAATTGTGCCCTTAAGGAACCTGATCTACTCGTGAACCTTAAACAACTCTGCGAGGCAGGAGGGCAAGTGAAGATATTTATGTGCATTTCACGATCTAACTTCATGTTCTAAGGGTTACTCTGAATTGCTGTGCTTAAAATAAACTTTATGGAAGGGCAAAGGGAGGAGGCCGAGAGCCTAGTTCGCGGGCTACTGTGACAATCCAGGAGAAAGATGCCAGCCCAAGGGCTGGGCCAGGACAGGGGGTGGGGGGTGATGGGCTGTGGTCGGATTCTGGGTCTATCCTGAAGGCAGAGCTGACGGTAATGGGTCAGAGCACAGGGTAATAAGAATGAGAATGACTTCATCTACCTTCTTTCTGTGACCAGCTGACATAAGAGCAAGAGCGGGAGCCCATTCCCACATGAGCCAGTGCTATAGACCACCTCCCCATGGCCTCAGGCCCTCAGAAAACACGCTCCTGGTCACAGAGAGACTGGGTGAGGGTAAGGATGACCCTGTTTAACTACATCGCCCAGACTAGAAAAAGAACCCAAGAAGCCAACCCCTCCCCTAAGAAGCCAACACTGTAGGAATGTTTATGTAACTCAATACTCACGTGCCAATTAAACAGAATAACCTGGGAGCTGTTCAAATGCTTCTCATAAAAACATGCTAAACATGGTGAGGAGACGAAGAGAGAAGAACTCTTTCATTCTGGGTAGAGACAGATATGGAAACAACTGTGGGATCAGGATGTGCCAAGTGGGCAACTGGGCAATGCGTATGGATCTTGGGGGAAACATGCCTGACACCCCTGGGAGGGCCTGGGGAAGAACATGGCCACCAGGGAGGGCTGCAAGGAGGAGGTGGTGTTGGTGCTGATCCATGAAGACTAATGGCTGATCCATGCCATTTGCCAGGCAGAACCAGGGGTGAAGCTAAAGGAAAAAGCATATTCTGTACAGAGGGACTTGTCTACACACAGAAACACCAGGTCAAGGATCTTCTGAGAAGCCACAGCAATGGCTGGAATATAAAACTACATTCATCTAGTAACAGTAATGACAACAGGTCTTGTCTGCTGAGCGCTCACCGTGCATACCAGGCCCCGTCCTTGGGAATTCACGTGGATTATCGTCACATTTAACATGCACAACAACCCTCCTCGTGGATGAAGAAACCAAGGCATGCAGTGATTAAGTGACTGGCCGAGGGCCTCAGCTTCCTTAGAGGTGGAGTCAGGACTCACGTCCTAAGATTCTGAAGCGCTCTTCGCATGCGCAGGGCGCTATGGAAATGGAGGCAGATGAAGATGCAAAGGCAGGCAGGGGCCAGGTGGGAACTAGCATTACAAACCCGGAAAAGCCATTAATGGGCTCTATCCGTGGGTCAGGGTGGGTGATCAGGCGTGCATCTGGAAACGTCTCATTGGTGACAGTGAAGAAGATGGAGCAGAGCAGACAGGAACAGAGGAGGAAGATGATGTGAAGGCTACTGTGATCATCTTAGCCAGAAATGGCATGGCTCTGAATCAAAGCAAAGGCAGTGAGAATGGAGACAATGGCCCAGAGTTAGAGAGGAAGGGTGGTGGTGGCGGGGCTGGGGATGACAGCAAGACCTGAGCTCAGTCATCAGTGATGAAAGATGAGGGACTCGAGGCGTCCAAGCAGACAGGCCCATCTGGTCAATGGATCTATGGCTCATGGGCCCAACACAGAGGAGGCCAAGCCAGTGGCCTAGGCGGCAGTGAACCCCTTCCCAGTGCATGTGCACCAGGGAGCCCCTTGCTCAGAGGGCATTGCAGTGCGTGTGCACCAGAGAGCCCCTTGCTCCGTGATGATGTCATCTGAGGATCTTCCACAACCATCTCTGAATAAGGACTCTCGGAAACTCCCCTCTTTTCCCTAAAGTAGATTTTAAAATTCCAAGACTCATCTTCTCTGGAATTATCTGGTCTACCTGAGTTAACTGCCCCAGGCCCGGAACGACTCCACAAAAACTCGGGGCACATGCTGGTGCTGGGACCATCTGAACCCATAATTCCTCTGCCTCAGGTCACGAGGAAACTTGCTCAAAGCGTGGTCCTCTGAGCCCCAGAGCAACCCTCCTTGGTACAACTACCCCAGACAGCCAGGAAGCTCAAACTCTGGGTTCCCATGAAATGGCTCCTTCTTTCAGCAAAACAATGGAAACACTGCCTTTATAATATCCGAAAAGCACTTTAAAAGAGTTCAGCAGCTGAGTAACATTTTTAGCCTCCTGAATACAGGGACCCAAAATATCTTACTCATCCTCAAACTTTCAATGTGTTTTCTCATTTAAAGGAATGACAGAAAGACAGAAGAGGAGTTCCCATTGTGGAACAGCAGAAACAAATCTGACTAGCATCCATGAGGACACAGGTTTGATCCCTGGCCTTGCTCAGTGGGTTAAAGGATCCAGTGTTGCTGTGAGCTGTGGTGTAGGTTGCAGACACGGCTCAGATCCCGCATTGCTGTGGCTGTGGTGTAGGCCGGCGGCTACAGCTCTGATTCAACCCCTAGCCTAGGAACCTCCATGTGATGAGGGTGCACCGTAAAACAAAACAAAAAAATAAAGAAAGAGGAGAAACAAGAAGGAAATAATTTTACTCTTTCAGGAATTCTCTCACTGCTGGTCCAGCTTCCAAGCCTCAGCTATAGGCCTCTAGAAACATTAATGGACGAATCCACCCATGGGTGGAGGAAAACCTCATTAACCAGTTTTACACAACTTCACACTTTCACTACGCCTTCTTTAAGCCATGTTTTAGAAGTGCGAGTTAGCTTATATAAAACTAAGACATGAAATAGCAGCTCCATTTTCTTCTTTCAGTTCTCATGGTTTTTCACGCATTTTGTGTAATATCTGTCCTTTGAGGCTTTCCAAAATCTTCTCCCCATCCATCCAAACCCATGTTCCTCTACCCCTGTTGAGGCGCTCTAAGCAGTACCGAGTCAGGATGCCTGGCTACCGGCTTGAGAGATTAGTCTCATATCTCCGATTCTCCAGGCATTAAGTCGCCTCGTACGTAAAATACACTTAACGCGTTCCCAATTAGGATGATTGGATGAGGTAACACACAAGTGCTTCCAAAAAGCATAAAACCCATATTAATAAAAGTTCCTACTCTCCCTCCACTTAGAATCCCTCTCCTTCTAACTCTTCACGTGAAGGGGCCAGATTCCACCCCTTCGTGTTGGAGGTGCGTGCCCACTTCTGTAAGTAAGCATGCCCCATCTCTTTTCTGATCTCATAGCTGGCACGGAACTGCTCTCTCTGTGTCTCTCCTGATTTGTTTCTCTGGGGGTGGGCTGCTCTGCACCACACACATGGAACTTAAAGCTACGGACCCAGGTGTTGCCCTCAACACCCATCTCCTAAGCGGCCCTCAATCATAATTCACTGACGGACCGATGACTAATGTGGCTTGACCGATATGTTCTCGGCTAAAAATGTAATGTGCAGCCCATTTATAATTCGGTGCATTATAGAGCACTGCTTCTAAATAGGTCACCCAAAAATGTGGCTGGAGTGATCCCGAAATAGACGTGGCCCTGCTTTTCTGGTCCCCGTGCTGCTTCTGGGGTGAGCCTGCTCTGAACATCCCAGCTCTGTTCCCTTCTGGGTCGATTACCTGCACCACTGCTGCTAAGCAGGCTGACGGAGAGCTCTTCTGTTCCACTGAAGTTCAAGAAGGACATGCCGTCGCCAGGCTGGCGGGAAGCGCTGTGCCTGCAGAGAACAGAGCCCGGCCACCTGGCTTAATGTGGATCATCACCTCTTTTATCCTGCTCACCCTGTCTCCCAGGGGTTTTCAGCAAAAAACAAGCCTGAACATTTGGACACGCAGGCTGGCAACCTCTGGGATCCATATCAGAGCTGCCGGGCTGTGGGGCTCGGGGTGTGTGCCAAGCTCTGGCCTCCTCTCCTGGCACCCCGGCTGCTTCCCCACACCCTACCTGCCCTCTCTGTCCTAAGCTGCCCCCTGCCAAACACCAGCAGGAGGTTGTGGGGAGCTTGAATAGGTCCCAAGTTAATCTGATAAAGAGTGCTGCCCTGCCTGGATCCCTCACTCATCCCAAGGGATATAAGGGTGATGAAAAAGGGGCAAAAGATTGCTCTTTGAAAGCATTTCCTAAAGCATCACAGGAACAGCAGGTCCAAGGGTAACCCAGGCTCATGCTTGTCAAGGCTTACATGACTTTCTTCCTACACTGACCTTCTCTGGATGCCAGGTGACACATTCAGAACTGGTTCATAAAGATCTGTTCTATAAACTCGGGCCTTGGTTTCCATTGCTTTTAGCATTAACTTCTTCTAAACCCAACAGGGGAATTTCTCAATGACAAAAATGACACAAATCATAGACTGACTGCCCCAAATACATAATATGAGCCACCTGCCTCAGAACTCATTTGTGCCCTTGACTGAGGATTAGCGGGAACTCATGTTTGAGGTTTACAAAGCATGTTTTGGATTAAAGCGGAAGCAAAAGCACAGTCTAGGGAACAGCTCTGAAAAACGTCAGGCTGTGTGCTTCACATTCGGCCCAGTGATGGGGGAGACACCAGCAAAGGAAGGGCCTGGATGCGGGCTGTCTCTTGGTGTCTCATAAACGTGCCATTTTGGCGGCAGTCTGCTCCGCTCATCATCCTGGTGTCTGAAGCATCCTCCCGGCACCACCCAGGGCCCTGTGCCCAGCCTCACCTCCCAGCAGCTTCGTGGTACGCTAACTCCAGCAGCTCTGCAGAGGAGTGGGTCAGGTCCCTCTGCCCGCTGCCCTGCAGCTCCACCATATTCTGTCGGGTCTGGTGATGGATCTGGATGGCCTCTCCGGATGGTCCTACCCAGACAGAGACCCACTGAGCATCATTCCCCCAACAGCCAAGACCCTGCACTTCCTCAGCCTCCTCCTTCCCGCTGCTGGGACGTGGGTGGAGGAGAAACAGAACGGCAACACCGCCCATGGAGCTCCCAGAAGGGAGGTCGCCTCTTCCAAGCAGGACTGATGCTCCTGTGAGGCCTCAGGGTTGTCATCCTGCTCAGCCTAAGAATATTTTGGGAGCCTCTCTGTCACACGTGTCAACTGAGATACGGTAAAGAAAGATCGCAGTGTAGGAGGCGGGGGTTAACACAGCGAAACGAGAAGCAACACACGAGCGAGACACTGATGGCTCTGTTAATACCTGAGGCGCTAACACCTCTGACTCCAACAGCAGAGGACACACAAGCGCAAAACAGACATGGGGTAGGAGATTAAGTCATAATTTTATGGAAAAAAATGCCTCCTGGAAGATGAGACATTTCAGAACTGAGTGTTAAACCAGAGTAGCAGGAATTGAAGAAGGGGTATCTAGGTGAAGCCCCAAATGTGGAAAAGGCAAAATATGTGCAGGATACCACGGGTTCGCCCGGTAAAGAGAACCTCTGAGGATAGGGGTGGGGGGGCCTCTTCGAGGGCCAGGTGGGCAGAATATTTAGTAAATATATTTAGTTTTAGTAAAGTGTGTGTGATGGGTGGGAGGAGGAAAAGCACGGAAGTGAGAAGAGCTGATGGCCAGAGAAGAAACCCCATAGTTCTCGTAAGAGAACACAAAGGGAGCCGGTGGGGACGATGAGATGGGGAGAAAGATACCAGAGAGAAACAAGTCGCCTGACTGATTAAGACACAGATGGGGAGGGCAGAGGGGGCCTGGGAATGATCCCCGATTACAGCCAAAAGAAACAAATTAACTGCTTACCTAACTAACCTTTAACACCAAAAGCAAGTACAAAAGAAAATATCTAGAACTTGCAGGCATTCAGGAGGAGAGCTCCACGATAAAACCCCGCCTTTAACATATCCGTTCCTCCGAAGCCCAGTAAGAGCCCATTAAGATGAAGGTTAATTTTAGCCACCTCTTTATAAAACCTGTCATCTCCTTTAGGACAGAACGCAGATCAAAAAGGATGAGCTAGGAAAAATAATAAATTTGGAAAAAACTTTTTCTCTTTTTTTAGTTTTGATGGGTTTTGAACTTTATTTAAAAGGAATCATACAGAAAGTACATACTCTTTTTAGCTGGCCTTCTTTCATTATGTTTGTCAATTTAAACAGTTTGGGATGTGGTTGTAGTTTATCTTTATTTCTATAGAGCATCCCATTACAAAAAGGATAACCCATTTATTTTATGCTTTTCCCCCCGATTTATTTAAACTAAACTAAAAAAAAAAAAGCCCACAGTTCAATCAGTTCTCAAAAAATTCTTCCGTTTTTTTTTTCTTTTAGGGCCACACCCATGGCATATGGAAGTTCCCAGGCTAGGGGTACAATCGGAGCTACAGCTGCTGGCCTATGCCACAGCCACAGCAATGGGGGATCTGAGTCAAGTCTGTGACCTACACCACAGCTCACGGCAACACCAGATTCTTAACTCACTGAGCAAGGCCAGGGATTGAACCTGCAGCCTCACGGATACTAGTTGTGGGTTCATAACCCACTGAGCCACAATGGGAACTCCCCCCCCCAAATTTCTTTTTCAGCTGTCAAAGACCTTGAGAGAAAACAAAGTAACATAACGTGGTGTAACCAAGACAGGTAACACCAATACCCAGAGAGAATGAGGGGAGGAAGGAGTGAGCAACGAGGCACCACAGTCTCAGGAAAGAAAGCAGGTGGCAAAGCACAGTCCCCTTCAAACAGAAAAAAAAGGAGCTGTTGGGTCTACACAGACAGCTAGCTACAAAGCCCACTCCCAAGTTGTCCTCAAGGAGCCCCAACAAAAAAGTGGGAGTGGCCACCCCATCTCCTGGGTGGGGGTGGGGCTCCACAAGTGCAAAGAAGTTGAGATCCTTGACCATGGCCATGGGTGAACAGTGATGGAGCTCCGAGGCTGGACTCTATTCCAAGCACCCAACTTACCCACAGGAAAAGTGTGCATCCAGCGCCTCCTGTTGGACGTGAGCTTCATGGGCATCCGAGAGGGAGCAAAGGGGTTGATCAGCGCCCGCTGGGGCGTGTACCCCCCAGGCCGCACATGCAGCATGGACTCCGCACTGCCCACGTGGAACCTCCCTGGTGCGCTGGAATCCCGCTGTGGTGGCTCCATCATGTTCTCCAGGACATCTGCAGGGTATCGCCAAAGGGGGCACAGAGACAAAGCACAGGGTCACGGTGAGAGCAGAGCTAGGGAGCACCAACCAAGGCTAACAAGGTTCTCAGAGAGCTTACATGTTAGGGAACGAGGGAAATGAGTAAAATCACCAAATGAGAAAGGAATGAAATGATGGGTTTGTTACTTTTCAAGTACTTGGGAGAAGGGCGTTCTGGTTCCTAAACCTGAAAGGGAGACCCACAGATTGCCTGGAGACTCTGGACGTGGAGCTGCATGTAATGGCTCAATTGTAGGGACCTGAGCTGTCTCCCTTGGGGATGGGGTGGGAGCATTCTGTACTTTGGAAGGACAATGCAAATAGATAGATGGTGGCCAGCAGGGCTGATCCTAGCAGAGACAGCCAATGTGCTCACTAGACCTGAGTTTCCTCTGAGGCACACAAGGAAACTGTAGTTTCCAGCCCCTCTGCACTGGGGCCAAATAACTGAGTTCCAGCCAACAGAACACCAGAGGAAGGGACGTGCTCCAACTGAAGGCCTGGAGCACAAATATCTCCAGGCCTGATCTCCACTCTCTTCTCTCCTGCTGTGGTGTAGGCTGGCAGCTCTAGCTCCGATTGGACCCCTAGCCTGGGAACCTTCATATGCCATGGGTAAAGCAATGGATGCATCCAGCCTTGACCAGACAAAGGAAATGACATGATATTTAGACTCAGCCAGTCCCATCCAATGGCACACAGGTCCCTAACCTGAGCGGTCAAACTAATGAAAGCCACAATCAACTCCCTTGGTAAGCGTCCCATGTTCACTAAGCAATCGCCCAGGTTAGAAAGTGGGTCCAATAGATGCAAATTCCATGGCATCAAAGAATCTGTCTTGTGCACCATTATCTACCCAATGCTGACCAAAAAACTTGATATACTGTGATATTTAACTCCTCAAGCCAACATGCATGCAGAGGAGAACATTCAAATCTCCATGAAAGCTGTATTTTTCATTGTAAATTAGAGAACTGATGTTCTAATTTACCAAATAAAGAAGAATATACTCTCGTTAGTTATCATGGAAATAAAAGGAGCAAACTCAATTTAAAAAAGATGAATATGGGAGTTCCCATCATGGTGCAGCAGAAATGAATCTGACTAGGAACCACGAGGTTGAGGGTCCGATCCCTGGCATCACTCAGTGGGTTAATGACTTGGCATTGTCGTGAGCTGTGGTGTAGGTTGCAGATGCAGCTCAGATGTGGCGTTGCTGTGGCTGTGGGGTAGGCTACAGTTCCGACTCGACCCCTAGCCTGGGAACATCCATACGCCGTGGGTGTGGCCCTAAAAAGACTAAATAAATAAATAATTAAAAAATAAAAAAGATGAATACGGAGTTCCCGTCACAGCTCAGTGGATCAAGAATCCAGTGTTGCCGTGAACTGTGCTGTAGGTCACAGATACAGCTTGGATCCCAAGTTGCTGTGGCTCTGGCATAGGCTAGTGGCTACAGCTCTGATCCAACTCCTAACCTGGGAACCTCCATATGCCGCGTGCAGCCCTAAAAAGACAAGAGACAAAAAAAAAAATGAGTACATACTTTGAAAAGGATTGAACCTGTGGTGCAGGTTCAATCTCTGGTCCAGGAACTTCTACATGTCTCAGATGTGGCCAAAAAAAGAAAAAAACAACAAACTGCTGAACCCTGAACATGCTCTGTGGATTGTACTAAGGTCAGGTTCCTGGTTTTGATATTTTACTATAGTTATGCAAGATGTTACCTTTGGGAAACATGAGTGAAAGCTACATGGAACCTCCCCAGATTTTTTTTTCTTTTTTTTTTGCGATTTCCCAGGAATCCATAATTATTTCAAAATAAAAAGTTCTCCAAAAAGGCAGGAAGGGCCTGTATGCTCAAGCTGCAGCTGCTGCTGGAATAAGAAGAGAAAATCCAGGAAAAGCAGCACCTGGGCTCCCCAGGGCATGCAGGGTTCACAGGTAACTTGAATTGGAATAGAGGATAGAGTTTTAAGTGTGACTTGAATGGAAATGCTAGGGAGATAAGCAAAGGCTTTTGACCTTTGGCCTAAGAAAAGCTCCACCTTAACACATGGAAAGGTGGATAGTCACAGGCATGAGAGAAGGGGTAGACACAAAAAAGTTACACACACACACACACACACACAGACACACACACACACAGCGCATGGCACCGGCATGGAAATAATTAAGATGTGGGACTTAGAGCCCACACCTGGCCACAGCCCTCCATCCTGTACTGCAGGAAGGAAGCTGTCCCAGCCCTGCTCAGCCCTGCCCAGCCCTGCCCTGCCCAGCCCTGCCCAGCCCTGCCCTCTGACCTCTAGTGCTGGTGTAGCCCAAAGAGCTGCTGACTTCGTACTGGTGCAGGTGGGGGTGAGGGATCATCAGGATGTTGGCACTCCTGCCCAGAGAGCTGTCGTCTGAAGCCTGGCTCCTCACCTCCTCGGTGGGCAGCGTGCGGCCGGGCAGGGAAGGGCTGGAGGAGACATCGCAGGAGCTGGCGCTCTTTCGACTGTGGCTCTCCCGCTCACGGACAGACCTGGTGAGCAAGAGACTGATCACCACCAAGCGGGGGCCAAGGTCCCACCTAGAGTAAAAACTCCTGGACCATCGCCATGGGGAGAGCAGTAACTCAGGGGGAGACCAACTCCCCAGCACGATCTCTGAGTGGAGACAGGTAGAAGATCTCTGCCCCCAGCAGCTTGAGATGTCATAGAAGGGGTGGGGCGGATGGCTGCTGGTCCTCAAATGGCCAGAGTCCTGGAATCAGAGCTAAAAATGGGGTTACCAGACATGAGAGGATGGAACCCAAGAGCCCCCTGACAAGTCTCCTGGCATAAAACTATTGAACCTAAATCTAACCAAGCCTCCAGAGATAACTGCCAGTTTACAGGAAATTTGGAGATGGCAGGACAAGTAAAACATTATAAGGAAATAAACAGCCAAACGAAGAAAGAAAGACACTACAGTCACAGGAAAAAGACATCACCACAAAAGGCAACATGCACATCTTCTCCAGATGACAATTCAAACAAACTGTAAAAACTACATTGTTGAGACAGTTGGGAAATCAGGATAGGGACTGGCTACCCAGGCTATTAAGGAATTAGTGTTAATTTTGTTACCAGTGACAAGGGTCCTGAGACCACGGAGTTTTAAAAAATTCTTATTTGTTAGAGACACATGCTAAAATATTTACAGCTTAAAAAAAAAAAAAAAAAAGATACCTGAGATCTGTTTTAAAATATTCGAGAGAAATTTAACATGTGGGAGAAGTGACAAAACAAGATTGACAACATGCTGACAACTGTTCATTATACCAATCTCTCTATTTGAACATTTCCTTAATAAAGATTTAAAAAACAGTATGCCCTTATTAAAACATGAAATTCCTTAAGGGGAAAACCCCTGGGAGCAGTAAAAAGAAGGATCATCAGGAGAAGCCTGATGGGGAGGCAAAAATTCAGAATGGAAGGGTCAACAACTGGATAGGGTGGTCCCTCTGGCATCAGAGCTATTCTCTTTCTACCTGGAGGGATATGTTTTAAGTGAGAACTTAAACAGAGCCTGAAAAATGATCCCAAGGGCTGACCACACATTTCGTTATTTCAATGGTAAATATCCTAGCACCAGCATAAGCTCAGCCCAGGGCGGGGATGGAGCACTAGGTCTGTGCCCTCAAGGAGCACATGGCCCGAGTTTCTGAGACACCAGATCTTGCTGTCTTTGATCAGAAAAAAGAAAACCAAGGACCTTGGACAATGAAAGGTTCCTAGACATTCAGAAGACAGGCACCGCCAAGCCCCAAGACAGCATCTCTTTGCAGGGGAGAGTCAGTTTTTTTTTAACGCCTTTTTTTGGGGGCCACACCCACAGCATATGGAGGTTCCCAGGCTAGGGGTCAAATCCGAGTTGCAGCTGTTGTCCTACACATAGCCACAGCAACGTGGGATCCAAGCCATGTCTGCGACTTACACCACAGCTCATGGCAAAGCCAGATTCCCAACCCACTGAGCAAGGTCAGGGATCGAACCCATATTCTCATGCATACCAGTCAGATTTGTTTCTGCTGCACCGCAACAGGAATTCCATAACTGAGTCAGTTTGCTATATACCAGAAATTAGCACAATATTGTAAATCAACTTTAAAAATAAAAAAAAAGCAGTGAGTCTCTTGGCCTCTGAGAAAATAAACCTAAAAGAAGCTCTGGGTCCTAAGGTTTCTATATATATTAGTGGCCACCCAGTGAAACAAAGATTCCAGAATTCACGAACTGCTTCTCCTTGGCTAGAATAAGCAGAACGCCCTCCTTATTTGGGGACCACACTTCACAGCAAAAGTAGCTAACAGATTGGCTGGGCCAGAGAACCAGAAAACAGCCTCCCTAACAATCTACGTACTATGGCTTCCATTTGGTTAATCTTAAGACGTTTTCAAGGTTGTTCCCACACAGGTCCCTACCGGGGCCCCAGGTTTCCCTAAGCAGTTTTTATGTGTGGCCCAAAGTGTGTCTGGCAGAAAACCTGCAGGTGGCGAGGCGCTGAGCCCGGGATGGGCCTGGGAGCCTGAAGACCTGCGCATCGTAAGCGTCATAATCCACTTGGATGGGAAGGGCGTTCTCAGCTTCTTTTGGAGTCCCCAGAGCTAAAACACAAAAATAATACAAATTGTCATCAAAACACATTTCAACCAGAAGCCCCAGAAAGTTTTCATCAAAACCCGAGGCACTAGTCATCATTACCATCTCCCTCTGAAAAACTTTTTTTTTTTGTCTTTTTAGGGCCGCACCTCGGCATATGGAGTTTCCCAGGCTAGGGGTCTAATCAGAGCTGTAGCCGCTGGCCTTCGCCACAGCCACAGCCACGCCAGATCCGAGCTGCGTCTGCAACCTACACCACAGCTCACGGCAACGCTGGATCCTTAACCCACTGAGCGATGCCAGGGATCGAACCTGCAACCTCACGGTTCCTAGTTGGATTCGTTTCCACTGTGCCACGATGGGAACTCCTGAAAAACTTTTTCAGTGGGATAATAACCCAATCATCAGCTTGCTGAGATTAAACCATTTACATGTCAAAGTGATACAGAAACAACTATTTACTAGCACTAAATAAAGGCCAGCTGATGGCAGCATTTCATTCTGTGATCCCACTTTAAAAACATCATCTTAATGTGCATGTTGAGTCCTTTTTAAAACTTTCTACCCCATCCCTACAAGTGACCTATGGAAAAGAAAAACAAGTTTTGTCGTCAATTTGCTGTTGACAGGACAAAAATATACACGGTCATCAAGGGACCTTCCAAACGTCACACAAGGGGACTCTGGTCTCCCAACTCGGCTGCGAACTCTTTACGAAATGTCATAAAATCTTGTTGCTGTGTGTTAACTGAGTCTCTAAAAGTGATGCGGGGCGGGGGGGAAGTACTCACATGTATCACGGCCATTTTTTGCTTTCTCAGAGGCAGGCTGTAAAATTAAAGAGAAAATTTATCCCTCCCTCCTTTGCCAGGTAGGAATTAGCACCAGGCCCAGCCCGTGGGGGCTCCTCCCCAGGGGCAGAAGCCTTGTCCCACCCGCCCCCATAACTGACGAGAGGGCAGGAGCCAAAGCCCGACACCCCTGTGCAGCAGTGTTGGGCCTACTAGGTCCTTCGTTTCCCCCCTCACCTCCTGCTCACTCTCACAGCTGTATCCAGTGGGGACATGGACCCCACTTTATGGGGGAGGATGTCTGGTTCTAGAGACAATGAAGGGTGTGCACAGCATCACACCACTAGCAGGGGCACAGCCAAAGTCCAAGCCCAGCTCCTCAGACTCTTGGTTGACCTACTGGCGTGTCTGTCCTCCCAGGACTCAGTTCCACTGACCCAGCCCCTGCAGGGGTCCCCCTTCCCCACGGCGGTTCACCTGTCTGTCAGCACCCACTAGAGCTGAGCACTCGGTGGAAGGCTCCCGTGCCAAAATGGAGCACAAGGGTAGAGAGAAAACTTAAAAAAGAATTTTTTTTTCAAGACCCTTTAACCTTCCACAACAATACTTATTCTTTCTTCTTTAAAATGATCACATTGCAGAAAAGTCCCTCCATGTCCACTTTGCCTAGAATGGTTGTGGTGAAGATGTCAAACCTCAGAAGGTGGGGGAGGCCCTTTCTGAGCAGAGGCCTCTCCCCAAGAACTTCACTACTCAACACAGCCTATTTTAGGACCCTCACACTCCTCCAAACTAATATTCCCCCTATTAGAAGAGTAACCCTAAGCCCATCCCCCCATAGAGGGAAGAAGTGGCCCTGATATTATTGATGTAACAGCCACTACAGCACAACATTCAGAGTTCAGCCCTGCTAGAAACAGGCTGCCAGGTAGGAGCATCCTAGTCTGCGGCCTGCATACATAATGCCTGTTTTCCTCCTCATACCACATCACACAGAGAATACTTCCAAATTCTTTTTTTTTTTTTTTGTCTTTTTGCCTTTTCTAGGGCTGCATTTTGCAGCATATGGAGGTTCCCAGGCTAGGGGTCCAATCAAAGCTGTAGCCACCAGCCCACGCCACAGCCACAGCAACACCGGATCCTCAACCCACTGAGCAAGGCCAGGGATCGAACCCACAACCTCATGGTTCCTAGTTGGATTCATCAACCACTGAAGCACGACCAGATCTCCACGAATACTTCCAAATTCTTAAAACTGGCATTTTTTTTCTGCTTTTCCTTTTTTTTTAGGGCCACACCTGCAGCATATGGAAGTTTCCAGGGGTCAAATCAGAGCTGCAGTTGTCGGCCTACGCCACAGCCACAGCAACACCAGATCCAAGCCTCATCTGCAACCCTATACCACAGCTCATGGCAATGCAGGATCCTTAACCCACTGAGTGAGGCCAGGGAGCGAACCTGCATCCTCACGGATAACACTCAGGTTTGTTACCGCTGAGCCACAACATGAACTCCTAAAAGTGGCATTTTTGTTGTCTATAAATATATTCTATCAAGTGGCTATTTCTTGGTTCATCTAGCCACTGCCCTATATTTCCAACTTCTATTTTCTTTTTTTTTTTTACTGTACCCTCGGCATGCAGAAGTTCCTTGGCCAGGTCAAACCCTTGCCACAGCAGCAATCCCAGCCACCACAGTGACAACACTGAATGCTTAATCTGGTATGCCAC
>PVHT021183555.1:3206061-3231503 GCA_004024745.2 Catagonus wagneri
CTTTTATGTAGAGCTGCACCTGCAGCATATGGAGGTTCCCAGGCTAGGGGTCTAACAGGAGCTGTAGCTGCCGGCCTTCGCCACAGCCACGGCAACGCGGGATCCGAGCCGCGTCTGCAACCTATACCACAGCTCACGGCAACGCTGGATCCTTAACCCACTGAGCAAGGCCAGGGATCAAACCTGCAACCTCATGGTTCTTAGTCAGATTGGTTAACCACTGAGCCACGAAGGGAACTCCACTTCTCACTACTTTCAATAGACCTAGAGCAAGATCTAACCGCTCACAATATTCTCAATTATTTCCTTAGATCATGTGGCCATAATGGGATTTCCTGGGCAAAGGCCTGAATGCTTACATTGCACTTGATATACATGGCTAAATAGCTTTCTATTTAGTATTTTACACCAACTTTCTGTAAGTATTTTACACCAACTAGGCACTCACATACCAATGTCACATTTTTCTAATATTTGGTGTAATTATCACTATTGTTTTAAACCTATTTGGCAAGCAAAAAAAGAATCCTCATTCTTGCCTGAATTTGCATTTCTTTACTGCTAGGATGTGATTTTTTCTTTCGTTTAACCATATTTCCCCTCTGCTGTACTGTATATCTATGTCTTTGTCCCCACTGGCATCAGAGTGGTCTCAGTATCTGAATAAAATGTAATGAAAATAACTCTTTGTTGTATTTTTGCCAAAGACACTTCTTGGAATCTGGGGTTTGCCCTGCTGTTGATTTAATATAGAAAACTGTAAAGTTCCAAGACAAATTTCTTAAACACTGTTCATGACCACTGGAGACTATGAGGGAGCTCAGGGCCAAAAGAACCACCTTGGTGTGTTAGTCCCTGAAGGTTCTGCTGGTGAATGAAACCTACCTTCTTTCCTGCCAGTTTTATTCGTGGGGTGAAACTATTACAAAAGAGCTGGCTTTTCGACGTGTAGAAACTGTGAAAGAAACACAGGAGTCATTCATCTAAACCCCTTTCATTCATTTTTTAAGAAAATTTTGGGATTGTTCCTTTTACAATTTTTCTTTTCTTTTCTTTTAGGGACACACCTGCAGCATATGGAAGTTCCCAGGCTCGATTCAGAGTTGCAGCTGCCAGCCTACACCACAGCCACAGCAACACCAGATCTGAGCTGCATCTGCAGCCTACACCACAGCTCAGAGCAACACTGGAACCTTAACCCACTGAGCGAGGCCAGGGATCAAACCCACATCCTCATGGATTCCAGTCAGGTTCTTAACCCACAGAGCCACAAAAACTTCTAACCCATTTCACTTTAAACCTCAAGACATGGTTGGACTCCCAGCTGTGGTCCAGCCCTCCCAGGAACGCCTTTGTCTCAGGCCTCAATGATATTCCCAGCCCTAACTTTCTTTCATAATTATGACAAAACATTATGTTTTTAATTATTGTTCTATTCCTTTTTTTCCCCCATAGATTGTCTCATGTGTGCTAGCCCTGACTCCTAGAGATCAGAATCTCCTCCTTGAGCTGAACTCAGCAGGAATACTGAGGCCTGGTCCCACATGAAGAAGAGGCACGGGGACTTTTCTTTCTACAGGCCTAGTGTTGGTCTGCTGTGGTCTGTGGGAGTTGGGGATAGTCAGGGAAATAAGTCCTTCAAACTCGCTTTTATGTTTTTCACCACAGACTGTTCTGCCACTGCTTTGCATGTAGAAGCTTTAAGCAAATGTTAAAACATTGGTTTCCACATTTTTTTTTTTTGCTATGCCTGAGGCACGCAGAAGCTCCCAGGCTCGGGATCGAACTGGCACCATGGCAGTGACCATACCAGACCCTTAACTGCTAGGCTACCAGGGAACTCCTCCTCCACACTTTCCTGACAACAGATTTTGTATTAAGAAAACCATTTGGAGGAAAAATGGCAGGGAAGCTAATGGAATCCCTGACCACCTGCAGATCAGTATGTCACCCACCTGTGGTTTATCCAGTGAGGGATGTTGTAGTCGTCCCCCAGGTGGGAGTCGCGAGGAGCGCTCCGATTATGCAGCTGAAAGGGAACAAGCCAAGGCACAGGTCAGCTGGAAGGAGGCAGCACCAGGAATTGCTCCAGCTTCCCTGAGTCTAACTATTTTCACGATCACCCTGGTGCTGGGACCTGGCCTTTAGTGAGCAGCGTGAAATTGAGTCACCTTGAACAACGGGACAGCGTGTAGCGGTTGCTCCCCCATGCACACCAAGTCCACACCAATTCCTAAGAAAGGAAAGACAAAAAGAGTTGGGGGGTGGGGAAGAGCAGAGGTGGGCGTCCCAGTCTGTCAGCGATGTGGGTCACGTGGGTCCGGGTGCAAGGCACAGGCCGGGTACCATCCCCATCAGCGCTGCCCAGGCAACTGAGAAGTAAACAGATGTGTTTTGTCCCCTTTACCAAGTCCCATCACACCTGCTGCTAATGAATGCTTGACAATTAGCCTGCCTTGCAGATTACAGTTTGTCAAAAAGACCAGAGGGCCTCTAGGACTGCAGTTTCGAGGCCAGAAAAGAAAGGGAACCATCATCTCACTAAAAGGCAAAACAATCCCCTGTGCTAAACAGAGCTTCTTTATTAGCAATCTGGTTTTATGTTCCCAATTCCATCTTATTGTTGGAACACAAATCCAATTAGGGGAGGGGGGTGCAAGTCAGAGACGCATGGTATGGCCTGGAGGGAGGACTGGGCGATCTGATGGCCCTTCATAAGGTGGCCTGATGCACACTGATTGAAACAATTCCCCAGAAGGGTTCTCCAGTGTCAAATACGTTTGGGAAACTCAGAATACCAGTTATGTCCTCTAGGGAGAAAAAGATACACTAACAGATTAAAATTGGCACTTAGGGTGAAATTACCTGGTGGCTCCACAGGTAAAGAATATGGTGTTGTCACTGTTGTGGCTCAGGTTACTGGTGTGGCACAGATTTGATCCCTGTCCCAGGGACTTCCACATGCCAAGGGTGTAGCCAAAAATAAATAAATAAAAGCTAAACAGCAAGTGAAATAACAAAACAAAACAAAACAAAAACAAACAAACAAAAAAACCCATTGGCAATTAGGGAGCTCCTGTTGTGGTTCAGTAGAAACAAACCCGACTAGCATCCGTGAGGAAGCATGTTTGATCCCTGGACTCAGTGGATCAGCGATCTGGCGTTGCCGTGAGCTGTGGTGTAGGTCACAGACACGGCTAGGATCCTGCGTTGCTGTGGCTGTGGCTGTGGCTGGCAGCTGTAGCTCTGATTCGGCCCCTAGCCTGGGAACTTCCATATGCTATAGGTGGGGTCCTAAAAAGCAGAAAAAAAAAAAAGAGAGAGAGAGAGAAAGAAGGAAAGAAAGAAGATGGGCAATTAGGGGACTTCCCTGGTAGCTCAGTAGGTTAGGATTCAGTGTCGTCACTGCTGTAATACAGGTTTAGTCCCTGGCTTGGGAACTTCCACATGCTGTAGGTGCAACCGAAAAAAAAAAAAAAAAAAGACTGGCAATTAGGAAATAAATCTGCCTAAGTGTGCATGACCCAGCATGTCCCAAGCCAACTGACCACGGAACTCTTTGGCACCTGACATCGCTCATTAAAGACTCCCGATCCCTGATGCTCAGAGCCCTAAGGGCAGGTCAGGCTACAACACTGGGACCCAGAGCAGCCCGGGAGCATTACCGTTATCTATCATCCGCTGCTTGGTCAAGATCATGAGCAGCCGGTCCACTTCAAACACACCCACCCCAGGCGTGATCACCACAGACATCTGCCCAGTTCGGTCGAAGTTGCGGTTGATGTAGTGCTTGTCGAACACTTGAAACAAAGCAGAAAGTCCTCTAGTGAGGATGTTACACCTTTCCAGAAACCGAGCATCTCTGTGCCCTGGGACCATCTTGTCCATGTTTCTATTAGAGCGATTGCCACATCCTGGTCCTTCCCCTTGTACACTGAGAACTGCTTAAATGCAGGTCTATGTCCCTGTTGCCTTTGTTAATCCCCCTCTTCGATGCCTGTACAGCCTTAAATGCCCAAATTTCATAGTGTTAATTTAAACCATCCATAAATGGGTCTGTATCAAAACTTAGAAGAATCAAGTAATAATTTGACAATATTTAAAAGAGAGCAGCACAGAATCTTGCAAAGACTTTGTAAATTGGACAAGTTAATTCTTATTTCTGGCCTGTTCAGTTCTCACTATGGAAAATCAGAGGTATTCAAATATGACAAAAAAGGAGTTCCCATTGTGGTGTAGTGGAAATGAGTGAGCTGTGGTGTAGGTCGCAGACATGGCCTGGATCCTGCCTTGCTGTGGCTGTGGCATAGGCCGGCAGCTACAGCTCTGATTCAACCCATAGCCTGGGAACCTCCATATGCCACCGGTGTGGCCCTAAAAAGCTAAAAAAAAAAAAAAAAAAAAAAAAAAAAAAAAAAAAAAAAAAAAAAAAAAAAAAAAAAAAAAAAAAAAAAAAAAAAAAAAAAAGAGAGAGAAGAACAAAAAAAGCTTTACTAAAAAAAGATCCCATGCACTAGAATCTCTAACACCTGGGTAGACACAGGGAAGGTGATAAACACAGTGAAGAGACCACACATCACCTCTTCCATCAGTGGCCAGAGATGGGCAGACACCTAACCAGAGCTGGAACATGGAATACTGAACAGAGATTAGAGACCAGGTTGCTGGGAGCTGAACTTGGCTCTATGAATTCCTGCAAATCTGGTCCCCAGAACCACCTTTGTCCTCACCTCCTTCAACAAGGTGTTTAGGACTTTCCTGGCTGTCCCATGAGTCCCCTATATCCTTAAATTTCCTTTTTGGGGGGAGTTCCCACTGTGGTACAGTGGGTTAGAATCTGTCTATAGTGGTTCAGGTTGCTGCAGAGGCATGGGTTCACTCCCCAGCCCAGCACAGTGGGTTAAAGGATCCATTGTTGGGAGTTCCCATCGTGGCTCAGTGGTTAACGAATCCGATTTGGAATCATGAGGTTGCGGGTTCAATCCCTGGCCTTGCTCAGTGGGATGGGGATCTGGCGTTGCTGGGAGCTGTGGTGTAGGTTGCTGACACGGCTTGTATCCCGCGTTGCTGTGTCTGTGGCGCAGGCTGGCAGCTGTAGCTCCAATTAGACCCCTAGCCTGGGAACCTCCATATGCCGCAAGTGCGGCCCTATAAAAGGCAAAAAGACAAAAAGCCAAAAAAAAAAAAAAAAAAGGATCCATTGTTGCCACAGTATAGCTGCAGCTCAGATTCAATCCTTGGCCCAGGAACTTCCATAATTTGTGGGTATAGTCATAAAAATAAACTTTAAAAAAATCCTTTTTTGTTTGAGTTCAGTAGGTTCCTATTACCTGCAAAATAGCTCATATTAACACACAAGTGCAGGGACAAACATTCAGAAGAAAACACATCACACTATTACTTTTTTTTTTTTTTTTTGCTTTTTAGGGCCGCACCCACGGCATATGGTGTTTCCCAGGCTAGGGGTCAAATCGGAGCTAGCGCTGCCAGCCTACGCTCAGCCACAGCAACGCCAGATCCAAGCCACATCTGCGACCTATACCCCAGCTCACAGCAACACCAGATCCTTAACCTACTGAGCAAGGCCAGGGATCAAACCAGCAACCTCATGGTTCCTAGTCGGATTCGTTAACTGCTGTGCCACAATGGGAACTCCACCTCACACTATTAATAACGGTCCCTCTTGGAAAGGGGACTGACAGTTGGAGGGAAGAGGGAGGTTTTCATTTTTACTTGATATACTTCTCTATTATTTGAATTCTAGGAACATAAGTTCTTTTGTAATTAAAAAAAAAGTAGATTAAAAAAGATTACTTAGAAGCAGTTGAGGGATGGAATGGAAAATTAAAAAACAAAACAAAACACAGTTTTTAGGAAAACAAAGAGCCCAAGGAAGATTCTAGATCTTCACTCTTGGACCCCCATGAGCAGATGAGAACAGCAAGATGCTTCCCAAGAGAAGAACCAAGAGCTACTTGGTGGCCATTAAAACCATCCAATCAGAAGTTCTTGCTTTCAATTAATTTGGGGAGTAGGTGGGAAGCACCATCACTTAGGTCTTTGGACAACAGTGAAGGGAAGTTTACAGCCCTGTGGGAAGCAAGGCACCTGCTCACCGTGGCTGGTCCTTACTCACCGTTGAATGACAGGTTGATGGCCTCCAGGTAGTTTCCTTGTGCTGAGGTAGAATTATCACCTTGAGGAAAGCCCTCTGAGGCAAAAGACACAGAGAAAGAACAACATCTCATGAAAGGTAGACTCTTACCAAACAAGTGGAAGGTCCCTGATTCTGCAGGTCCCCCCAGCCCTGCAGAAGAGACATGACTGAACTTACTGCACAGGAACAGCTGGACCCAACCTGAAACAGAGACCCAACCAGAAGCAGAAACCATACACAGCACCGGGAGGGGAGGAAGCATGAACCTCCTTGTCCCCCAGCCTCCATCCCACCCCTCCCTGCCCTGCCCTCCTTCCAGCACATAAATGCAGTACCTGCCTGTTCCAGTCGCACCAACACAGGATACTGGATGAAGAGTTTTTTAATGGTCACGAGGAGTGAGGTCCACTCTTCTCTCCTCTCATTCTGCACGACCACTCTGAAAGGAGCACGATCAGAAAACAGGTATGGAACAGACATTACAGGTGGAATGTCAGGTCCCTTAAGGGTTTCAAGGAAAGGAGAAGACGGGGTGTCCAGAGCTGGGATCATTTATCATATAACAATATGGAAGTCAAAGATGGGAGTTTGCTGTGACACAGTGGGTTAAGGATCTGGCCTTGTCTTTGCGGTGGCTTGGGCCGCGGCTGAGGTGCAGGTTCTGCCTGGGAACTTCCACATGCTGCAGGTGCAGCAAAAAAAAGAAAAAAGAAAAGAAAAAAGGTTCAACGAGAGTTCTTCTGTGGCACAGCAGGTTAAGGATCCAGCATTGTCACTGCAGTGGCTTGGGTCACTGCTGTGGCACAGGTTTGCTCCCTGACCCAGAAACTTTTGGATGCTGTGCATGTGGCCAAGAAAAAATAAAAAATGAAGGCAATCTGGCTCCAGAGTGTATTCTTAGCCAGTGATTCTCTACCTTTCCATGAATGGTAAGTCTTTAATTATCAAAAGATCGATAAATAGCATTTTAGATTCAATGAGATGCCTTCTTCCAATCCAAATGAAGCGTCAAAAAAGGAATACTAGTCACTGTTGGTAAGGACAGAGAAATAACACTGCTGCTATGAAAACAGGATTTTCTACTTCACTGTTCTCGGAGGGCAACTTGGCTGTACAAATGAAAAGCTTTAACAAAAATAGAATGTCCTTTGACCTAGTAATTCCATTTCTGGGAAAATATCCTAAGGAATCTAGGGAAATGCTTAAAGACTGAGCTGTAAGCATGTCCACTGGTAGAACCATTGACCAGAACTATTCATTGGAAAGCTAAAAATCACCAGTGTTCAGTAATCGTTGGAATCTCTATACAGCAATAAAAATGATGTCATGGAAGTAGAGTATCAGGCACAGAATGGCATTTGTGATAAGGTGGAAAATAATGGTTTAAAACAAGAGGGTACGATCTCTGTGAAAATTCATTTTTGTGTCTATAAACTGAGAATGGGGTTTGATGCACCCAGGTGATGATGATTGTATCTGGAAGAAAGAATTGAGGCTGTTCTGAATTACTCTTAACTATACTTTATGATTTTCCTAAAATGAGCCTGTATTGTTTTTGTAGTAACAAAAACACCACCGAAGCTTCTTTTACTCTGAAAACTGTTGGGGATGACTTTTTAATTACATGAGGAAATTTTAATATAATTAATATATTAATGATACACATATACAAATCCATATTCATAATTCATGGGATTTATAGAATGTTTTAATAGATCTATAATTATATTTAAATAAACTCATACTCATTATGTAGATATAATTTCATACATTGTTAAGTCAAAAGAGCTCTCAAGGGAGTTCCTGTTGTGACTCAACAGGTTAAGGACCCAACGCTGTCTCTGTGAGGATGCAGGTTCGATCCCTAGCCTCGCTCAGTGGGTTGAGGATCCAGTGTTGCCGCAAGCTGTGGCACAGGCCACAAGAGCAGCGTGGGTTCGATCCCTGGCCTGGGAATAACCACAAGCTGCAGTTGCAGCCAAAAAAAAAAAAGGAACAACAATAAGTTTTAAAGGCTATCCCTAAGAAGTTTTGTAACCTCTGTCATTCTTTGGAGCTTATCCAAAATGACAGTTTAAAAGAAAAACAGTTATAAAAGAATAGCAGATTAATTCTTTAGGAATGCCATTACAAAGTTGAAAAAAAAAAAAAAACAACCTTATAAGTTGGCATTTGGTACTAGCTTGATTACTTAGGAAGGTACCAGCTACAAAAAAAAATATGTTTAAGGCACCAGGTAGGGCAGGGAAGGGGCCGAGACGGGCCTTTTGAGATAAAAAGTAAACCCACATAGGGAACTGTTACTGGAAATCAAAGACGTTGTATTTACAAGTCTGAGGAGGGGAAAGCAGCAAGGAGTTCCTGCTCTGAGTTACAGAGGGAAATAGAGGAGGCAAGACTGGACCAATAACGGGAGTGAGAGAATCTCCAATGCCTTTTTTTTCCCCCCTTTTTATGGCCACACCCGAGGGATATGAAAGTTCCCAGGCGAAGGGCTGAACTGGAGAGGCAGCTGCCGGCCTACACCACAGCCTCAGCAACACAGGATCTGAGCTGCATCACCTATACTGAGTGAGACCAGGGATCAAACCTGCATCCTCACGGACACCATGTCCAGTTCTTTTTTTTTTTTTTACGTCTTTTTTTTTTGTCTTTTTGCCTTTTTCTAGGGCTGCACTCACGGCATATGGAGGTTCCCAGGCTAGGAGTCTGACAGGAGCTGTAGTTGCCGGCCTACGCCAGAGCCACAGCAACGCAGGATCCGAGCTGCGTCTGCAACCTACACCACAACTCACAGCAACGCCGGATTCTTAACCCTCTGAGCAAGGTCAGGGATCGAACACGCAACCTCATGGTTCCTGGTCAGATTCATTAACCACTGAGCCACAATGGGAACTCCACCATGTCCAGTTCTTAACCCGCTGAACCACAACAGGAACTCCTCCAAGGGCTTTAACAAGAGCAGTCAGAGGGGACAAAATATGCCCCTTCCTGAAGGGATTTGGTTTTGACTTAAACACACAATATCTGTACCTTAGGCAAGAGTAAAACACCTTCTGAGAAGCAAAAGGCTTCCTAACGTCCACTGAGACGCCTACTCTACCCTCCACCCGAAGTGCCGGTCATCATGGGGTCAATTTCTCCGCACATCCGAGAATTTACAAAGTCGAGGTCATACAGCTCCATGCCATCAAGCAACCCACCCTGATGGCACCTGGAGTGTCCATCAGCTCACAAAGTATCCCCTTATTCGGTGGCACTGCTGGAACAAGTGGACTGGCCTGCATCCTGTGGACACAGTGTGGAGTACAGCACGTCAGCGACAAGGTAAAAAAATTCGACCTAAATCCGGTCGAGTCTTTAGAGAGGGCTTCTCAGCCTCCGCACTATCAGCATCTGGGGCCAAAGACTCTTGCTGGGGGCGGAAGAGCTGCCCTGAGCCTTACTGGACGTTCAACAGCATCTCTGGCCTCCAACCACTGGACACCAGCTACGTGCCCAGAATGACAATAAAAAACTTGTCTCTAGACTTTGCCAAATGTCAGGGGGCTGGGGAGTGGACAGGAAGTTGCTCCAGTTGTAACCTCTGGTTTGCAGACAATAAACAAACACAACCACAGGATTCAATCAGACAAATCCAGAAGGAGTCTTCTACAGCCTCACTATTCAAAAATGGTGTGCAAATGTGAGCAAAATGTGCAAACAGAGGAGCTAGTTAGACAAGGAGAGTCTCAGGCACACCCCTGACCTCTGGAACTGATGACAATCAGCAATTTTTTTTTTGACTTTTTGTCCTTTTATGGCCGCACCCACAGCATATGGAGGTTCCCAGGCTAGGGGTCTAATAGGAGCTGTACCCACTGGCCTACACCACAGCCACAGCAACACGAGATCCAAGCCGTATCTGCAACCTACACCACAGCTCACAGCAATGCCGGATCCTTAATCCACTGAGCGAGGCCAGGGATTAAACCCGCAACCTCATGGTTCCTAGTAAGATTCGTTTCTGCTGCGTTTCCGCTGCGCCACGACGGGAACTCCAACAATCAGCACTTTAATGCAATCCCAGGGTGTGAGTTGTCAGCATACTAAAGTCTCAGAAGCCCAGTTCCATGGGACTACTGCCCTGGATTCTTCCATGAGCCAACAATTTGGGGACAAAAAGGAAGAGGAAGTTGTCTTAGATTCAGATTTAAGAACCAGACCAAACAAGAGGTTGTTTTGGAGACAAATTAAGGAAATCTGACAGTACCAGATACTGGATAATATTATACAATTAGCATTAATTTTGTTAAATGTGATCATGCTTATACATTGTGGTTTATGCTGTCATTATATATGAAAATGACCTTATTCTTTTATTTATTTATTTATTTATTTTTGCTTTTTAGGGCCACACTCACAGCATATGGAAGTTCCCAGGCTAGAGGTCAAATGGGAGCTTCAAGTGCTGGCCTACACCACAGCCACAGCAACACCAGATCCAAGTTGTGTCTGCAACCTACACCGCAGCTCATGGCAACGCCGGATCGTTAACCCACTGAGCAAGGCCAGGGATCAAACCAGCAACCTAATGGTTCCTAGTTGGATTCGTTACCACTGCACCACAACGGGAACTCCGTAAATGCCCTTATTCTTTAGAAACAAAATTTGTGAGGTTTTTTGGTTCTGCCCACAAACTTCCAGGCCAGGGATTAAACCCACACCACAGCTGCAACCCAAGCTACAGCAGTGACAATGCCAGATCTTTAACCCACTGAGCCACCAGGGAACTCCAGTTAGGAACCTCTGGAACTGATGAAAATCAGCAATTTTTTTTTTTGTCTTTTTGTTCTTTTATGGCCATACCTGCACGCGGCATATGGAGGTTCCCAGGCTAGGGGTCTAATGGGAACAAAATGTTTTTTTTTTTTAATAGCTATAATTTGCTCTAAAATAAAATTTAGCTAAAACAGATGAAGAAAATAAGGCATGAGAATAACTGTTAAATCCAGGTACTGGGTATATGGGTCTCTTATGTTGTTCACTCTTCTTTCCTGCAAGTTTGAAATTTTCACAAAAAAAAAGTTTAGAAAGTATAAATGCAATATGATATTTCAGATTGGATCCTGTAACAAAAAAGGTAAATAGGTAGAAAAAATGATAAAATCTGAAAAAAGTCTGATATTTAGTTCACAGCAATGTACCAATGCTAGTCTCATAGTTTTGACAAATGTACCTTGGATAGGAAATGTTAACAGAAGAAACTGGGTGAAGGGCATAGGGAACTCTTTGTACTACTATTTTGGCAACTTCTCTGTAAATCTAAAGTTATTCCAAGGTGAAAAGGTTAATTTTCTTTTTTAAGTTAGGAAAGAAAAAACCAAGGGGGGGAAAAAAGGCAAAGCAAAGCACCCAAACATACTTATAGAAATCTTCATAGAATCGCCCCTTGTGATCCTGCCTAATTGAGGCTCGGTTTATTTCGGGAAATTCATCTGAAATAGAGAAAATAACATATGTAGGTCAGATTGAAAAGATAACTTCAGTTTCTCTGCTCCCCCTTTTGGACTGAAGGTTTGTAACACACAGACAGACAGACACACACACACACACACAGAGACACGATAAATTATATATCTATTAAGTTGCTTTTAAGATGAATCACAACTCACAGACTTCTTGCAAATGCTAATGGACTGTGTCATTTTCCATTTTCTTTATCCTCATAACAGAAAAGATGGGAAAGATGGAGCAGTGCCAAGTGAAAGAAAACAGCAAGGAATGTATTGGGATGGGTGTGTGGAAAGCTTAACAGAAAATAACTGTAGGAGCTTACCAATAGATTTTGCATCATAGAAAGTCCTAGAAAATAGGACCACTGTCACTTCATGACTACAGTTCTTCTCCTAGGCATGAGTAGAGAAAAAGAGGACTCAGGTTTATTCCATTTACTTCACTACCAAGCAACCTGCATGAACATAATCTTCTCAATTCTAGAAGGCTCAGGACAGTACATGGTATTGAATAACATCATGTAATTGTAGGCTATGTAATGCAGCGAACAGTGCTGCCAGAGTCAGAAGACCTGGACTGACTCCTGGCTCTGAAACTTGCTACTACATGACCTTGGGAAAGTTACCTAAAGTCACATGGAAACTGTTTTAAAAGCTGCAAACCACCAATAAGTTGGGGGCGCTGTCTCCCAGCTCTTGTTTTGTTTTGTTCGGTTTTTTTGGCCTCACAAGTTCCCAGGCCAGGGATCGAATCCGAGCCACAGCAGTGACAACACCAGATCCTTAGCCTGCTGAACCACCGGGGAACTTCTCCTAGCTCTTGATTTGGCATGAAATAGATCAGTGCATTGCCAGAGGATCATGGTATTTCTACCTGCTTCACACTCATCCCTACATCTATTCACATCTATTCTCACAGAATTTGGGGTTAGGGGACATCTAAAGGACAACTGAGCTGTCTCGACTTTGCAGTTTTCATAGATACAATATGGAAAGAGCCATCATATGGTCCAAAGTGGCCATTATTTAGCCCATCCCAAGGCCTGACCCCCCTCAGTCCCCACTGTTTGCACTCCCCTTCCGACCCCACATTCAGGCAGACCCAAAGGCCTAATCACCCCTAAGCTTAGGGGTGAGTGCAGAATCTTCCAGCTGATTTGCCTAATTCCTGCCTGTCCCTTCACCAACCTGCTCCTGGCCACTGGGCTAGTCTTCAAACTCTCCCCAGCTCTGATTACATTGATCCTCTACTCAAGAATCTTTTTTTTTTCTTCTTCTTCTTTTTAGGGCCGCACAGGTGGCATATGGAGGTTCCCAGGCTAGAGATTAAATCGGAGCTGCAGCTGCCAGCCTATGCTACAACGACATTATCTCCAGATCCAAGCTGAGTCTGAGACTTACACCACAGATCATGGCAACACCAGATCCTTAACCCACTGAGTGGGGCCAGGGATCAAACCCATGTCCTCATGCATACTAGTCAAGTTCATTACTGCTGAGCCACAACGGGAACACCTACTTGAGACTTTTTAACAGCTCCCACTTCCTATCAAATCAAGTCTGGGTTGGCTGGACCCAATCCTAATCAGGTCTTACTACTTGATCATTCCCCTCACAAATCCCCTGTGGAGTCAGACCAGGCCTCACCCGCTCTCATGTCCATCGTCATCCTTTTGCTCATACGCTTCTCTTCACCTGAAACATCCTCCCAGTCTTCCTTTCCAACCACCCAAACCTTCTTCAGCCTCTCAAGTCCAAATTCAAAGCAAACAAAACTCCAACCCCTCACACATATAACTGGTTTGGCATCATTTCCAATGTGCAGACCCAGGCTCCCCAGCAGGCCTGCAGGTTCTGAGGGCCAGCATCATACTTCTGTTTCTCCTGCCTTCAGAGCAGAAGGATCTTGCTCCCCTGCTGCTGGGGAAGGAGAACAGGACTTAGATTCCACTGAGACCTAGAGCCTACGGAAAACATACGAAGAGTAGGTACTTTCAAATTCCTTGTGAGATAGGAAAAATTACCAATTCCATTTTGCAGACAAAGAAACAGAGGCTCAGAGAAACTGAATACCTTCCCAAGATAAAAAAGCTAAAGGAGGAGTTCCCGTCGTGCCTCAGTGGATAACGAACCTGACTAGTATATATGAGGATGCGGGTTCAATCCCTGGCCTTGCTCAGTGGGTTAAGGATACAGCATTGCCGTGAGCTGTGGTGCAGGTCACAGATGTGGCTCAGATCCAGAGTTTCTGTGGCTGTGGCATAGGCCAGCAGCTACAGCTCTGATTTGACCCCTAGCCTGGGAACCTCCATATGCCACAGTGCAGCCCTAAAAAAGAAAAGACAAAAGACAAAAAAAAAGCTAATTTAGCAGAACCATACTTTTAAACTACTTTTAAACTCAATTTGGTTCAATCCAAACTGTACGCTCTTTTCTTTTTGATCAGGATGATGTTTCCATGTGAAATCAGAGTACGGTAGTTGATTCATTTTGTTGTTTTTTGAAATTGTGGCAAAATACATATTGATATATAAATACGTAACATTACCATTATAAATTCATTTATTAGTTCCAGTAGTTTTGTTTTGTTTTTAATGGATTGGGGGGGTCTACACATAGGACATCATCGGTGAATAAAGATAGTTTTATTTCTCTTCAGATATGGATGCCTTCTATTTCCCTCCCTTCCTCCCTCCCTTCCTTCCTTTTTTTCTTTTTTGCCTAATTGCTCTGTCTAGAACTTTCAATATAAAGTTGAATACCAGTGGTGAAAGCAAACGTCCTTTATCCTCTTCCTGATCTTAAGGGGAAAGTTTTCAGTCTTTCACCACCGAGAATGATGTTAGCTGTGGGTTTTTCACAAATGCACTTTATCATGTTGAAGTGATTAAAGGTAATTTAAAGTCTTAACAATTTAGACTTTAGTTTTAAAGTAACAATTAAATGCAGCTTAGTAGAAACAATACATTTTTAAAATCTGCATTGAATACTGTTTTATGCAATGTGATTTAGTGCATGAGAAGAAACGTACCTTCCACTTGGTAAAGAGATCAGCAAGGAAACCATTCACAGCTTTCTCAAAATACAGATCCCCTAAAAAGAAACAATAAGGAGGAGATGAGGATTATCTCTAGTCCTGCTCACAATGTCTTTTCTCTATAAAGGAACAGGAATAGGTCTAGTCAAAGAGAAGGTGGGTTCTACTACATCCTAAAAGCGGCTTCAGTCTAGACTTTCTATGGAGCCAAACTTAATATTTATCTCACCCAGTAAGAGGTCATGGCTTTAAGGTAAAATACCAGATTGAGAAAGATGTGATGACTGAAAATAACAGCGTATCTTCAAAATGAGGGAACCATTTAACTTTCAAGTATAATACGCATAGTGATGCTTAAAGTTTGTTAGAAGATGATGTGGTTGACCCTGAGCAGTCACTAAATTTCCATTTGCAGTTTCTACTGTTCTTAAGCATCCATGATGACCTACATCAAAAACCAGTTGGCGGAGTTCCTGTTGCAGCTCAGTGGTAAGGCACTCAACTAGTATCCATGAGGACTCAGGTTCAATCCCTGGTCCTGTTTAGTGGGCTAAGGATCCAGCATTGATGTGAACTGTGGTGTAGGTCACAGACAGGCTCAGATACAGTATTGCTGTGCTTGTAGCATAGGTCAGCAGCTGAGGTTCCGATCCAACCCCTAGCGTGGGAACTTCCATATGCTGCAAGTGCGACCCTAAAAAATAGAAAGCAAAAAGCAAAGTAAAGCAAAGAAAAGAAAAAAATTAATGTGTAATTTTGCTTAACAGAAATTAGAACTGTATGCACCATGAGGCTGGTATGTTCGACAGAATATCCACACCTCAAAGCAGCTTTACCGCACTCCACTCATTGTGTAGTAATTTCTAATAAAGTGAGACAAACTTGGTGATTTCTGTGAGTGACAGGACAAGAGATGCAAGGTTATCAAAGAAAGTGTCGGTTCCCAGCCATAGTCACTCTCTTTATGACTTTTGATTCTACACATAAAGAATATTTGAAAATCTGAGAATTCAGGAGTTCCCGTCGTGGCTCAGTGGTTAACGAATCCTACTAAGAACCATGAGGTTGCGGGTTCGATCCCTGGCCTCGCTCAGTGGGTTAAGGATCCGGCGTTGCCGTGAGCTGTGGTGTAGGTCGCAGACGCGGCTCGGAACCCACGTTGCTGTGGCTGTGGCGAAGGCTGGCAGCTACAGCTCCTGTTAGACCCCTAGCCTGTGAACCTCCATATGCCACGGGTGCAGCCCTAGACAAAGCAAAAAGACAAAAAAAAAGAGAGATTACTGTAAATGATACCAATCTGGGGGAAACCAGAACTTCTCCCCATTAGCAGTTACAATCAGCCCTCAGGAACAGTACCGTAAATATCAAAATCCCACATTTCACAGCTCATCTGAATAAATATGTAAACCATAGCCGACGTAGAACGGAACACCACCTGAAATAAACAAAAACATAATCGTGTTAAAAAACAATTGATGTATTAGGAGTTTCTGCTATGGCAGAACCTCCTCTGTTAGGAGGTTCTGCTGGGTTGTCTCTGAGGTGGTGCGGGTTTGATATCTGGCCTGGCACAGTGCGTTAAGGATCTAGCATTGCCACAGCTGTGGCTCGGATTTGAGTCCTAGCCTAGGAACTTCCATATGCCATGGATGAAGCCAAAAAAAGGAAAAAAAACCTGCATAGGGTTTCAGTTCTGCAAAATTAAAAATTAAAAAGTACTATTTCACGATGATGTAAATATACTTAACACTACTGAACCATACACTTAAAAATAGTTACCAAGGGAGTTCCCATCATGGTTCAGTGGGTTACGAACCAGACCCAGACTAGTATTCATGAGGATATGGGTTCAATCTCCGGCCTTGCTCAGTGGGTTAATGATCCTGTGTTGCCGTGAACTGTGGTGTAGCTCACAGACGTGGCTTAGATCTGGCATTGCTGTGGCTGTAGCACAGGCCAGTGTCTGTAGCTCTGATTCAACCCCTAGCCAGGGAACGCCACGGGTGTGACCCAAAAAAGAAAAAAAAAATAATGGTTACCATGGTAAATTTTAGGTTTTTTACAAAAAGGGGGGGTGGAATTCCCACTGTTAAGCAATGGGATCAGTGGCATCTCTGCAGCACTGGGACACAGGTTAGATCCCCAGCCCTAACCAGGCAATGGAACTAGTTATAAAGATGATCTACAAAACCAGGCAATCAAGTTAGTTACAAAGATGATCTCAAGTAAAAGGGCCTTTGGACATGAAGTGCCAGGAGCCATGCTGAAGGATGTAGGGACAGAAAGGCAAAAGACATGGTCCTTGCCCTCGGAGAGATTCCAGTCTGTGGCAAGGCAGGCAGGCTACATATCTGCCACAGTGTAATGAATGCGGACATACATACATATCTAGGGTGCCGCGGGGGCACTTCCAGCCCAGTGCATCAAGGAAGGCTTTCCAGAATCAGGGAAAGCTGACATCTCACAGACTGAGCTGTTTTTTTGTTTGTTTGTTTTTTTATTTTATTTATTTATTTTTTGTCTTTTGTCATTTTAGGGCCGCACCCGCAGCACACGGAGCTTCCCAGGCTAGGGGTCTAATCAGAGCTGTAGCCGCCGGCCTACACAACAGCCACAGTAACGCAGGATCCGAGCCGCGTCTGCAACCTACACCACAGCTCATGGCAACAGCAGATCCTTAACTCACTGAGCAAAGCCAGGGATCGAACCGGCAACCTCATGGTTCCTAGTCAGATTCGTTAACCACTGAGCCACAATGGGAACTCCCTGTTTTGTTTTGTTTTGTTTTTAATTGAAGTATAGTTGATTTACAATGTTATGTTAGTTTCTGCCCTATAGCAAAGTGATTCAGTGATACATATGTATACTTTTTTTTTCACCCATGCCTGTAGCATGTGGAAGCTCCCAAGCCAGGGATCAAACCCTCGCCACAGCAGCAACCCGAGCCACTGCAGGGACAACACTAGATCCTTAACCCACTGAGCCACAAAAGAACTCCTATACATTCTTTTATATATTCTTTTCCATGATGGTTTATCACAGGATGTTGAATATGGTTCCCTGCGCCATACAGTAAGACCTTGTGTTTATCCATTCTATGTATAATAGTTTGCATCTCCTAACCCCAAACTCCCAATACATCTCTCCCCCACCCCTACCCCCACAAACTAAGCTTTTTAAGTTCCCCCAAATATCTCCCCTGGTCTTCCCTGTATCATAAATGGTGCCACCATCTCTCCACCCAGTTGCTCAATTATTCCTTCCTTCAATCCTCACATCCAACCCTTCAGCAAGTTCTGTGGATTTGACCTCAGACTATTTCATAAATCTGCCCACGTCTCTCCACTGCTACAGCTCCCAGCCTGCTCCAATCCACCACCTTCTAACTTCCTAGCTCCTTTCTCTGCTCTCTACACCAGAGCCAGAGGGGCAGGAGCAGGTACTCTGGATGCCCATCCAATATCCTTCCTTCCTAAATAATGGGAAGTTGATTCTTATTCTGGGAGGCAAGGGACTTGCCCAAAGTTTAGACCTTCCAACATGCTAAGCAGTTCCATGTGACTAAGAAAGGTCTTTCTTCGTGTTCACCAAGTTTAATTTTTGCTACATATTAGTGGGCACAGAAGCCTGCAAGCTAGACATTCCATCTCTACATCTGATATTAAAGAGAAGAAAATGAACATCAACACTAAACTGGAGGAGTTCCCGTCGTGGCTCAGTGGTTAACGAATCCGACTGGGAACCATGAGGTTGCGGGTTCGATTCCCTGGCCTTGCTCAGTGGGTTAACGATCTGGCGTTGCTGTGAGCTGTGGTGTAGGTTACAGATGCAGCTCTGATCCCGCGTTGTTGTGGCTGTGGCGAAGGCCGGCAGCTACAGCTCCTGTTAGACCCCTAGCCTGGGAACCTCCACATGCCGCAGGTAGGGCCCTAGATAAAGCAAAAAAAAAAAACAAAAACAAACGCTAAACAGGAGAGATCCAACAGTAAAATACTAGAATTTCAGGACTATATTACACTTAAATTTCCACGTATTATAATATTATCTAGCTGGGTAGATTGTAGCTTGACTAGGAGCTTGATCATGAGACCAAGTTTTTGCTTATTTCTCTGTTTTGGTTTTAGTTTTATGACTTACAGATATAATAGCATGGGGAAACAAAACCAAAAAGGCATTTTATCAGTCTTACCCTGGTATCTTCGCTGATATAACCACACATGACCTTCTCATTCTTGACCCACAGCTCACCAGCCTGTGCCCTGAAAGGAAACACACAGGCATTATTATGAGTCCTACATAAACAAAGAAGAAACACAGGAGACTTAAAGGGGGCTTGCTCTTCTCTATTATTTCACCCAAATGACCCAGCCAGTTATAGATTTCCAGAGCACTGCAAACAGATTATATAACATGAAGAATTCTCAGAGCACTCTCAATTTTTACAACAGGGGCTCTTAATCTGGGGGCCAACAGACAATATGTGGGCCTAAGGAAGGGCTTCAGGGAACCTATGAATCCTCTGAAATGCTGCAAATTTTCCTGAACACAGATTTGTACTTTTGTCAAATCTCTAAAGGGCCCATGTTACAAAAACAGGTAAGCAGCACCAATGAAAAATTTTGTTAATCCCAGCTCTTTTTTTTTCGATGGCGGGTGTGGGGGGGAGCATGCAGAAGTTCTCAGGCCAGGGATCTAAACCACACCACAGCTATAACCAGAGCCACAGCAGAGACAATGCCAGATCCTTAACCTGCTGAGCCACAAGGGAACTCCTTAATCTCAGCTTTGAGACAATAAGTTTCAACAGTAATAACATCCATCTCAATATCAGATCAAAGACTAACAGTCAGGTAACATGAAGGGATAGGGTCCCTATTCAATGTAGGTCATTCTATTGAAAATTTTTCATGTCAACTTGGTGTTGCATGGTGGGAGCTTGCTTTTTTTCCTCTGCAACTTTTAAGGGCATGAAAAGGATGACAGAGTTCAAAGAACAAGGCCTTCAGAGATTCCAGCCTGCAGGGAAACTAGTCCAGGCAGGAATCTGTTCTGAGCATCACTTACTAGCTGAATGGCCATGGGGAAATAACTCTGTAAGGCTCCTTATCTAGAAAAATGAGATCATTATGGACATACAGAATAGACATGTGGTTGCGGAGGGGGAGAGAGTAGAATAGACTGGGAGTTTGGGGGTTAGTAGACGCAAACTATTGTGGATAAGCAATGAGGTCCTGCTATATAGCACAGGGAACTATATCCAACCAATTGTGATGGAACAAGATGGAAGATAATATGAGAAAAGAACATATATACATATATGTGTATGTCATATATATATATATATATATATATATATATATATATATCTGCGTCACTTTGCCATATAGCAGAAATTGACAGAACATTGTAAATCAACTATAATAAAAAAATTTTTAAATAAAGAAAAAGGAGGAGTTCCCATCATGGCACAGCGGTTAACGAATCCAACTAAGAACCGTGAGGTTGTGGGTTCAGTCCCTGGACTTTCTCAGTGGGTTAATGATCCGGCGTTGCCATGAGCTGTGGTGTAGGTCGCAGTCACGGCTCGGATCCTGAGTGGCTGTGGCTGCGGCGTAGGCCAGTGGATACAGCTCCGATTAGACCCCTAGCCTGGGAACCTCCACATGCCGCGAATACAGCCCTAAAATGACAAAAGGCAAAAAAAAAGAAAAGAAAAAGGAGATCATGATATCTACTTTACGCAGCTGTTTTGGAAATTAAACTAGATAATGTAGGGGAATTGTTCAGGACAGTGCTGGGATAGGAGGTGCTTAATCAAAAGTACCAGGGGCAGAGTTCCCATCGTGGCTCAGTGGTTAACGAATCTGACTAGGAACCATGAGGTTGTGGGTCCGATTCCTGGCCTTGCTCAGTGGGTTAAGGATCCGGCGTTGCCGTGAGCTGTGGTGTAGGTTGCAGACGCGGCTCGGATCCCGTCTTGCTATGGCTGTGGCGAAGGCCAGCAGCTACAGCTCCTGTTAGACCCCTAGCCTGGGAACCTCCATATGCCGGAATGCAGCCCTAGATAAGGCAAAAAGACAAAAAAAAAAAGTACCAGGGGCTGTGTGTATCAGCAAGAACTAGAACAGTAGTAAATATGAACGCTAAGCACTATACTGGAGAGGAAGCGGTAGCCATTACCTGTGGACCTGGTAACTATCCCTCAACCAACTTCTCAAGCCTTCTCTTCTACCAGCCCTAGTGCAGTTGCCTGCCTGGTCCTAAGCAATCAGTCTTCATTAAAAAAAAGAAAGAAAGAAAAAAGAAAAGGAAAGAAAAGGAGGTCCTGTCGTGAAGCAGCAGAAATGAATCCAACTACAAACCACGAGGTTGCAGGTTCGATCTCTAGCCTCGCTCAGTGGGTTAAGGATTCGGTGCTGCCATGAGTTGTGGTGTAGGTCGCAGACACTACTTGGATCCTGCTTGCTGTGGCTGTGGCTGTGGCTGGCAGCTGGGAACCTCCATATGCCTCGGGTGTGGCCCTAAAAAGCAAAAAAAAAAAAAAGGGGGGGGGGAATCCTGCCCCATTCATTTTCTAGGGCTCTATGTCAAAATGTTAACAGTGGTCACTTCCGTGTACTAATACTATGTTTTTCCCTCTACTTCTTTATTCTGTTTTTCAAATTGTCTAAAACGAGCAAGCATTGTAAGTAAAAATACTTAGCACATGCCAGACACATAGCATGTGCTAAACAAGTGGTACTTGATAGTATTAATTCTGTAATTAGGACAGATATGTTAAGAGACTGGCCATCATAGAATCAGAGCTCAAGTCAAAGATTCCAGATGATCCCCTGCAGTGGGGCAGATCGAGAAGGAAAACATCGAAACTGGATGTCCCAGTGTTCTTTAAGTGTGACTCTCAAACACATCTGTCTGCTCCTGGACAGCTGAGAAGTCAGGGCCAGAAACTATTTGATGTTGTTCCTTCTGGAGTGTGAGTAAGGAAAAAAAATTTTAAGTTAAAAAAATTGTTTTTTAATTTAAAAAGGGGAGTTTCTATTGTAGTGCAGTGGAAACGAATCCGACTACTATCCACGAAGATGCGGGTTCCACCCCTGGCCTTGCTCAGTGGGTTAAGGATCCGGCAATGCCATGAACTGTGTGGGTCGCAGAAAAAGCTCGGTTCCCATGTTGCTGTGGCTGTGGTGTAGGCTGGCAGCTGCCATTCCAATTTGACCCCTTGCCTGGGAACATCCATATGCTGTGGGTTCAGCCCTAAAAGAAAAAAGAGGCAAGGAAATTCCCCTGTGGCACTGTTGGTTAAGGATCCTGTGGTGCTGCAGCTGTGGCACAGGTAACACCTGCAGCAGAGGTTTGATCTCTGGCCTGGGAACTTCCACATTCCACAGGTGTCTCACACACACACACACACACACACACACACACACAGAAAACATACAAAAAAAAAACCTAAAATAAAAGGTAGCTAGTGAGCAGTCCCAAAAGCCATACCTGGGAAAATGGGATCTCTTCACAATGAGATCAAATAGACTAGATTTCAAAGTCAATTTTTTCTAATATTTATTTTTTTAACTGAAGTATGGCTGCTATACAGTATTACATAAGTTAAGATATATAATGCCGTGATTTACAATTTTTAAAGGCTGTACTTCATTTATAGTGATTATAAAATATTGGCCAAATTCCCCATGTTGTACAATATATTCTTGCAGCATAGTCAATTAAATTTTATTTATTTATTTATTTTTCTTTTTTTGACCACCTCACAGCATACAGAGTTCCCAGGCCAGGGATCAGATATGAGCCACAGCTGTGACCTACACTATACCCGAGGCAATGCTGGATCCTTTAACCCACTGTGTCAAGCCCTGTGGGGACTGAACCTCCATCCTAACACTGCAGAGACGCAACTAATCACATTGCACCGGAGCAGGAACTACTAGCTTATTTTATACATAATAATTTGTACCTTTTACTCCTCTCCTCCTATGTTGCCCCATCCCCCTTCTCTCTCCCCACTGGTAACCACTAGTTTGTTCTCTATATATGTGAGTCTGCTTCTTTTATATTATAGTCACTAGTTTGTTGTATTTTTTAGATTCTACATATAAGTGATATTATACAGTATTTGTCTTTATCTATCTGACTTGTTTCATCTAAGGTCAATATTTTAAAAAAGCAAAATGTGAATTATTAGGAGATAAATCTTAAGGCAGCATTTCTCTTTTAAAATTTTCTGTAATTTTTTAAAATACTGATTTCAGGGTTTTTTATTTTAAAGAATACATTTTGAATTTACTAAGCAAGTATAAAAATGTTTACCTTTAAGGAAAAATGATGTTTCAAAGGCAGGGTTTCAAGGTAATGAAACTGTCTATGTTCTTAACTGTTGACCAAATTACCAGATTAAAAGGATAAAGTACAAAGAATTTTTTTTTGTCTTTTTAGGACTGTACCCTTGGAACAGGGAGGTTCCCAGGCTATGGGTCGAATTGGAGCTGTAGCCGCTAGCCTACTCTGAGCCACAGGAAGGCCAGATCTGAGCTGCATATGAGACCTATACGGCAATGCCAGCTCCTTAACCCACTGAGTGAGGCCAGGGATCTTACCTGTGTCCTCATGGATGCTAGTCAGATTCAATTCCGCTGAGCCATGACGGGTACTCCAAGAAATCCTTTAATAATTTATTATGACTTTATTTTCTTTTCTCATATGTGTCCCAGAGCACCTTTTTCTTTTCTTTTCTTTTTGTAAAAATTTGTCTCCCTTTCAATAGTTAGGAAAATAAAGTGACTTTTGATTCAATGTAAATAAGTCTCTTTCAAAAAAAACAGTAGATTTTGTGGTTACATTTAACCATGAATGAGCAAAATATTAGGACAGATCTTGAAAAGTCTAAAACTGACATTACTTCAGGGTGTATAAAGGCGCTTACAAGAGAGAAATAAGGAATTTAAGAATGAAAGGAATCTGAGGTTTCTAAAGCAGGGCTCAGCAATCTGCAGCCTGCAGGCCTAATCCAGCCCACCTCCTGCTTTTGTATGGCCCGAAGCTAAGAATGGATTTACATTTTTAATTGCTGAAACAAACAAACAAAAAAGAATTTGCAACAGAGACCTGACACTCACGTTGCCCAAAGTCTAAAATATTTACTCGCTGGTCTTCTATAGAAAAAGATTCTAAACCAATCATCTCATTTTGCAGATGAATAAACTCAAGAGACTCCTAGAACTGCCAAGAGGTGTCAACCTGCTCACCACTGGTGCTGGAGGAATGAAATACAGGTTTCCTGACTCCTGGCCCATCATGTGGGAGAGGCCAGCTTATAAAAGATGGCAAAAACAGGCTGCATTTCTTGTTCTGCTTCAGACTCAGCCACTTCTTGGACTGTGCTCTATTTACTAAAATTTTTCAAAGAATTTTGACCCTATAACAACTTATAAAACTCCCTCTTTAGGAAAGGAAAAAAAAAACCTTTATCCTTTCTTATCCTTTCTTTCAGATCAGACTAATCAAACAGACCTCATTGCCAATGAAAAGTCTTTTACAAAAATGTTATGGCCAAAAATCCCCTTCGTGGCTCAGTTGTTAACAAACCTGACTAGAATCCATGAGGATTCGGGTTCAATCCCTGGCTTTGCTTGATGCGTTGAGGACCTGGCATTGCTGCAAGCTGTGGTGTAGGTCACAGACGCGGCTCAGATCCCACGTTTCTGTGGCTGTGGTGTATGCTGGCAGCTACAGCTCCAGTTCGATCCCTAGCCTGGGAAATTCCATATGCCGCAGGTATAGCCCTAAAAAGCAAAAAGAAAAAAAGGAGTTCCCATCGTGGCTCAGTGGTTAAGGAATCCGACTAGGAACCATGAGGATGCAGGTTTGATCCCTGGCACCACTCAGTGGGTTAAGGATCCAGTGTTGCCGTGAGCTGTGGTGTAGGTCGCAGATGCGGCTCGGATCCCACATTGCTGTGGCTGTGGTGTAGGCCGGCGGCTACAGCTCCTGTTAGACCCCTAGCCTGGAACCTCCATATGCCACAAGTGCAGCCCTAGAAAAGGCAAAAAGACAATAAAATAAAAATTAAAAAAAAAATTACCATCTTAGAGTTCCAGGTGTGGCTCAGCAGTAACAAACCCGACTTCTATCCATGAGGATGCGGGTTTGATCCCTAGCCTCACTCAGTGGGTTAAGGATCTGGTGTTACCATGAGTTGTGGTGTAGGTCACAGATCCGGCTCAGACCTGGCATTGCTGTGACCATGGTAGGCTGGCAGCTGCAGCTCAGATTCAACACCTAGCCTGGGAAACTCCATATGCCACACGTGCAGCCGTAAAAAGGAAAGAAGAAAGGAAGGAAGGAAGAAATTAAGTAAGGAAGAAAGAAAGAAAGAGAGAAGGAAAATGACCATCTTGCAATAATCGTGAACACATGAAATCACTAGGTGAAAAGTTAATGGGGAATTTCATAACGGAAAGCCAGGTTGCATCCCCAGAACCCAGCAGTCAATCTGGCATTAAAAGTGAGTCAACCAATACCCTCCCCCAAAAAAGAAAAAAAGTGAATCAACCGGGTATAAATATAATTATGTAAATACAGTAAATTTCAAGACAGACAATAGTTTCCTCTAGGAAAAAGGACTTCTATTTCATTATACTTTTTTGGGTACTGTTTGAAGCCTTTACTATGTGGAAATTTTGCTTTTTGAATTTAAAGTGGGTTTCAAAAATTCCCCTTTTCAGAGTTCCTGTCGTGG
>PVHT021183555.1:3231603-3305876 GCA_004024745.2 Catagonus wagneri
GGGTCTTATCGGAGCTGTAGCTACTGGCCTACGCCACGGCCACAGCAACGCAGGATCCGAGCCGCGTCTGCAACCTACACCACAGCTCACGGCAACGCCGGATCGTTAACCCACTGAGCAAGGGCAGGGACCGAACCCGCAACCTCATGGTTCCTAGTCGGATTCGTTAACCACTGCGCCACGACGGGAACTCCTACAGCTCCTGTTAGACCCCTAGCCTGGGAACCTCCCAAATGCCACGGGTGCGGCTCTAGATAAAAGGCAAAAAGACAAAAAAAAAGTCCCCTTTTCTCTCTTCTTCACACACTGAAACACAGAAATCATAAATAAATCAAGAGCCGTGTGAAACCGCTAAAAAAGCAGCAAATCAGGAACTATAGAGCTGGTCATTTTATGTCTCCAAACCTATTTCTTAATCTGTACAAGAAGGTTTGATTAAATATGTTCATCTAAGGCTTTTTCCAGTCCTGAAATTGGGAGTCTGTACCTCCTTTGTTACAGAATACCAGGCGGCTTCAGCAAAATCCACTCACCTTAAAACTTCTACAGTGCATTATGGGAGGTTTTGGTTTGTTTCAGCGACAACAATCTAGTATATTAAGCTACTGTGTATTGTATTACGTGGACTTCCACATGCCTCAAATGCTGTACAGCTGTGTCTCAGTTACCGCCCAAGATCCCACTCCGGTTTACAAGCTGATAAATCAAGAGTGACATGATATCTACCTGATGCCAGCAAATTCCACCTTCTGAGTGATATAGGCACATGTGCTAACCTAAGGGAAGAGAGAGAGAGAGACTCAACACACCAAGGTTGTAAAGGGTCACAGAGAAGATCTCCTGGCTTTCTAATCTCTTCTAACAAAACAAAATTCAATTAACATGGGAGTAATAGATTCACCCCACAGGAGAACCTGCTGGGGCAGGTATAACAGTAGGTCCTTAAGGGTTTGGCAAGTACAGGCAATAGTAAAGGCCGGGTGGACAAGAAGTGGCCGGCTCCACTAGTAAACTGTTCTTCACATACGTCTGCATATATACCTACATTTACATGTGAAACATTTATTTCTCATTTTAGAAAATGGAACCCTCTCCTACCAAACAAAAAATGAGCAAAGTTTTTTTTTTCTGCAAATATACACTGTATGGAAATTCTACCAATAGTTTGTTGTTTCATAATACTCAAAAAGTCCAAAAAGACAGTTGTCAGCACCGACTCACAGTTCTGACAAATGGATAGTGTTAAGTAGAAAATATTAATGGGGGTTTGGGATACAAAATCTGTAAAATTGACTTGTGATGATTTATGCACACCTATAAGTGAAATAAAATCCATTAAGAGAAAAAAAAAAAAAGTAAATAAGCAAGGAAAATGGGAGGAGGGTAAGGCAAAAAGCAGTCTAACCTGGAAGCAATAAGATCTGGGTTCGAGCCCAGTGTAAAGCGCTTACTAGCTTTCTTGTCTTAGGCAGTCACTTAACTCCTCAATCTCAGTTTTCACATCTATAAATTAGGAGTAATAAACGCCTGTCCACAGGAGAAGTGAAGAGCAAGTGAGAGAAAGTGAAAAACCAAAAACCAAAGTCCCATTCAAATGTAAAAGAATACTGAAAATTCCTATGTAGGCCAAAAATGCAGAGTTAAAATCTGTGACAACAAATAAACAAAACACAGCTTAAAAAAAAAAAAAAAACCTGCAATGTGTTTACAATAACTGACTGTGATGCTGGAATCAGAAATGACTTTATACTCTTCTCTCTCAAGCTCCTAAAACTTCCCAGTGACGTGGATTACTCACATAATAGAAAACGTAACACATTATTTATAGTCACATCTTACCAAACTTTTCTTTAGTCGCCACATATCCCCACGGCCAATATACTGATCCTTAAAGGTTAATTCCACCAGGTCAAGGGTCACATCCTAAAAGGGATAATCAAATATATGTCTCTCCTAACGCACTCCACCACACTTTATAGTCATAAGATAACATCCACTCACCACGGAGAAGACTTTTGACAGAAAAACAACTACTGGAAAAGCTACGGCAAACAGAATTCTATCCTGCCAAAGAAGGCTTTCGTACAGATAAGCCTACAACAGATCTTAGAGCTGCTGTATCAAGGCTAAAAGTGCAAAGAGCATGAGAGGAGTGATTCTGTGTTTTAGTCTTGGTCCCAGCATACAAACACAGCACTGAGCTGTGGGTTTTACTTCCCTAGATACTGTCAGTAATATCTTTTGGACAATGATTTTTACCTCCTCGTTTTATAGCATAATTTCTCAGAGAAAAATGAGAATATACAAAGAAATTTTAGTATTTTAATAAAAATTTTACATTTAGCTTCACCAACACATATATACATTCAGAATCTTTTTAGAATTATAAGCTTTTCAAAAAGGAGGAGGGATTTAAATGCAGCCTACATTCTACCTATAATCTAAATGACCTAAAAAAGACAAAAAAAAAGAGAGAGAGAGAAGTTCCTGTTAAGGCACAGTGGAAATTAATCTGACTAGGAACCATGAGGTTGTGGGTTCGATCCCTGGCCTTGCTCAGGTTGTGGGTTAAGGATCTGGCGTTGGTGTAGGTCACAGATGCAGCTCGGATCCTGAGTTGCTGTGGCTGTGGTATAAGCCGGCAGCTGTAGCTCAAATTCAACCCCTAGCCTAGGAACCTCCATATGCTAAGGGTGTGGCCCTAAAAAGACAAAAAAAAAAATGACCTATATATGACTATATGACTACATATTTAATAGTCTAGCAGTATACTTAGGTCACTCTTGATTTCCTTAGAGACCTAATCATGAGGAAAGGTTAATCATTCCCCCCAAAATATTCAAAACCAGAACAAAAACACACCTTAGGGTCTACGACATTCACATATACATCTTGATAAGGTCTTAGACGGAACACCTGAGTCACAGTCTGGTCCACACTGATAGTTTCTGCAACAGAAGAAATCAGATAACATATTCTGAAAAACCAGATAACTATATTCTATCTAATCTATAAATACTCATACATTCCACAATAACACAACTGATCCTTTACCAAGGCCAAGACGTTCTCTGCCTTCTAGGAGCTTAAAACTTAGAGAGTTCTCTGCTTTTCAGTGAAGTAAGACCTGAACCCAAGCAATTAAAAAATGAGAAAGAGACAGAATTACAGAGAGAGACACACACACAAAGAGACAGGCAGAAAAGAAAGAATTTAAGAAGCAACATAAGAGGAGTTCCCGTCGTGGCTCAGTGGAAATGAACCCGACTAGGAACCATGAGGTTGCAGGTTCAATTCCTGGCCCCGCTCAGTGGGTTAACGATCTGGCATTGCCATGAGCTGTGGTGTAGGTTGCAGACACGGCTTGGATCTAGCATTACTGTGGCTGTGGCGTAGGCCAGCGGCTGTAGCTCTGATTAGACCCCTAGCCTGGGAACGTCCATATGCTGCGGGTGTGGCCCCAAAATGACTAAAGACAAAAAAAAAAAAAAAAAAAAAGGAGAAGCAACATAAGAAAGGATTATGAAAATTCAGAAAAGGAAAAAGATCTTTTCTCTTTTAAAATAAAAGTAGTAGGAGTTCCCACTGTGATGCAGTGGAAACAAATCTGACTAGGAACCATGAGGTTGCTGGTTCGATCCCTGGCATTGCTCAGTGGATTAAGGATCCTGCGTTGCTGTGAGCTGTAGTGTAGTTTGCAGACACGGCTGGGATCTGACGCTGCTGTGGCTCTGGTGTAGGCAGCTGAAGCTCTGATTGGACCCCTAGCCTGGGAACCTCCATATGCCATGGGTGCAGCTCTAAAAAGAAAAAAAAAAAAAAAAAAAGAATGAAAGTAGCAGAGGTAGTTATGGAAGAGATAAACTTTTTAATTTTTTTTAACTTTTTTTGTCTTTTTGCCTTTTCTAGGGCCGTACTCATGGCATATGGAGGTTCCCAGGCTAGGGGTCTAATCAGAGTTGTAGCCACCGGCCTACCCCACAGCCACAGCAACATGGGTTCCGAGTCACATCTATGACCTACACCACAGCTCACTGGCAATGCCAGATCCTAAACCCACTGAGCAATGCCAGGAATTAAACCCGCAACCTCATGATTCCTAGTCAGATTCGTTAACCACTGAGCCATGATGGGAACTCCAAGATAAACTTTTTTTAAAAATCTTTTTTATTATTTATTTATTTATTTATTTTTTGCTTTTTAGGGCCACACCCTCAGCATATGGAGATTCTCAGGCTAGGGGTCAAATCGGAGCTGTAGCTGCCCACCTACTCCACTGCAAGAGCAATGCAGGATCCGAACCGTGTCTGCAAACTACACCGCAGCTCACAGCAACGCCGGATCCTTAACCCACTGAGCAAGGCCAGGGATCGAACCTTCATCCTCATGGATGCCGGTCAGATTTATTAACTGCTGAGCCATGATGGGAACTCCATAGCAAAGATAAGCTTTTCAAAGAGCCCTTAAGTCTGGTGAGTAAGAAACATAACAGGTAGCAGGAGATAAGAAGAGTAAGAAGGACACTCAGGATCCGGGTTTTATAGAATATTTTCCCATCAAGTTAAACCATAAAAAAGTGGTTGACACCAAAATCCTTTAGAGCAAATTAGAAGGTTTTTTTTTTCCTTTCAAGTGCCATTTAAGGAATTACTTTATTTGCTATCAATTAACATTTTAGTTCCTTGATCAGCATGGTACAGTCACTAGAGGAAGAAAGAAAAGATTTGGATCCAGAAGGAGTAAGGAGAATACTGCTCTGGCTCCTTCACTGACTGACTTCATGTGAGTCAATCCATCCCCCTGACAGTTTTCTGTCCCTCAAGAGATGGTGGGAAGATCAAAACAGATAGATAAACAGCTCCCAGAACAGCGCCTTCCTTACACAAGTGGCAGATCACCTACAATATATATTCCTTCCCGCCTCTGATACCAAGTAAGCACTCAACAAATATTTTGTGGAAAAAAAAATATATGGATAAACATAGATAAGATATAGATAAAGTAAACATTTATTAAGGAACTGGACACAGGGGAGTTCCCGTTGCAGCTCAGCCAGTAACGAACCCAACTAGGATCCGTGAGGATGAGGGGTTCAATCTCTGGCCTTGCTCAGTGAGTTAAGGATCTGGTGTTACCGTGAGCTGTGGTGTATGTAGGTCTCAAACGAGGCTCGAATTCCACATTGCTGTGGCTGTGGTACAGGCTGGCAGCTGCAGCTCTGATTTGACCCCTAGCCTGGCAACTTCCATATGCTGCAGGTGTGTCCCTAAAAAAGCAAAAAAAAAAAAAGGGAAAGAAAAAAAGGAACTGGACCCAAACAATTATCAAACCAGTTCTCTTCAACCCCTTCAGGCAATCTGATTTGTAAGCTCAGGTTTCAAAGTATATTTTTATTTAATTGCTGAGGGCGAGAGCTCGGTAGGTGTTTGGGGTTTTAATTTTTTTAATTAACATATAGTTGATTTACAATGTTCTGTCATTTTCTGCTGTACAGCAAAGTGATCCAGTCATATATATATACACATTCTTTTTCTCATATTATCTTCTATCACATAAGATAATCACATACTATCACAAGTTATTAGATACAGTTCCCTGTGCCGTAGAGTAGGATCTCATTGCTTATCCATTCTAAATGGAATAGATTGCATCTACTAACTTCAGATTCCACTCTCTCTAGGCAACCACAGCATGTTCTCCATGTCTGTGAATCTGTTTCTGTTCTGTAGGTGGGTTCATTTGTGCCACATTTTAGATTCCACATATAGGCGATATCATATGGTATTTATCTTTCTCTCTCTCTCTCTCTTTTTTTTGTCTTTTTAGGGCTGCACCCACAGCATATGGAAGTTCCCAGGATAGGGGTAGAATCAAAGCTGTAGCTGCCAGCCTACGTCACAGCCACAGCAACATGGGATAAGAGCTGCGTCTGCAACCTACACCACAGATCACGGCAACACCAGATACTTAACCCATTGAGCAAGGCCAGGGATCTAGCTTGTGTCCTCATGGATACCAGTCAGATTTGTTTCCGCTGAGCCATGACCGGAACCCCTATCTTTCTCTTTCTGACTTCATTTAGTATGAGAATCTCTAGTTTCATCCATTGAAAAAAATATTATATTGAAGAAAGTATGCTTTGCTAACAATCTTTACAGAGTTAAGTGCAAAGCTTCACCTATTCAGATTAACTTTCCTCCTGACTCTAAATGCAGTTTTCAGTGCCCTCAAGACCCTGACAAATGAGATTCGTTAGCAGGCTTTTTTTTCTCTTTATTTTCCCTTGGAAGTTTTGATATCTGACAATTTTTACATGCTGGAAGACACTTTGATAAGGAGAGAAGTACTGTGTCTCCATCCCCTAAGATTGTGAAGAGGGGTTTCTAACAGTTTCTGAAACAGTAAAGCAGAAAAATTTTAGAGAAGAGAAAAGGAATTCTCACCTTTCTGCAAATCCTCCTTAAGTGACTTGACCTGCAGAAGCAGAGGGCTGGAAACAAGAAAGAGATGGGATGTTGTAAGCAGTAACCAGCTTTCTTCACCACCCACAAAAGGCAAGCAGATCACTTTGAACGTACTGTAACTGGCAGCACAACAATGGGATAAAGTTCCCTTAGAAACAAACTCTGCATTTGTATTCAAGGAAATAGATAAATGCTACATAATTTTCACAGAGCTGTCATCTCAGCTTTAAAAAAAGAAAGAATGGGTGTTCCCATTGTGGCTCAGCGGTTAACAAACCTAACTAGTATCCATGAGGATGCAGGTTCAATCCCTGGCTTTGCTCACTGGGTTGAGAATCCAGCATTGCTGTGAGCTGTGGAGTAGGTTGCAGACATGGCTCAGAACCCATGTTGCTGTGGCTGTGGCATAGGCCAGCAGCTACAGCTTCGATTTGACCCCTAGCCTGGGAACCTCTAGATGCCGAGGGTGCAGCCATAAAATTAAAAAAAAACAGAGTTCCCGTTGTGGTGCAGTGGAAACAAATCCGAATAGGAACCGTGAAGTTGAGGGTTTTATCCCTGGCCTCGCTCAGTGGGTTAAGGATCTGGCATTTCCGTAAGTTGTGGTGTATGTCTCAGATATGGCTTGAATCCTGAGTTGCTGTGGCTGTGGTGTAGGCCAGCAGCTGTATCTCTCATTGGACCCCTAGAGCCTGGGAACCTCTGTATGCCACGGGTGCAGCCCTAAAAAGCAAAAAAAAGAAAAATCCTCACGAGCTAGGGGTCAAATTGGAGCTACAGCCACTGGCCTATGCCACAGCCACAGCAACTCAGGACCCAAGCCTCATCTGTGACCTACACCGCAGCTCATGGCAACGCAGGATCCCAACCCACTGAAAGAGGCCAGGGATCAAACATACAACCTCATGGATACTAGTCAGATTTGTTTTGCTGCACCACAACGGGAACTCCACCCGGAGCTTTTTTATCCAAAGATAAGGAGCTGCTGTCTTCCCCTTCAAGCCGCTTAGACAAAATATCATGTGGACTTTCCAGGCTGCCCAGTAAGGTCCCTTAATGCTGGTCAGACACTTACCTATACTCATCATTGGGGTGAGCAATCTCCACAATGTCTCCAAGCTTGATGTGAGGAAACACTTTGGGGTTCATGACCAGTTCATCATCTGAAAGACAATTCAGTGATCTCAGGTAGGAAACTACTCACTTCAGTGGCAGCTTACTGTGTATGTTCTTACACTGGGTCCTAACAACCCCATCAAGTTGGTAATATGACCCCAACTCACAGATGAAGCTCGCTAGCTTTATTTATTTATTTATTTACTTACTTACTTACTTACTTACTTACTTACTTTGCTTTTTAGGTTTGCACCCACAGCATATGGAAGTTTCCAGGCTAGGGGTCAAATCAGAGCTATAGCTGTCAGCCTACACCACAGCCATAGCAAAGTGGGATCCAAGCCACATCTGAGACCTATACCACAGCTCACAGCAATGCCGGATCCCCAACCCACTGAACAAGTCCTGGAATCGAACTTGCATCCTCATGGATACTAGTCAGATTCGTTTCCACTGCACCACAATGGGAACTCCGGAAGCTCCATTTAAAAGTGGGACAGTATTCAGGGACCTTTGTGTCCAGAGCTTTTTCTCCTAGCCCACCACTCCCTGGAAAAAGACAACCTTTACTCTTTGGGAACTAGGCCTCTGGGATGATCCTTTAGTCCCTCAAATAGCACGTATCTGGCACATGCCAGGAACAAAATGGCCTGGGTCCTGGCGACACAGCACAGTCCCTTCATTTACAGGGCTCAAAGAAGGTCTCAAAATACTGTTTTTTTTTTTTTCTTCTCAAACACTTTAATAGCAAATAAAGGAAGGTACCAGATACAAAATGACTTTTTGTCCCTGTATCTGTGCAATTAAAACAGATTTAGGTTCCCCATTGGGACAAAAGGAAACACACACAAAAAAAAGGAAAGAGAATCCTTTTAAACACATACTCCCTTGCTTCAAACTTGTAACGATTTTTTTTTTTTTTATCTTTTCTAGGCCCGCACACGTGGCACGTGGAGGTTCCCAGGCTAGGGGTCTAAGAGGAGCTGTAGCTGCCGGCCGATGCCACAGCCACAGAAACGCGGGATCCAAGCCGCATCTGTAACCTACACCACAGCTCATGGCAACACCAGATCCTTAACCCACTAAGTGATGCCAGGGATCAAACCCGCAACCTCATGGTTCTTAGTCAGATTCGCTAACCACTGAGCCACGATGGGAACTTCCAATTTTTTTTTCTTTTTTAACCCACCACACAAAATCTGTGATCAGGTCAAAAAAGAGCAAAAAAAGTGCTCTCCTTGCCTTTAAAAACAAAAAAAACTTTAAAATCCATAATTTTCTACATAGTGCAACACAAGTTCACACAAAAAAAGACATTTTCTTTTGCAAATCAAAACAGGAGGGAGTTCCCGTCATGGCACAGTGGTTAACGAACCCAACTAGGAACCATGAGGTTGTGGGTTTGATCCCTGGCCTTACTCAGCGGCTTAACAATCTGGCGTTGCCGTGAACTGTGGTGTAGGTCACAGACACGGCTGGGATCTGGTGTGGCTGTGGTGTAGGCTGGCAGCTGTAGCTGTGGTGGGACCCCTAGCCTGGGAACCTCCATATGCCGCGGGTGGGGCCCTAAAAAGCAATAAATAAATAAATAAATAAATAAATAAATAAATAAAACAGGAAAGAAAGGAAGGGCTCAAACAAGGTAAAGAAAAAGCATTTCTACAGCTGAATCACGACTTTTGAGTTGACTGACTCTCATTGCTGCTGCAGATTCAAAATACTGTCTTAATGTGATCCTCACATCAAACGTTTGCATCTAACAGAAGCAAGGAAACACCCAGATAAAGCAACTTGCCAGAGGGTAAAAAGCTAATAACCGTACAGCCAGGACTGAGTTAGGGTTCTTAAAGCCTACCACCTCTCACACAGCATAAAAATCAAGCCAAACAAAACACCCTGGATTTTGGAGGGTGGCACCTGATCAGGGGAAAATATCAGTTCACATTAGGGTCCAACGAGACCCTTAATATATAAGGAGAAACATGGTTTCATGTTTTTCCACACCTGCCTCCCACCATGGGAGGGTAGGGGGAGAACTCTTTCAAATATAACAAACTCAGAATCATAAAGATAGGATGCTTTTTTTGTTTGTTTTAGCTTTTAGGGAAAGACATGGCCTTTAATTATGCTAAAACCATGACAAATAAGTATATCCTGATTTCAAACATAATCAGACCCTACAAAAATTCAGCCTAGGAAAGCAAACCAACTGGGTTAATTCTACAGTTGGTTTTGTTTTGATTTTGTTTTTCGGACTTTTTTGGGTATTGTTTCCATTGACAGATGCATACCAAAGTCTCCAGGAAGCCTTCCCCAAACCTCCACAGTCTGAATTAAGCCCCCTGAATGCAGATTCCATCATGCTTCATTTTATCGTTTCGTTTTTGCATGTCTGTCTCAGCAAGCTGATCCCTTAGGGACAAGGGAACTTGTCACATTCATAATCTTTATGTTTGACACAGGTATGTATCTAATAAATATTTTGGATCTTTTTTTTTTCTTTTCTTTTTAGGGCCACACCCGCAGCATATGCAGATTCCCAGGCTAGGGGTCAAATCGGAGCTATAGCTGCTGGCCCATGCCACAGCCACAGAAACTCAGGATCTGAGCCACATCTGCCACGTCTGCAACCTACACCACAGCTCAAGGAAATGACAGATCCTTAACCCACCAAGTGAGGCCAGGGATCGAACCCGCAACCTCAAGGTTCCTAGTCAGATTCATTTCTACTACGCCATGATGGGAACTCCTTGGATCTATTTTTTACATTTATTTTTTTTTTTTTGCTTTTTAGGGTGATACATGCAGCATATGGAAGCTTCCAGGTGAGGGGTCAAACAGGAGCTACAGCTGCCAGCCTACACCACAGCAATGTGGGATCCGAGGTGTGTCTGTGACCTACATCACAGCTCACAGCAAGGCTGGATCCTTAACCTACTGAGTGAGGCCAGGGATAAGAAATGAACCTGCATCCTCATACCGGGTTCATGTCCACTGTGCCACAACAGAAACTCCTAAATTTGTTTATATTTTAGAACTTTATTTATTTTTATGGGGTTTTTTTGGAAGTATAGTTGATTTACAATATTATGTTAGTTTCAGGTATACAGCACAGTAATTCAATATTTTTGCAGATTTTATTCCAGTATAGGCCATTAGAAGATAACAGGTGTAATTCCCTGTGCTCTGTAGTACATCCTTGTTGCTTATCTATTTTATATATGGTAGTTTGTATCTGCTAATTCCAGACCCCTAATTTGTGCTCCCTTCCTTCTCTCTTCCCTTTGGTCATCACAGGTTTGTTTTTTATGTCTGGGAGTCTGTTTCTATTTGGCAATATACATTCATTTGTATTATTTTTTAAATTATACATATAAGTAGATATCATATAATATTTGTTTTTCTCTGACATTTCACTAAGCATAATAATCTTTGGGTTCATCTGTGTTGCTGCAAATGACAGTGTTTCATTGCTTTTTATGGCTGAGTAATACTGGTGGATGCATTTTTTTCTTTATAGTCCTGCAGCAGATTGGGTACAGCACCCAGCAACCTTTGTATTATACATATGAAAAAGCAGACTTGTATACATTGTACATACACTGTATACACTGTATCTTTGTATCCTTTTCTCTGTCAGAAGTACTTTCTGCTATCTGTTCAATTCTGCTCCACAAACATATAGGCAGCCTCAACTGCATACAAAGTATGGTCTTAATAACAGACTGTGGTTTTAGCAGAAATTGTGTTTTAAATATAGCAATGCCTGGTGTATCTTTGTCCCGGTAATTACAATGGCTACATTTATTGAGCAGCTCTAAGGAGCCTGGTACTCTGCTGAATACTTTACATACTCCATTTTACTCAATGCCCATAAAGCCTTATGATATAGAAACTATCATTTTCCTTTTTGGGCAGTCCTTGCCTTTGGGAGGCTTATACATGTATAACACAGGAGCAAATGCATACTAAAATACAATTTTAAAAACACTCACTATGTTATTAATTCCAATTTCTGAAGTAAATAAGGTTGTTAGGACAGAAAGAAACTTATTTCCTCCCCTCCAAAAAAAATTCATATGAGTAGGTATTTTCCTATTCTGCAGATTCACAGATTCAGGGTGCTAAGAGAAACAGAGAAACTATTCCAAAGAGCTTGAATTTGTTGGTAAGGTAAACTAGGAGCTTGCCCAAGGTCACAGGGAAAATTAGAGGCAGAACTGATACCTGGATTCTGGTTTAAAGCAGGACAACATGCTGTGTCCTGCCCAGTCTCAAGGTGCCTCAGAGCCAGGCAAAGGTTCATGCTTTGATCACACCTGTCTTATGTATATCCATTACTTCTCTCTCATTAAACGTAAGTTTTTCTTATCTGCCAAACCAGTGGAGACTGGAATTTTATGAATCATACAGTAAATAGTTAATAAAAAATACAAATAAATCATCAAGCAACTAATGCATAGCGTAGAGAACTATATTCAATATCTTGTAATAACCTATAACAGAAAAAATCTGAAAAATATTTATACATTATACACATATGTGTATTTATGCATGTATATACACATATATACTGAATGAATCACTTTGCAATGCACCTGAAACCAGCACATTGTAAATCAACTATATATCAACTAAAATTAAAAAACAAAACAAAACAAAACAAAAAAACAGCCAAACAGGAGTTTCTGTTGTGGTACAGCAGAAACGAACTGGACTAGTATCCATTAGGATACAGGTTCAATCCCTGGCCTTGCTCACTGGGTCGGGGGTCCAGCATTGCCATGAAGTGTGGTAAAGGTGCTAGATGCTGTTTGGATCCCACATCACTGTGGCTGTGGCATAGGCCAGCAGCTGTAGCTCTGGTTCAACTGCTAGCCAGCAACTTCCATATGCTGTGGGAGCGGCCCTAAAAAAAAAAAGGCAAAAATAAAAATAAATAAATATCCAAACAAATGAAGAGTAGTAAGCTAGCAACATTCACAACATGCCTTAAAATGCAAATAAAAATGATTCCAGAAGGGAACTGTGCTCTCCCTGGTCCTGCTACCGTCCCTGCTATGGTATTACACTTGCTGCTTCACTCTGTTAAATTGCCTGCCTAGCCTCAACTGTGACATGAGTCAGTGTGTAAATTTCAAGGCACGAGACACACCAGAACCTCAGCCAACTTACACAACCTCCAAAGACCAATCAATACTGACCACTGCCCCCAAAGCCCTTCTTGTGGATGACGAGTTTGTAGACCTTTGTTGTTCTCATCTTGTACTGTTGTTTCCTTCAGCTGTTCCAAGCTTGGGGAAGCGAAATCATCTTGCCTCCCTGCCACTGAAACAGAAACAAAAAGGCTGGAATGTCAAGAGTTTTCCTTGCAAGGGCTCTTTGATTTTACGTCAGTGAAAATACTGGCCCTGCACAGCTGAGAGATGACACCAACCCTTGGATGAAATCACTCCTCCAATTACCAGGAGGGATGGAGAACAAACAGAAGCAACGAATCTGAGAACACGAAAGGGAATTCGGGCCAGGGTCTAACTCAACCTCTACGAAGATACTCTATCATACACCAAAAGGAAAACTTGGGAGTGAATGAGGCACTCATTGCCTTGCCTCTATCTAAACCAACAACGCTAAATATTAAGATCTTAAGAGGTTAGGCACACTCATTCTGTAGATGAGGAGAGTGAGGGCCAACGCAAGGGACTTGCTAAAGGTCCCTGCGACTGAGAAGCACTCCCACTGTTCACGTTTCGCCATTGATGTCCTGAGCTAGGAGACTGTAAATAGAAGGAAAGCACGGGCTCCTTCCCCAAACCTCCATCTGCACAAACTCTCATTGGTTCCTCTTCGCACCACCCTCATTCCATAGTTAATGCGACCGAGGCTCAGAAACGGACAAGACTTGCCTAAGGTCACACAGCGGCTTGGGGGTGGGGGTGGGTCCAGGATTTAAACCTGGGCCACGGCCCCCTCCCTCCTGATCCCCAAACCAGGGCCCCGGCGGCCAGCTCCACTCACCCGCAGCTCCGGAGCCACTTCCCCCTGGAGGCCGGGACTCCGAGGGCCCGACCCTGGCCAGAGCCCCTGCGCCTCCTCCGGACGCCCCGCCTACGCCCTCAGTGCTGGTGCAGGTCGGGTGCCCTAGCTACAGGAACGGGTCAGCCCGCCCCAGCCACGGAGCGCTCACCTGAGAACCCGCGCCGCTCCAGTGGCTCCGCCCCGGGGCACCGCCCCCTTCCCGCCCACCCGCCCCCACGCCCCCCCGGGCCGCTCTGGCCGGGCCTCCTCCTCGTCTCGGTGTCCGCGCCACTTCCCCATCCGGGGCTCGCGCCGGAGGCGGGGCCTCGCCTGCAGCCTCTAGGTCGGGATTCCCCCTCCAACCCCGCGTAGTTTCCCGCTCGCGAGCTTGATGTCCCCCGTCCCTGGGTAAGGGAAGTCGTTTTCCTCCCAGACGTGCCGAAGTAGATCCGAGCCCAGGAGGTTCGCTTTCGACCTAGTGATTTCCGCAACAGGGCAAACTCGGACGAGTGTCCCAGGATCTATAAACGACGTTATGGACCTTCGCCTGGCCTCACAAGGCTACTGAGAGGCACAAAATAGTTTCTGGGAGAATCTTCGTAAAATGCAAAGGGCTGAGCACGTGCGGCCTAGTGCGATGGCCCTTGCTGGGAAGTATCCACTTTGGGGGGTACTTTTCAAATCCTTCCAAACCCCAAATGGCGTTCCGTGCCTCTCTTGTTCTTGATAATAGCTATCAAAACTTTCACAGACATCCTTACGTAATTGCCACATCTTTTTTAGGTGGCAGATACACTCTTATTTCACAGACAGGGAGCTGGCAGAGGACACGAAACTCCTCTGAAGAAAGCAAGGACGGATCTTGACACTCCAGTCCGACTTGGCTCTGAAGGCTGAGCGTGTAACATCATCCTCCCATCTCACTCCAGGGCTCGGCCTAAGCCCTTATCTGTCTGGACATCTTTCTCTTCTCAAGGAAAAAAATCAGAGCTGTGTGGGCGGTGGCTGAAGCTGGCCAAGGGCTCCTGGCAAGTTGTGAGCTCCATCTAATTGACCTATGGTTTTCAGAAATTCTCTGAATGTTGAAAGGAAAAAAGCATCGCATACCACAAAGAGACTGCAAAGTGGGTGAAGGGGGCCCCTGTAGCAAGACCCACCTATGATTTTATTTTAGGATTCAGAAGTTAAATAACTCTTAAATAATGTATTTTTTTTAATAGCAAAGAAAACATGTAATCAGGTAGACTGAAACAGTTGCAAAAGTTTTCAGGGATAAAATGTTAAGTGTAAAAGACATTTTTATGTTGCCAATTCGCCCAGATCCCCCAGGCTGTTTTTTTCTGTGGCTCTTGGGCACTCCTTCCATCCTACACAGAGTTAATGGGACCCCCGTCCCTGGCCCTTAGGTAAATTTGATTCCTTTGAACATTCCTGAGGGATGTTCATAGTTAGCAAATATTGCAGTTTTGGCAAAAATTTGTCAAAACAAAAAAACCTTGACAAGTTTTTTTGTTGTTTTTTGTTTTTTGTCTTTTTAGGGCCACAACAACAGCATATGGAGGTTCCCAGGCTGGGTGTCCAATCAGAGCTGTAGCCGCCAGCCTATGCCAGAGCCACAGCAACATGGGATCTGAGCCATGTCTGCAACCAACACCACCGCTCATGGCAATGCCAGATCCTTAACCCACTGAGCGAGGCCAGGAATTGAACCTGTGTTCTCACATATACTAGTCGGGTTTGTTAACCACTGAACCATGAGTTCCAACAAGTTTTGAGGTTTTAAAAAACTGTCTAAAGCTGGTCAAAGTTAGGGATGGCTGGAAGGGAAAGCTACCCAGACTGGGGATCTAGTGGCCTTTATTCTACAATTACTTATGGGATTGTTTGTTTTTAGCTATGTGGCTTTGAACAAGATACTTCTTTTTTCCTCAAATTTCTCCCCTCTCAGATTGGAATAAAAAGTGGTTGTTCTTCCTCCTTCACAAGGTGTCTGAGGCCAAATGAGGTGAAGGACATGTTACATTAAACACAAAAAATTAAAGTGCCACATAAATATAACCAAAAGCATGGATTTTATCAGGGAACTGGCTCTCCTCGACTTTTAGAGCATCGAATGATATAGATGGTGCTTCTTTAGGATCCCTTTGTGCCTAATTCAGAGCTAGGAACAAGGCTGAGGCTAGGGTGAGGTAGATGAGGCTAGTGAAGGCACTTGCCTTACTAAAGGCACAAAATGTTATGGGAATGCCAAAAAACTCAGCAAGATAAATAATGTGATTAAAAAATTAGAATTACTACAAAAATCCATGTTGAACAAAATATCATTCTTTTTTTAATATAATGATTTTTATTTTTCCATTATAGCTGGTTTACTAAAATATCATATTTTTATTTATTTATTGTCTTTTGTTTTTTTTTTTAGGGCCACACCCGTGGCATGTGGAGGTTCCCAGGCTAGGGGTCTAATTGGAGCTACAGCTGCTGGCCTATGCCACGCCACAGCAACGATGACTTACTTCACTTAGTATGAGTCTCTAGTTCCACACCACAACCTACACCACAACCACAGCAACGTGGGATCCGAGCCATGTCTGCAACCTACACCACAGGTCACGGCAATGCCAGATCCTTAACCCACTGAACGAGGCCAGAGATCGAACCCACAACCTCATGATTCCTAGTTGGATTTGTTTCCACTGAACCACGACAGGAACTCCTAAAATATCATATTTTTAAAATAAAGACAAGATCAGTAATGGCGTTGTGCAGCCATATTAGAGCCTGAGGCAAAAGACAAACCAGTAATACTGGGCTTATCTGATCCTCTTTTTTTTTGGTATTTTTCAGTGCCGTACCCACGACACATGGAGGTTCCCAGGCTAGGGGTCGAATGGGAGCTGAAACCATTGGCCTACGCCACAGCCATGTCAGATCTGAGCTGCATCTGTGACCTACACCACAGCTCACAGCAATGCCAGAACCTGTATCCTCGTGGATACTAGTCAGAATTGTTTCTGCTGATGGGAACTCCATCAGGTCCTCTTTTGTAGGCATACAATTGCCTGAGAAATAACTTGAGGACTTGAATACTATAAGTGTAGAAATATTTTAAAGTGAATTTCTAGTTAGTTCATCCTAACAGCATCTATAGCAGCCTATATTCTGGAAATATGGACTCAGCCTGTAAACAATATACAGTTGGGTTTGTATATCCCCAGCCCTAACTAAAGCTTGGAAAACCACTATCGGAGTCCCGTCATGGTGCAGTCTGGGAACCTCCATATGCCGCAAGTGTGGCCCTAAAAATCATAAAAAAGAAAAAGAAAAAAGAAAACCACTATCACCCATAGAATGATCCATGTGTTGACTGGTTCAAAGATACATTGATCAGAAAAGAGAGAATTGGAGTTACCGTTGTGGTGCAAGGGAAAGGAATCCGCCTAGGAACCTTAAGGTTACTGGTTTGATCCCTTGCCTTTCTCAGTGGGTTAAGGATCTGACATTGCCGTGAGCTGTGTTGTAGGTCGCAGACGCGGCTCGGATACTGAGTTGCTGAGGCTGTGGTGTAGGCCAGGCAGCTGTAGCTCTGATTTGACCCCTAGCCTGGGAACCTCCATATGCCAAGGTTGGGGCCCTAAAAAGCCAAAAAAAAAAAAGGGGGGGGGGAGAATGAATACCTCCTGCAAACCTCTAGCTCTCTAATCACCCAGGTTAATAACTCCGTGAAACAACAGATTTCTGCTTAACAAAAGGCTGTGTGACTTGAGGCGAGGTAATTGTATTCTCTGGACGTTTTCAATTCCCTCTCGAATAAACATTCTTTTCCTTCCTTCAAATATCTGTTGACTGCTTGTGCGTGCAAGACACTGCGTTAGGTGCTGAGCAAAGGGTGATGAACAAGACTAAGGCGGGAGGGACAGATGATAAACGAGTCAATCAGTAGATGAACTGGCAACTTCAGCTTGCGTTAGAGCTATTAAATTGAAACAAGATGCTCTAAAGGAGATGGAGTAGGCTAATGGCATCTAAAACACTGATTCCAAGGATAAAAAGATCTCTTGGGCTGCCAAGCGAGAAGCCGGGAGGCCCCTGGAGTTACAGCCATTCGGACCAGAAAAAGGGACTGGACCACGGTGGTAGCCGTGGCGTCAGACGCTGGCTCGGAGCTCAGCAGGCGCAGAGTTAAAAGGTGTGTTTCTCTTTAAAAGTCCGGGCCTCAGGGGCGGGGCAGAGGGCCGCAAGAGCTAACAGAGGGCGGGAGATCCCACGCGGGAAGAGCCGTCCTTAGGAATGCGCGCGCGCGCGCGGGGTGCGGGGCGGGACTTGGGCGAGCCCGCATGGCTGGCTCGGGCCCGGATGAGGAAGTGCGGGGAGACCATAGAGACGAAGAGGCGGTGGCTGGAGCGCCTCCGGGCTCGCTGGGCTCCGCAGGCTCAGGTAGACTTGGCGGCGTCGGGGCTGCGGCTGCAGAGGCTGGGCTGGCGGGGCGAGCGAGGGCCGCGGAGCAGGCCTCAGGGTAAGAGGCTGGGTACGCGAAGGCTTCGGGCGTATCCTCCCCGCTCCACTCCAGCCTGATCCGACCCTCCAGCGGGCGGTGCAGGCTGAAGGGAGCCCGGGCCCCCCGCCTTCTTAGTGCGCTGAAGGGAACGCAGGCTGCGCTGAGGGCGCGGAGCGTCCCGGGGAGAGGGAGGAGACCGGGCCCCGCGTCGCGAGAGGAAAACGGCTTCTCTGAGTCATGGCTCCGCGGGGAAGAGAGACTCCTGTTCGACCTCGATACGGCGAGGGACCCTCTCAACTTCTCTCCTCCGGGGGACGACGCCCCTTGTCGTGGGCGAACGTGCTTCTCTTGCTCCAGGGAGCTTGTCAGCAAAGGGAGACCCGCTCCCGTGTGCGAGAGGGCGATTTCTAACTTATTTTAGGGGGTTGGGGTGGAGATCTCTCTTCTGGTCAGCGACTACCAGGTGGAGAGATTCAACTTGCCCAAAAGTGACAGAGGGATATTTTTTCCCTGTAAGAGAGAGACCTACCTTCCCTCCTTTATTTTTCACCTTTACCCCGAGATGCGGAGAGGAAGACCCTGAATTTACTTTATGGTGGTGGAAATCAGCTTTTCTCCCCTCCCCCAGTCCTGTCCACAGAGGGAGCCTGCTTCTCTGCCCGCGTCTCTTGGTGTGTCTTGGGCTCTGTTCCCTTGCACAATGAAGAGCCCTGCGTTTGGAGTGTGATGGATGCTAGCCCGTGTCTCCCAGTTACCATCTTTGTGACCTTGACTAATTGCTTCACCTTTTCTCAGTCAGCCCATCTCTAATTTGGGTACTTTTTTACCGAGAATTGTCCTAAGGGCTAAACGAAATTTTGTGTGAGTGCTTAGTACGTAGTAACCTTTTGGCACATTGTTGCTATTACTGTTACTTATTTTGTTTTTGAAACAAGGTAACTAGTATCTTCCACGGAGAAACAGATTTTTTCACGCCTGGCTCTTCCTATCCCCCTCCCACTCCCATCACTTTCTCTCAAGAGAGGAGGCTTTTCACCTGGGGCAGAGAAAGAGGCACTCCTATTCTCTTACCTACCCTACTTCACAAATTAACAAAGAGGGTCTCAATTAGAATAATAGCGGTAGGGGTGGGGAGAGGAGACTGTTTTTGGAAACAGGTCTATACTCCTAGAGGGAGATCTGATACCAGAAGCCAGCCTTTCCTTTGTCCACAGAAACTACCACTCCATCGCTACTGGTCGGAGATGCCCTCTCCCAGTCTCCCTAATTGTTCTAGCAGCGAAATAGCTTCCTTCTACTTCATCTGCACAGCCCCCTCTTCTAAATGCTGAGCTTCCAACTTCTTTCTCTTGCTTTCCCAGGAAAAATAAGACTCTAGATCTTTGAGGGGAGACTCTTTCCTGCTGTATATTTAGAGTGGCACAGATGGTTTCTTTTCTCCCCTTCCTTTGAAAAAGGAATGAAAATCTTTTATGCAGAGTCTTTGTCAGTAGAACTCAGGAGCATTTTCACTGTTTCACTCCCCATGTGGAGACAGAGGGATCCTTTCCCTGCATGCTAATAAAGGGAGGAACAGGGAAGCAGTGCTTGATGCTGTCGAGATTTCCTGTGCACTCCGCGTGGGAGAGCTGGGCCCTGTGTAGGATACCAACATCCCTGCCCCACTTTCAATTTGTCTAGAAATCTTGTTAAAAGTCTTCCTTCTCAGTTTCTCAAGAAGAGGCCCCTTCTCCGAATTCCCTCAGGGAGGGACTGGCTACAGTGTCCGAATCTTTGGAAAAAGGAAAGACCCTTTCTCAAGGTGAAAGGAGTGTGAACTTCTAAGGGCCTGACCATTATTGTGAGTATTGTCCCTTGACCCAGGTGGGGCAGTGCCTGGTGTATTTATGCTGTCTTTCCTTAAGAGCAAACCCCTTAGCTTTGGAATTAAAGGGAAGGGAGACCTCCCGACTCGGAATTATTGGGGCACATGGTTTTCTGTTCTGCCGATTTCTTTGATTTTTTTTTTCTATTTGTTTACTGCTGTAAACTCTGTCCCCTCAGAACTTGATGGTTCAGAGTCTTGGGGCGTGTTAAATTGACTAAAGTAAAAGTTGATCCTTTGTCAGGTTTTTAGTATTAGAAAATGTATTATAATGAGGCTGAGAGCTGCAATGTTAATCTTTCACTGGTAGTCGCCCCCCCCCCCCCGCCGGCTTTTGTTATTTGGTGGGCTAGGAATTAACACTTCCAGATTGCTTGGAGACTCACTAAAGAACAGCTTTCTATCTTTTTCATATTTAAAGTGTTCTTAAATTATCTCGTTTGCCCCTGACTACTTGCGGTGGGGATTAGTCTGAGCTCTGTGCCACTGTTGTTGGTTTTAGGTGTGTTTTGCTGAAACAAAGTGAAGCAGGAAAGTTATTTAGAGTCTTGGGATTTTTATGGGTGACAGGATGCTTTGAGATTATTTTAACTTGTCCATTTTACATGTGAAAAACAAGCCCAGAAAGTTCAGTGACACACGCAAGGCTGTGAAGCTAGTGAGAGGCAGGATAGGGACCCTGGCCTCCCAGCACTGATTCTGCACTTGAAATAGAGGACTGGGAGGTGATTGTTCTCAATTCAAAAGGATTTCTTCTTTTATTGGAATAATTGTATTGCATAGTCTCTATAAATGTTAGTCTTTTTTTCTCCCCCAGGGGTATATCCATCGCCTAAACAATCTAGTTTGTATTTGTGTTAATGGTAGAAATAACAAGTTAATAACAGCTGGGAAGATTTTGTGAATCTATGGGTTATTTTTTGCTTATACCTCAAACTAGGTAATTATCTGGTGTTCTCACCCAATAGATCATTAGTAAGGATTAAGCCATAAATTCCTGTCTACATTTTATAAGCACGTGTTACTTTTTCCTCTTCAAGTTTGTTTAACACTTTAATGTAAAAACTTTAGTTTTTTTAATCATCATTTTAAATTGCTCCGTTGCATTCAGAAATTTAATTTTTCTTTTCATTTTTTTTTTAATGGCCGCACCTGCCGCATGTGGACCTTCCTGGGCAGGGATTAAAACCAAGCCACAGCTGCAGCAAGGCCCAATCCTTTAACCCACCCCACTGGGCCAGGGATCAAACCTGCACTTTCTCAACAACCCAGACCTCTGTAGTCAGCTTCTTAACCTACTCTTCTGCAGCAGGGACGCCTCAGAAATTTAGTTTTAAAGAAGTCGAATGGTAAAACTCTATCCTGTTTCTGAAGTCTTCTGGTATTACTGGTATCTACATGGTGAAAATGGAGTGGAGAGTTTAGTGATTTCAGCTAGTGAGCTGAGAATGATTGCAAACTGCTACTCCAGGCCTGCATCTAAATATTACTTCATCTCTGAGGGTTCCAGCTGAGGTCCTTGGCTGTTCTTGGTGACTCAACCCCACATACTGCTGAGAAAGTTAAGCACCCAGAATTGGGTTGGGAGGAAAAGGAGGCAGTGTACCCAGTTGTTTTACATGTTGAAAAGTCATAGAATTATGTCCCTGCCAAACAAATTTTTCGAGAGATGGTGCCTTTCTGGTGTTTGGCTTTTGTAAATTGGGAGTTGTCTTTTGGTGGCCAAAGCTTTTGGTGACAATTCCATTTTGAATGTCGATACCAGTTTACAGCGTAGATGGAGGTATAGGAAAGGTAACAGCACTGTTTTCCCTGAGGACCATTTTGAGCCATTTTTTGTGATTATCAGTATTGCCTCTTTGTGATAAAGATCTGTTCAGTAAGGGTGTCTTTGTGCATAATCTTGCATTCCAAACAAAATCTTGAGTTAGGACTGTGGAGATGGAAAGGAGTGAGATTTGTTAGAGACATGGCTGGAGCTGGGTCCATGGATGCAAGTGTTGATTTAGTGACTTGAGAACACTCAGATATAGTCACGTTTGGGAATTCAAGCCTGAGCTCTGGGGTGATGGGGGTGCCATTACTAAGAGGCAGTGGGGTGAAAAAATAAGCATGTAAGGTTACTAAGTTCTTCTTACTCATCCTTGTCTCATATCTGTTTGTGTGTAGCAATAAATCAGTTATTTGTTGGGTTGAATGGGTTCTATTTTAGGCATGTTACGTTTGGAGTGGTGCCATCCTTGTGAGTGAAACATAGGTCACAACTGAAAAAAGGTTGGGGCTAGGGACTGGTTTCTTTCTTTTTTAAAATCAGCTTTATTGGAGTTCCCTTCGTGGCTCAGAGGTTAACGAATCCGACTAGGAACCATGAGGTTGTGGGTTCAATCCCTGGCCTTGCTCAGTGGGTTAAGGATCCGGTGTTGCCGTGAGCTGTGGTGTAGGTCGCAGACGCAGCTCGGATCCCACGTTGCTGTGGCTGTGGTGTAGGCTGGTGGTTACAGCTCCGATTAGACCCCTAGCCTGGGAACCTCCATATGCTGCAAGTGCGGCCCTAGAAAAGGCCAAAAAATAAATAAAATAAAATCAGCTTTATTAACTTTAGAGTTCACCCACTTAAATTGTACAATTCAGTGGTGTTTGGTATAGTCACAGGGTTGTATAGCCATCACCACATCAATTTTAGAACATTTTTGCCCCTAAAAGAAATTCTGTCAGCAGCCACTCCCTGTTTCTCCAACTAACTCACCCAGCAGTAAGAGACCACTAAGCCACTTTCTGACTAGATTTGCCTACTCTGGACATTTCAGATAAACGAGATCTTCTAATATGTGGTCCTCTGTGACTGTCCTCTTATATAATGTTTTCGGGCTGCATCCACATTGCATCATAAGTCTGCACCTTGTTTCTTTTTGTGGTTAAGTAATACTTCATTGTGTGGATGAACCACATTTGCTTGATCAGTTCATCAGTTGATGGACATTTTGAGTTGTTTCCACATTTTGGCTCTTGTGGACAGTGCTACACTGAACATCCGTGCACAGGTTGTTGTGCAGATGTGTGTTTTCTGCACATATTCCTCCAAGTGGAGTCGCTGGGTCATATGGTTACTCTGTGCTTAAAGTGACAGTTTTGAGTCATCTTCAGAGCAGAGAAGAGAAGCTGCATGAAAAGGTGAGGTGGTCAGAAAAGTGAAGCCTACACAGGCAGGGAGGTGTGAACTTGAGAGCATGGAGTATCTAGGGGGCCAGGAGATCCACAGAGCCCGTCTCTATCCACACACCTGCTCCTACACAGAGCCCTTCCCACACGCAGCCTTTTAATCTCTGTGTGGAGAGACAGCCAAAAGCTGGATTGTGTCTGCCCATGGGAAAGGGAAACTGAACCAAATTAAAGCGAACACTTCCTGTCTTTTTGTTGTTGTTATTATTGTTGTCTTTTTAGGGCCGCACCCTCAGTATATGGAAGTTCCCAGGCTAGGGGTTGAATCCAAGCCGCAGCTGCTGACCTATACCACAGCAATGCGGATCTGAGCCATGTCTACGACTCACACCACAGCTTGTAGCAATGCCGGATCCTTAACCCACTGAGCAAAGCCAGGGATCAAACTCACATCCTCACAGATACTAGTCGGATTCTTAACCCCCTGAGCCACAACAGGAATTCCTTCCTGCCCTTTTTATTTGGGGGGGTGGGGAGGCATCAGATAACAATTCCACCATATCCCTTAACCCCTTCTCTCTCTGTCTCTCTCACACACGCGTGCGCGCACACACACACACCCCCCTAAAATCTAAAGTACCCCTAGAGGAATTCCTTTATGACTCAGAAGTTTAATAAAGATCCAGTGTTGTCACTGCTGTGGCACAGTTGGATCCCTGATGCAGGAACTTCCACATGCCGCAGGTGTGGCCAAGATAAAAAATTGAAAAAAAAATTTTTTTAAATACCACTAGAAATAAGGGAGCTGGAGAGGAAAGGGGGAGACTAACTCCAAAGAGGACGTCTCTGTCAGCACTGTTTCTGAGCGCCTTCTCAATTCTCACCCCACTCCTGTGCATGCCAGTGTGTCTCTGCTTGCTTCTCTGGGGATTCAGGTTTCTCCACCAGCCTTTCTGTGTTACCTCAGACTTGTGGACCAGCCATCTGCTTTCCTGTAATTTCTACCATTTACGTTAGTAGTGTCACATTGTATCTTTTGACCTTTGAGTACGGTTCCTTCAAGACATTAAAGATGCTCAGTGGATGAGGACATAGGGACATAAGTGAACCATCACCGCAGGTTGGAAAACCGGGAGAAAGCAGAGAACTCCAAAACAAGAGAACCTGTCACCTGTGCTTCCTCAGCCCCCAGCTCCAGTCCAGACTGCATGGGTCAATTTAGGGGATCTTCTGTCAAGATCAGAAGGAGGAACAGTTGTCAACCCAGGACTGCTCAAGGAGGAGGCACCTTTGCATAAGCAGCCTCTATGGGCTCCCCCAGATGATCAGGGTATGCATAGAGACGGGGACCAAGGGTGCTGAGCGGTAAGGAGTCCAAGGAGTGTCAGCAAGTCCCTGCTGCTCAAAACCTGATATGGTTGGTGGAGAAGGTGATACAGCTCAGCAGGCAGAATGGTTCCGCAGCCAGTGCTGGGTTGTACTTAAATGTAATGTGTTTGGGGGAAAGATGGGTGTGAGGAAGAGAAATTGGCTGGGTTTCAGAAACATCCTTGCCTATGTGCCTTTTGCCCAAAAGGGATTTGTTGTCAGTACCTCTGATAAATCCTTGTTATGAACTGAATTGCCAAATATTCTCACCTTCCCCCTCTTCCTGTTTAGGGTTAAGGAAAATATCAAGAACAAAAGCGGGCGGTATTTCATTTGGTTAACCATTTCCACCATGGTCAGGTCAGGTGGATTTTTTGGTGGAAACTGCATGCGTTCAGTAAACTAAAACGGAAAAGTTACCAGCCAGGAAACCCTGGTTTTGGGTGTACCATTCCCTATCTGTGTGTGTGTATTGGTTAATAACACAGTATCATAAACTACTTAGTTATACATATTTTAGCAAATAACCCATGTTTCCCTTACCCAGTGCAATAAGTGAAACCTTACCAATATGGTGGAAGACCTCAGCAAGCCCTGCCTCGGTTAACCATGCAAGTTTTAGGCAGGTCACCTTTCCACTCTTGAGGTGTGGTGTTAGAGCCTAGAGCAGGAAGGTGATAGCTGCTCTGCTAGCTCACAGGGCTGTTGTGAGAATCACATGAGTGGCATCTGTGAGGGCACTTAGGAAATTTCGAGATGCTAGGTAGAAGTCAGGACAGATTCTGCCCAAGAGTTGGTTTAGTCATGTCTGGTGGCAGCCTGCATAGACACGGCTCAGGTGGTTTGCTCAACAGTAAAGGAGTGTAATTCTATCTCCTTCCAAAGAGAATTCTTAATGAAAAAATGTCAGTGAATCACATTCTTTATAGTCCCTCAGTATATGTTAATTCAGCAAATAATTTCTGAGCACCTACTATGTGTGAAGCAACTATTCCAGAGGGTGGGAATATAGCAGTGAACAAAACAGGCAAGGTTCACAACTTGAAAACAAATAGGAAACTATCTTTTTTGTTGTTGTTTTAATGGCCTCACCCACGACATGTGGAAATTTCCAGGTCAGGGATTGAATCTGAGGCACAGCTGCAGCAATGCCAGATCCTTTAACCCACTGAGCTGGGCCAGGTATCAAACCTGTGCCTCCTAAGTGATCTGAGCCACTGCACGTTCTTAACCCACTGTGCCACAGTGGGAACACCAGAAAACCATCTTTATCTTCTAATTTCCGTCAAGTCTATCCTTGGATGCTTAGACTTGTCCCATTGTCATCTGCATTTGATGAGATCCCACTTAAGTCCAGATTAAAAATGAGAATTGTTCATAAAGCAGTATTCGAATTGAGATTAAACAGATGTCTATTAAAGGTTTAAGGTAGTTCTTTTTCCTCAAATTCACAGTCTATTAAGGAGGACTTTTTGGTGCCAGATAATGCTGGCATTTGAGGTGGAATTTTTTGCCTTTGTTTTAGCTGGTTTGATCTGAGACAGCTTCCTTCTACCCTGCAAAGTTTTAAACTTTTATCCCTTCCTTTGATTTGTGTCAGGGTGAGCCGTTTGATGTAAAAGACTTGACTCCATAATCTGCATCTGCTCTAATGCTGTCATCCGGAGTAGAGACTCAGCCCGTCCCGCTTGATTCCTCCATGTCTGCCGTGGTACAGGAATTATACTCTGAACTCCCAGTAAGTGTCTCCAATGAGCTTCATGCTGACCCTGAGCCGAGTGTGATTCCAGATGTAAAACTCGGAGCCTCCAGCTCTCGTGTAAGTCAGAGTAGGGCAGCGCCCTTGGAATTGCAGAGGACCCCCACGGAACATTGTTGTGAAGAACCCCCTGTGACCTTGGACCACGGGGGTGAGCCTGGGCGGTGTGGGCTGGTGGACTCCAGAGCAGAAGGTTCTGTGGCCTCTGGGATCTTGGATAGGGAAGAGAAAGCCAAGAGCCTGGAGCTAAAGGTCTTCAGAGATGGAGGGGACCAGGCGGAGATTGTCAGAGACCCCTGTGAGGGAGCAGAGGAAGACCCACATCAGTGTCCCTCAGCTGCCGAAGAAAAGCCCAGCCCCAGCCAGGTAAGAGCCGAGATCTGGATGCAGATGAGTTGAGTGTGAACGGCAGCTTTCCAGCTGGAGAAACACTTCACAGGATGAAGTACAGATGCTGACAGGTAGCTTATGATTCATTCTTGAAACATTTCCAAAGTGTTGATTTTGACATTAACTTTCTTTCGATGATCTTTAAAAACCATTTGTGTCACATCAGACACTTGAAGAGAGGAAGTGCTTATCTAATGAGAAAGTGTCAGTCCTCTGAAGTAGCTGCTGCTCATGGAATGTTGAATCTCTGTGATAGTACTGTGGGATTTCAGGTAGTTGTCTGATGTTAAGGAATGATGTGTGATGGGTACCATTCCTTGAGTTTTGGTAGCATTAGGGTTAGGATGAAGTGAGGTGTCACAGAGATATCTTTGAAGGAGACTGTTGACCCAGGTAGACCTTCATAAGTTGGATACCCTCGACGGGTTTCCATATTTCAGAAGTAAGTCCTAAGTTTTGCAGGTCCAGAAATTGGACTTAAATTTTTTTGTACAGCAGAGGTGACAGTCTCCAAAGGACTGATCCAAGCTAACCTGCTTCATGAGAGGCTGAAGCGTAAATCAAAAAGCCAGTTCTTTTACTAATATACTACTGCTCGGTAGGGCATGGAAAATTGAATCTCTGTGAGTTTGAAATTAGAATAAGGGGGATTAGTTAGCTGAGACTAGTGGTTACTGGGCTAAGATAGCCTGTTGGACCCTGATTCCTAAAGGAATTTTACCTTCCAAGTGGACTAGAAAACTTACTTTCGGAGGAGTTCCCGTTGTGGCTCAGCGGTAACAAACCCAACTAGTATCCGTGAGGACTCGGGTTTGATCCCTGGCCCCGCTCAGTGGGTTAAGGACCCGGCATTGCTGTGAGCTGTGGTGTAGGTTGCAGAAGCTTCTTGGATCTGGCATTTACTGTGGTTGTGGTGTAGGCCGACAACTGCAGCTCCAATTCGACCCCTAGCCTGGGGACCTATACACCATGGTTACAACCCTTAAAAATAGACCAAAAAAAGGAAAAAAGCTTACTCTCTTCCCTGGCTGGTGCCTTAGATCAGGAGTTAGTAAACTTTTTTGTGTAATGGACCAAACAGTAAATATTTTAAGCTTTATAGACCATATGGCTTCTGTTGAAACTGCTCAGTTGTGCCATTGTTGCTTGCAAGCAGGCTTAGACGATGCTTAGAAATATGAGTGGCTGATTACAGTAAGGTGTTATAAATAAAAGTACAGGCTGTAGTTTGCCAACCCCTGCTTTAGATCCACTAATAAACTCATATTTTCTGGGCTTCCTGGGCTAAGCTTCATTCCCTACCTGATAAATACATCATTTCTTTACACAGGTTACAGTGCAATTGATTGTTGTTAGTAAGCTGCATATATTAACCATAATTAGGAACGGATAAAGCATTAAGTACAGTTGAACATAGTATCAGTTTTTATGCTATGATGACATATCCTTAAAAATATAGTTAAATGATTAATGAACCTAAAACTTCCTTACTTCTTGATATGGTGGGCTGCATCTAACAAGATGAAAAATTTCTTAATGTAATATTTGATATAAAAGGAAATTATGTATATATTAATGAACACTGTACTTCTATCTATACATGTATATACACACATATTTATACACTACCCAACCTGAAAACTAGAAGATGACTCTCTCTGTTTCTTTTTTAAACCATTCTCTTTTAACTCCACCAGAGGTAAATTCTGTTTTGAATTGCGTAAAGCAAAATGAAATTTAATAGACATAAATGTAAGATTTTGTACTTGATTTCATAAAGGGAACTACACAGGGGTAAAACAGAAGAGCTATGGGTTTTAACTGGTTAGGTAGAACTGACTTTGTGGTGTGGCTGCCAAGAAAAGCCAGTTGGCTCTTAATATGCGTTATCAGGGTAGTTCCTGCCGTGGCACAGTGGGTTAAAGATCTGGCACTGCTGCAGCTGTAGTGTATGTCACAGCTGTGACTTGGATTCAGTCCCTGGCCTACGAACTTCCTTTGCTGTGGTTGTGGCCAAAAAATTGTATATATGTACACATTATCAGAATGTGCCTTGTGGCAGTGTTCTTGAGTGTTGGTTAGCCAGTAGCTAGAGTGTCAGCCTCACAGTCCTCTCCCCACCTCCCCCTGCACTCATATGAGCTCAGGATACAGGGGGTGGGGTGGGGGGCAGAGGGGAAGCAAGGAATGTGTCAGTTTTGGGGTTCCTGGCCGAAGTAGGTCCTCCCCTCTTTCCACATTGAGCCTGGTGTCATGTGGGAGGAGGTTATAAAACCAGGATAAGAATTCATGGATAAGTATTCATGGATAAGAAGTCACACTGGTGACACAACCTGAAAATATCCCATTGGAGGCCAAGTCACTGGGTCTTCCTCTAAAAGAGGAGAATCGGGGGAAATGCGAGAAGCCTTCAGGCTGTGGAGGGTCCACTGCAGTGGTTCTATTGGGCACAGTTAAGCTCAGTGGAAGCCTTGGGACAGTGGTAGCTCCTGATATTCTCAGGACATAGCACCTTTAGAAATCTGGATGAATGCTGCAGGCCTCTCTGAAAAGCAGACATACCGTCCCAAAAGGTCTGCAGACCCCAGACATCCTGGACCCCAGGATTAGAATTCTTGCTAGATTGGCAAAACACCACAGACACAGTGAAAAGACAACTGACAAATTGGGAGGACGCATTCACAACGTATATCATGGTTGGTGGGCTTATATCTCTAATATGTAAAGAACTGTTAAATTGAGGAATGAAAAAGCCCAATAGATAAATGGAGGAAAGATTTGAGTAGGTAGGTCACTGCGTGTTGTGTTGTGCTTAAACACATGAAAATGGTCAACCTCACTCAGAATTAGAGATGCAAATTTAAATAATCTGTGATACCACTTTTTTTTGGTATTTTTTTTCCATTTTTTAGGGCCACATCCTTGGCATATGGAGGATCCAGGCTAGGGGTCGAATCCGAGTTACAGCCGCTGCTGGCCTGTGCCACGGCCACAGCAATGCTAGATCCGAGCCGCATCTGCAACCTACACCACAGCTCACGGCAATGCTGGATCCTTAACACACTAAGTGAGGCCAGGGATCAAACCTGCATCTTCACAGATACTGGTCAGATTTGTTTCCACTGAGCCACAATGGGAATTCCTGTGATACCGTTTTTATGAAACCTGCCAGATGGGTGAAAATGAAAAATTATGACAACACACCTGGTGGGCAAGACTGTGAGGAGAAAGGTGTTCTCACACGTGGTTGGTGGGAATGTACCCTGATACAACCTTGCAGAAGAGGAATTGGGCTGCACTTGCTAAGTATACCGTGCCCTGACCTGTTGACCCAGTACGTTTCATTTTTAGGTGTGTCTGCCTAGAAGATACACCTGTAGCAGGTGCATCCATATATAGAAAATACGTATACACAAGGTTATTATTTGAAGCATTATTTATTATTGCAAAATGTTTGAAGCAAACTAAATGTCCACAGATAGGAGAGGGGTTGAATAAACTATAGTGTATAAACCTCCTTACTTGGAGCACTGTGCAACTGTAATAAGGGATGAAGATCTCAGGAGTTTCCATTGCGGCTCAGTAGTTAGCAAATCCGACTAGGAACCATGAGGTTGCAGGTTCGATCCCTGGCCTTGCTCAGTGGATTAAGGATCCGGCGTTGCCGTGAGCTGTGGTGTAGGTTTCAGACGCGGCTTGGATCCTGCATGGCGGTGGCGTAAGGTGGCAGCTACAGCTCCAGTTAGACCCCTAGCCTGGGAACCTCCATATGCTGCGAGTGTGGCCCTAGAAAAGGCAAAAAAAAAAAAAAAATGAAGATCTCCATGTATAGATAGGGGGTGATTTCCAGATGTATGGTCCCCAAGACTACTTCTAGGTTTGGTGATTCACTAGAACTCACAGAACACTGCATGTGGTCAGATCATAGCTACAGTTAATTACAATGAAAGGATAAGAAAGCAGTCAGCAGAGGGAAGAGGGGCTTGGGGGCAAAGTCTAAAGAAAATGGCAAAAAAGCTTCCAGGAGACCTGACCGAGTGTGTCACACACACCTAACTTCCTGTGGAAACAAACTGTGATAATACTTGTGAAATGTGTATGGAGGCTTGTTGGAGCCCAGGGTTTTTACTGTGGGCTGGTCACATGGGCATCACTGGCGAGCATGTAGGAGCATGTATCAGAACCCAAGACATCCTAGGAGGAGACCAGGGAGGGTTTCATTATAACCACATTGTCGCACAGGAAATGGAGGAAACTCTCCCCAAATCGGAGAGAGATCCCAGGTGCTGGCTGAGGCCATCCTTGTAAGCAGACCTTTCCTAGAATAACAGAGTTCTCTTGTGGCTCAGCGGGGTAAGGCTTGGGTCACTGCTGTGGCACAAGTTCTGCCCCTTTCCTGGGAACTTCCCTGTGCCAGGGGCATGACCAAAATAAACAAGAATAACAGGCCTGCTACTGTTAATTCTTTTGCAAATTAGGATATATCGTTAAGTCTTGAAAATAGCAACTGGGAGTGAATATAGTAGCCTCCCTTTCGTGCAAAAAAGGGGAAATCAGTATGCAGGCATCTGCTCATTTGTATGAAACACATATGTGTACACACAGGAGGGATGAAACAGAATCTGATGGGTGTGGTTACCTGTAGAGGCAGGTGGGAACAAGGGGGCAAGAAAATGGGAATGGAGGAGTTACTGTCATGGCTTAGAGCAATGAATCTGATCCATGAGGATGCAGGTTCGATCCCTGGCCTCTCTCAGTGGGTTAAGGGCCCGGCGTTGTCCTGAGCTGTGGTGTAGGTTGCAGATGCAGCTCAGATCCTGCGTTGCCATGGCTGGGGCGTAGGCCAGTCGCTAGGCTAGGGAGTGAATTGGAGCTGTAGAACACAGCCACAGCAACGTGGGATCTGCGCCGAGTCTGTGATCTACATCACAGCTCACAGCAATGCCGGGTCCTTAACCCACTGAACAAGGCCGGGGATCAAACCCTTATCCTCATGGATCCTAGTTGGATTCATTAACTGCTGAGTCACAAAGGGAACTCCAAAAAAGAGTTCTGGAGATGGATGGTGGGCATGGTTAAGAAACAATGTGAATATATAATGCCACTGAATTGTATACTTACAAATGATAAAAATGGTAAATTTTGTGATATGTGATTTTACCACGATTTAAAAAGACCAACATTTGAAGTTACCGTCATGGCTCAGTGGTTAATGAATCTGACTAGGAACCATGAGGTTGTGGGTTCGATCCCTGGCCTCTCCCAGTGGATTAAGGATCCGGTGTTGCTGTGAGCTGTGCTGTAGGTTGCAGATGCAGCTCGGATCCCTCATTGCTGTGGCTGTGGTATAGGCCGGCGGCTACAGCTCCAATTAGACCCCTAGCTTGGGAACCTCCATATGCCATGAGTGTGGCCCTAGAAAAAAGCAAACGACAAAAAAATAAAAAAATAAATAAAAAGTCCAACATTTAAAAATAAGTTACTTGGAGTTTCCATTATGGCTCACCGAGTTAAGAACCTGATGTAGTCTTGGTGAGGATACAGGTTCAGTCCTTGGCCTTGCTCAGTGTGTTAAGGATCTGGTATTGCTGCAAACTTTTAAGTAGATCGCAGACATGGCTTGGATCCTGCATTGTTGTGGCTGTGGTGTAGGCCTGCTGCTGCTGCAGCTCTGTTTCAGCCCCTAACCTGGGAACTTCCATATGCCGCAGGTGTGGCAGTAAAAGGAGAAAAAAAAAACTGGTGGCCAAAACTTTGAATGAGAAATAGACACATTCACGTAGTCTCAAAATATTTCTCCCCGGAGTTCCCATCGTGGCGCAGTGGTTAACGAATCCGACTGGGAACCATGAGTTTGCAGGTTTGATCCCTGGCCTTGCTAAGTGGATTAAGGATCCAGCGTTGCTGTGAGCTGTGGTGTAGGTCACAGATGCAACTTGGATCCTGCAGTGCTGTGGCTGTGGTTTAGGCCAGCAGCTGTAGCTCCGATTCGACCCTTTGCCTGGGAACCTCCATATGCCGTGGGTGCGGCCCTAAAAAGCAAAAAAAAAAAAAATTTCTCCCCAAGATACTTAATAATTACAAAGAGGAGGAGCCTAGCAGACCACCTAAGCCAGGCCATGGAAGTTCCCCCACCCAGGAATGAGGAGCCCCAACACCAGGTGCCTCCTGAGGGGACACACAGAGAACCATATCGCTTCTGTACCCCAGATGCACAACCAGGATCCAGTGAGGAAACATTACATGACCCAAACTGAGGGACTTTCTTTCTAAAAGTTGTGAAAGAGGAATACTTACAGAGCCCCTCGGTTGAAAGGAGATTGAGGAGGCACTTGGACCAAATGTATCCTGGGAACCTAGATTGGATCCTGGTCCCAAAAAAGGGTGTCACAGAGCCATTAGCAAGACTTTTGTAGAGTCTATAGATGAGTATTTATCAGTATTAATAACTGTCCCGGTGGTTATATAAGATACTAACATTAGGGACAGCTAGATAAAGACTATATAAGAAAAACTTTTGAACAATATTTGCAGTTTTTTGGTACATATGAAAGATTATTTTTAAATCAAATGTTTAGAAACATTTAAAAATTTAAAATATAATAATTTTTTTTAATCTTTTGTTTTAGGGCCGCACCTGTGCCATGTGGAGGTTCCCAGGCTAGGGGTCTAATCGGAGCTACAGCTGCCGGCCTACGCCACCGCCATAGCAGCACAGGATCCAAGCCGCATCTGCAGCCTGCACCACAGCTCATGGCAACACCAGATCCTTAACCCACTGAGCGAGGCCAGGATTCGAACCCACAACCTCATGGTTCCTAGTTGGATTCGTTTCCACTGAGCCATGATGGGAACTCCCAAAATAAAATAATTTTTTAAAAACCTCTTTTTGCCAGACGGAGACAGAATTAAAGTCCACGTGAGAGGTACATTTTAACAGCTAGACCAGTTTAAAAATGAATGAGGTTACTCAGGAAGTTGTGTTTATAAAGAGCCTCAGTGACTGCTTCTCAGGAATATAGCAAAGGGGATTCCAGTTTGGAGAAGCAGCCTCAGAAGTGTTCTTTTCCATACTGAGAATCTGTGATTCTGTTCTAATAGTGATTTGCCTTTAGCAGCATTACAGAAAAGTTTTTTTCTTCAGCTCATCTCAGACCATTGAGAGGCCCACAGTGATACATTGGCTCAGGTTTGGGGACGAGTCCTTGGGTTCTTACTTACCTACTCCTCTCTGTTCCCTCTGGACCAGTCAGTCAAGATGGAAGGGGAAGTGCCTTCAGCAGAGTTTGGCTCCAGTAGTAAGAACTTGCTGTGGTTGTGAAGGAAGGCGACCTACACTTTACAGGCATGGACTGCATGAATTTAATGAAGTTAAGTCTGCTTGGTGAATTTCCCAGTTCATGGAGATGAACAACAGCAATATTTAGAAGTTACTTTTTTTTATATTTTGGGCTCTGATGAAGCCTCATCTGGTTTTGTTAAATATTCATCTTATTACTCACTTAACTTCTCTTAATAGGGTTTTTTTGTTAGGTTTGTTTTTTCTAGGGGGTGCTTATTAAAAGGAAAACAACAAAGTACATGTTATTTTATGAAGCAACTTGTTAAATGTTGGTCTTAACTTTTTTTGCCCTTTTTTTTTTTTTTTTTTTTTTTTTTTTTTTTTTTTTTTTTTTTTTTTTTTTTTTTTTTTTTTTTTTTTTTTTTTTTTTTTTTTTTTTTGCTTTTTAGGGCCACTCCCATAGCATATGGAAGTTCCCAGGCTAGGGGTTGAATCGGAGCTGTAGCTGCCTGCCTATACCACAGCCACAGCAGCTCGAGATCCGAGCAGAGTCTGCAACCTACACTACATCTCACAGCAGTGCCAGGTGCTTAACTCACTGATTGAGGCCAGGGATCAAACCGTCATCCTCATGGATACTAGTCAGATTCGTTTCTGCTGAGCCACGATGGGAACTCCCTTTTTTGCTTTTTTTTATTGTGGTAAAATACATAAAATTTACCACTTTTGTCGTTTGTAAGTGTACACTTCAGTGGCATTATACATTCACATTGTTTTGTAACCATCCCCACCATCCGTCTCCAGAACTCTTTATTTTCCCAAACCGAAACTGTCCCCATTGAACAATAACTCCCCATTTCCCATGCTCTCTGCCTCCCTCCCCCTGTAATCACCATTATCCTGTCTTTCTCTGAAAATGTGACTACTTTAGAGGCCTCACGTAAATACTGTCATACAGTCTTTGTCCTTTTGTATCTGTACTTGACATTGTTTTTAAAGATCCACTTAAAAAGTGACAATAAATATTTCAGTCATGAAGTACTTCAATCATGAAAAGGTAAACCAACAAAAAATAATTCTTTCCTGTCTTATGATTGTGTCAAAAAGGTATAAAGACTTCTAACTAATACTTCTGTGCTTTGATCAGAGATATCCGGTTATAGGAGTTCCCGGCGTGGCACAGCAGTTAACGAATCTGACTGGGAACCATGAGGTTGTGGGTTCGAATCCTGGCCTCGCTCAGTGGGTTAAGGATCTGGTGTTGCCATGAGCTGTGGTGCAGGTCGCAGACGCAGTTCGGATCCTGCGTTGCTATGGCTGTGGCGTAGGCTGGCAGATGTAGCTCCAATTAGACCCCTAGCCTGGGAACCTCCACATGCCACAGGTGTGGCCCTAAAATGACAAAAAGAAAAAAAGAGATATCCGGTTATCAGAAAGGGAAGGAATCTGGGAACGGGTGCAGGAGGGACAGCTGTGGAGAGCCACGCAGAGCACTGAGAGAACTTGCAGGAGAAAGGTCCAGAACTATGGTGCAGGCAGAGGTTACAAGCCAGGATGAAGAAAAGATTGGTCTTATTTAAGAATAAGATAGAAAGGTAGATTTGTGACATTGCGTGCAGGTGATTTGACATGGAAAACTTTCCCTTATTTGAACAACCAGCTTTATCTTTTTTTAATTGAAGTGTAGTTGATTTACAACGTTATGTCAGTTTCAGTTGTATAACGCAGTGATTCTGATATTTTTATAGGTTATATTTAAGATTATTATAAAATTTTGGTTATATCCTCTGTGCTATACATTATGTCCTCGTATCTGTGAAAAGTCTTTATACTGTGCTTGGGTTTTTGTTTTTCTTGGTGCTTAGATATAAGCTGTAGGTGTTTGCTCTCCACCCCCCCTTAACACCCCCCCACCTCTTAGTGGTAGATCCATCAGGGTTGAATGTGTTGTAAAAGATTTTGTTTCAAGATATGTGTTCATGTTCAACACACAGAAAAAGCTGAGTTGTCCATTAGCTGTAACACATGAAGGCTCAATATACATCCTTTGACAGGTATCTGAAGGTATATGGACAGGGGACATCAGGTGAGGAAACCCGGTGGTTATAATCACTTGAACCCTTTTAAGCTGCTGGAGTGACTTGCTATTTAATGGCATGTTCATAAAGACCCAGCTTGTGCACTTTGTGTGACTTAAGTGAAAAGCTGTTGCACTAAATGCCCACTAAGCCTCCTTCTTGGTCACTGGAGAGAGTCTCTGATCCTAAGAGAAATTTCCAGTAGTGGGAAGGAGCTTGCTGTTTGCTTAAAAGGAAATTTTGTTGGGAGGAATTCATTTTCAATGATTTAAAGGTGAAAAAATCTGAACTTCACACTCTCAGTGGTGTAAATCATGGCAGTAAGCTGTTCTCTGAGTCTGCCAGGCACTGCGGTCCCCATAGTGATGGTTTTCTATGGTTCTCAGCTCATGTTATAGAAGGTATGTGACAAAGAGGTACCCAAAGCACCATTTGCTTATTGCTGACACGAGGTAGAGCTTGCTCCCACCTGTTTTAGCGGTTCTCTTATATAAATTCTTGTGGGGGGCTGTTATTAAATGTCCAACCCAGCTAACTCGAGATACTTGGAGGAAAATTCCTTTTTAAGCTCTATAAAGTTGATTTAAAGTTACTGTCCTATAGCTGTTCTTTCCTAGATACACAAGTGTGGGACACAGGAAGGGACCCAGACGCCTCGTCTGTGTTCACTATTCTTCACTGCGAACGTGGTCATGGCTGTTCCCTCAAATGGGAGGAATCTGCTTTGCTCTGTGCTGTGGTCCTGTTGCTGCGTGTTCTTTGTCCCTTGTGTAGGCAGTCCCAGCTGAGGTGGGGCCACCCTGCCTCCAGCTCAGGAAGCTCAGGCTTGGAGGCGGTCAGTGGGGTCTGGTTACATACAATTGGGGCCCAGGGCTAAGATACATCAGGCCCTGAAAAACTTATAACTGCCTTGCTCATGCTCATAAAAGGTGAAGAGCCTAATGTGTGTTCATTTCCCTCCTAAAGCTATTTGTGGGGTTATTTTCCATAAATAAACTAGCCTTATAGGAATGAATCAGTATTGCATCTTTTCCAGAACATACAGCCAGCTTTTAATGGAAAAAAAATTACAGATAAAGGAGTTCCCACTGTGGCTCAGTAGGTTAGGGATCTGATGTTATTTCTGTAGCACTGCGGGTTTGATCCCCGGCCTGGCACATTGGGTTAAAGATCCAGTGTGCAGCAGCTGTGGTGTAGGTCGCAGCTGTAGCTCGGATTTGATCCTTTGCCTGGGAACTTCCATAAACCACGGGTGCAACAGGAAAAGGGAAAAAAAATTACAGATGAACAATAAGAATGGTTTTCAAGACCGTCCTAAAATCTGTCTGAACTTTGGAGCAGTATTAAAAGTTGATTTTGATTGCAAGCAGTGGGCAGGAGGATGACATGTTGCATGTGCAAAGTGGAGAGTTTCTTCGCTATCAATTTGAAAAACAAGTTCCACTGTTAGGTGGCATTTCTTATTTTTATTCTTTTCAATGCTACATAAGCAGACTTTTTTTTTTTTTTTTGCCTTGTCAAAAGGCATGTGGAAGTTCCTAGGCTATAGCTCAAACCCACACCACAGCAGTGACCCAAGCCATTGCAGTAACAATGCCAAGTCTTTAACCCGCTGAGCCACTCCAGTGGGATTTCTTATTTTATATAGTTTATATAATGTTATAGAATGTTGCAATGACCTCGAGTTTTTTTTTTTTTTTTTTAATTTCCAGGGCCACACCTGTGGCAATAGAAGTTCCCAGGCTAGGGGATGAATCAGAGCTGCAGCTGCCAGCCTACACCACAGCCACAGCAATGCTGGATCCTTAACCCACTGAGCGAGGCCAGGGTTCAAACCCTCATCCTTGGAGTTCCCATTGTGGTGTGGCAGAAACGATCTGACTAGTATCCATGAGGATGCGGGTTCCATCCCTGGCCTTGCTCAGTGGGTTAAGGACCCAACGTTGCCCTGAGCTGTGGTGTAGGTCCCAGACACGGCTCGGATCCCACATTTCTGTGGCTGTGGGTAGGCCAGCAGCTGTAGCTCTGATTCGACCCCTATGTGGGAACTTCTATATGACCTTGGGTGCGGCCCTAAAAGGGAAAAAAAAAAAAAAAGCCCTCATGGATACTAGCCAGGTTCATTTCCACTGAGCCACAAATCATTTAATTTTGAAGGAGGAATACACATGAACTTTTATCTTCAAGTCGATTCCTTCAAAACAGATTTCGCAAAGAATGTTAGGAAATTAATGATCAGATGTTGAGATTTAGCAAAATCTTGATGGTAGAGAGAAATGTTTAGGACTCTCTAGGAATCCTGAAAGTTAGAACATTTAGCTAGTAAAATATTGTAGGAAGAGGACGTTATGGTTGATAGATTTCTGCAGGTGTTTGCAGTTCCTGCTGTGGCGCAAGGGGATCAGTGGCATCTTTGCAGCACCAAGAACGCTAGTTTGATCCCCAGCCCGGCACAGTGGGTTAAAGGATCTGGTGTTGCCACAGCTACAGCGTAGATTAACTGGCTTGGATCTGTTCTCTAGCCTCAGAACTCCATATGCCTCTGGGCGGCAAAAAAAAAAAAAAAAAAATCTGCAGGTGTTTATTATAGCTGACCAGTTGACCTTGAGGGGTTAGACACCAGATAATTCTGCTACACTGCCATCACTAGAAAGTGGCCTGTTCTGTTCCTTCACCTGTACTTGGGACCAAGACTGATGGACTCCATCTCATCTGGCCATCTCCCAGCACCCTGGGGGGTGTGGGGGTGAGCGGGGCGGAGTGGCTCACATCTGACCTCAGCCTCACATGCTATTTATTTTTCAGTCCTGACAATTCCTGATCATATCTGAGACTTAAACCTTTGTAGGGTCTTCAGCCATCTGTGAGAGAAACTTGTTTTTCTTAACCGAGAACCTTTTAGGAAAAGACAGCAGGGCAGTGGGAGAGAGGAGGAGTCAGTCTCTCCTGGCTTCTGCTCCCCTTCCCAGTTAGGAATCGTGGTATCCAAGGGGAAGGGGGAAAGGCTTGTGAAGTAGGTGGCTGGGCAATCAGTCAGGGTCTGCTCAGGCCCCCAGCTAAGGACACCCCCTTAGAGTAGCAGGTGGGGCAGAACTAAAAATCCCAGCAGCCCCTCCAGGGGCCAGAGCTGTTAGGGTTTATTGTACAAGCTCACCAGGGTCCTTTGAAATCCGAGAGCACCATACAGGACTGGCGGGAGGTCAGCTCAGGAGGTCAGCTCGCTGCCTGCAGAGACTCTAGGGCAGTCACTGCAGATGACACAGTGGATCTGCTGGTGATGGTCCTATTGACTTTTCTCACAGGAAGGGATAACAAGTGTCTGAGAGCTAATTGGTGATGAGAGCTTCTGCTAATGGAGCACCCATCCTGACAGGTGTCTGTCCCCCACCCCCATTTGTTCTCACAACAACCCGTGAGTTGCTCTCAGCTGCTTGAAGCAAGCATGTGGGAGTCCTGCTGGCCCTGACTCCTCACCACCTCGGTTTTGCTGAGCACTCAGCCTTTTCCATAAAGTATTAGCCTCAAGAAATACTCTAAATAGCATCTAACCTCAGCCTGAGAACTAAAGTGTGAAGGGTAGTATCATTTTGGAGAAAGTATCAAGGGTAGCCACAAAGATGTTTTTCTTCTTATTTTGAAATAATTTGAGATTTACAGAAAATCTGTAAAATTGCACCAGTAGTGTGAAGAACTCCCATATACCCTTGGTGCAGATTCCTTACTTGTTAACATTTTACCACATTTGCTTTTTTCCCCCCTTCTGGATAATTTAAGAGTATAGCTGAAAAAGTGATGCCTAAATACTTGATTGTATATTTCCCAGTAAGCAAGCACATTCTGTTAAGAGACCACAGTGCATTAATCAAAATCAAGAAGTTAACACAGATTGAGTACTTTTATCTAAAGACATAGTCACATTTGGCCAGTCATCCCACTGATGTCATTTGTTACAAAAGAAAAGGGTTATTTTTTAGGAGTTTCCATCGTGGCTCAGTGGTTAACGAATCCGACTAGGAACCATGAGGTTGCAGGTTCAATCCCTGGCATCGCTCAGTGGGTTAAGGATCCAGCGTTGCCTCGAGCTGTGGTGTAGGTTGCAGACGCGGCTCGGATCTCGTGTTGCTGTGGCTCTGGCGTAGGCTGGCGGCTACAGCTCCAATTAGACCCCTAGCCTGGGAACCTCCATATGCTGCGAGTGTGACCCTAGGAAAAGGCAAAAAGACAAAAAAAAAAAAAAAGAAAAGTGTTATTTTCTAGGAAAAATCCAGGATCCCTTTTGTCATTCAGTGGTCATGTCTCTTTAGTCTCCTTTAATCTGTACCATCTCCTCAGCCCATGACCTTGACCCTTTTGAAGAGGACAGGCCACTCATTTTGTAGAATTTTCCTCATTTTGGTTTTGTCCGATGTTTCCTCAGGTTTAGGTCCTGGTTGTGCATTCTAGGGCTCAGTGATCCCACAGAAGTGATGTGGTTCTCCCTGCGTCCCCTCGGCGTCACCTGGCATTGGGGGCACCTAATTCCTGGGCAGAGGGGCTTCTGCCACCTGGTTCAGGTGGGGTCTGCAAGGCTTCTCCACTGTGAGGGTATTGTCTTCCCCTCTGTAATTAATAAGTATCTTGTGGGGAGATATTTTGAGACTATGTGAAAGTTTGTGTTCCTCATTCAGACTTTTATTTATTTATTTTTTGTCTTTTTGCTTTATCTAGGGCCACACCCGCGGCATATGGAGGTTCCCAGGCTAGGGGTCTAACAGGAGCTGTAGCTGCCAGCCTCCACCACAGTCACAGCAACGCAGGATCCCAGCCGCGTCTGCGACCTCCACCACAGCTCATGGCAACACCGGATCCTTAACCCACTGAGCAATGCCAGGGATCGAACCCGCAACCTCATGGTTCCTAGTCGGATTCGTTAACCACTGAGCCACGACAGGAACTCTGTCATTCAGACTTTTAGCCACTAATTTTAATATCCATTGTTGATTCTTGAGGTTTTTGGGTTTTTTTTTCAGTCTTTTTGTCTTTTTAGGGCTGTACCCGTGGCATATGGAGGTTCCCAGGCTAAAGGTCCATTGGAGCTGTAGCCACCAGCCTACACCACAGCCACACCAACTCAGGATCCAAGCCATATCTGCCACCTGCATCACAGTTGACAGCAATGCCGGATCCTTAACCTGCCAAGTAAGGCCAGGGATCGAACCTCATGGGTGCTAGTTGGGTTTGCTAACCGCTGAGCCACGACAGGAACTCCCTTCTTGAGGTAATTATCACTGTGATGGTTGCCAAATGGTGGTTTTCTAATTCTGTCATTCCTTCTGCAGTAAGAGCTTTCGCTTCTTATTTACAGATAAATTTGATGCTAGAATTCATACTTTTTTGCCAAACATGGATACACATAAGTTATGTGGCAAGTAGTTGTTTTCAGTTCATGTTCTACAAGTGTCCCCACAGAAGTTTCAGTAGAAAATGAAGGAGTTCCTGTTGTGGCCCAGCAGAAAAGAATCTGACTAGTATCCATGAGGAAGCAGGTTCGATCCCTGGACTCACTCAGTGGGTTAAGGATCTGGCGTTGCTGTGAGCTGTGGTATAGGTTGCAGATGCAGCTCGGATCTGGTATCATTGTGGCATAGGCCAGCACCTACAGCTCCGATTCAGCCCCTATCCTGGGAACCTCCATGTGCTGCCGGTGTGGCCCTAAAGAAACAAAAAGACAAAACAAAGGAAAATGAAGAATAGTCATGTCTTGTACATGATGGTCCATGCCAGGCCTCTTCCCTCCATTCCAGTGATGGTGCTTTATTTCTGCCATGTCCACCTTTACCTGCTGTCTCTTAAATCCCTTTCCAGCATAGAGCTTTGCTTAGAGATGAAATAATTTTGCTTGCTTGTTGTTTTAAGTGCTGTAAAAGTTATCAAAAGTTACAGCAATGATTTCACCGTCTGTGGATTTAGGTGAGTGCTGTGTCAGAATCTTGAACTTACCAATTAAATCAGTATGGGAAAAAAATTGTAATCTTTGGGCAGAGCAAAAGAGGTGACCCAGCGGGAAAGTTTGGTGTAAGCAGCCATTTGGGTCTGGTCTACCCTTTGTCATGGGGCTCCACACCACACGTGTGCTGCTGCTGCCCTTCCCACTTCTCCTAATTGCCTCTGTGGGAGGAAACGGTTGTCTCCCCCTTACCCCCTCCTCCGGTGAATGGGGAAGAAAAGGAAAACTCACTCTTCCAGGAAGTTTGAGAAGAAAAATGAGAATGTGGGAGCTCCCTGTTGGCTCATAGGTTAAGGATCTGGTATTGTCATTGCAGTGGCTCAGGTTCAGTCACTGAGGCATGGCCAAAAAAAAATATCACGTTATATCACTGTTTCTTGATTTGGAAGACATGGAGAATTTTATTTGGAGATACACCCAAACATCCTAAACCTCTATTGTCCAGAGCTTGGGAAATTTGGCTTTTCAAGCTCAAATTCTAGAGAAGTAAAGCTTTATTGGTTATACTTATTGAAGTTTCCTTCAGTTCCCAGTCTTCGTGACCACAGGCAAATTGCCAAGAATCATAACGACGTCTCTCAGAGGATCATTGGCATTGGTGAACTCAGGTATTACTGCATCCTCGCTGACTACTGGGTTTTCTTACTGCAGGAGGACCTCCTGATGCAGGCGAGCCAAGAACTTTTATGCGCGGACCTCCCAGAACGTTGTCTGAGGAGCAAAGGTATTTATTTCTCTTAGATCTTTTCCTTTTTCCGCTTCCTATACACTCCATCTTAGTCCACTTTGGGAGGGAGGATTGCAGGTCCTGCCTTGCACAGTGGCCGTCACTGTAGAAAGTCTTGGTATTACTCCTCATGGACGTGCTTGGAGGCCCCTTATTATCCGGCAGGTGTCTCATTTGGACAAGAGTGTGATTCTCACTTTTTCTGTGAGTCCTTGTTGACTGTGTTAAACCTTAATTTCTGGTGTGAAATCTTTCATTTGATTTTATCCAGCTTCACTGTCTGGAAGGGTCCATGTGGACAGGGAGTGGACCCTGCTCTAGGTGTGCAGTGCACCCCGCTCTGTTCTCCTAGGTGTTGGCGGTGGGAGGACGGGTTCACTCCCAGTCACCTTGAGAGTTTGCAAAGAAGTTTCACTTCTGTTACCTCTTTTTACTCCTTAAAATAATGGTTGGAAATAGGCATCTGAGACGTTGTTTTAGTTTGATTGATTGAGGAAGGAGCTGAGGCCCAAAGAGAGCCAAGATTCTTCTCCTCCTCCCCCAGGCTGAAAAAACCTTAGGTAACTTTAGAGAGGACCATGTGTGTCTATTGTACAATGAAGGTTAACAATCTAGAGTAATCAGAACTGCAAAAAAAAAAAAAAAAGATACAAGTATGTTTAATTATGTGAACATTTTATTACTGCAGTGCAACCTCAAATTTGACTCTGCTTCTTGGCAGCCTGGACAGAAAAGGAAGCACAGACTGTCCCTGTGAGAAAGGACACTTGTCCCAGTTTATTGCCCTGCTTCCTGCTGCTGGAGATTCTCTGTGGCTCACAGGCTTGGCTGTCCAGTATAGAGAAAGGCTCTGAAGATGAGAAATGTTGCTTTGTGTGTGGGTCTCATCTGGTCCTTTGGGCCTTATGGGGAAGCTGTCACCCCTCCCTGCCAAGGGCTTTGCAGTGGCTCTGGTACTGGTGTACTGAGTCTTCGGTGTATTGGCATATTTTCACCCATATCTTACTACAGAATTCACTGTGTGTGTATTGAACTACACTAGCATTTAACCACGGAACGGGCCTTTTTTAAAATTTTATTTTATTTTATTTTTGGACAATCTTGTGACATTTGAAAGTTCCTAAGCCAGGGGCCAAACCCAAGGCACAGCAATGACCCAGGCTACTGCAGTGACAGTGCTGGATATTTTTAACCCACTATGCCACAAGGGAACTCCTGAACAAGCCTTTTAAACTGGAGAATCAGAGTTATTTTCTTTTCTTTTTTTCTTTTTTTTTTTGTATTTTTGCCTTATCTGGGGCCACACCCATGGCATATGGAGGTTCCCAGGCTAGGGGTCTAACAGCAGCTGTAGCTGCCGGCCTTTGCCACAGCCACAGCAATGCGGGATCTGAGCCACGTCTGCAACCTATACCACAGTTCACGGCAACGCTGGATCCTTAACCCACTGAGCAAGGCCAGGGATCAAACTGGCAACCTCATGGTTCCTAGTCGGATTCGTTAACCACTGAGCCATAACGGGCACTCCCAGAGTTATTGTCTACAAGGAAATCTTCCTTCTCAGACTTAACTGGTTACTCTACAAAGCCGGTCCCCCACTGGAGGAGGTGAGCTCTTCTGAATGGTGTCCTCAGATAAACTACTCTGTGGTACCATTCTTCCTGTCCTAATACTGTTCTTCTTTAATGACTTAAATTGGTAAAATGAAAATCCCCCCTAAGCTACAGGGAAGGTTCTCAGTTTGATGTGGGGGAGCCTGGAAACAGCAGCTCGGCCTAAGTTTTAGCAGCAATGGTTCAGTGCCTGACTGTGACACGTTCTTCCATCCATCCCCTGAGAACCCAGCAAGGTATGCTGTGTTACACATGAGGAACCCAGCTCAACTGTCCAGTGTCCTCACCAGGCATAGCCAAGCAGAAAGGAAGGTTCTAAGGAGGCAGGTCTCTGCAGGACTTGAGCCCTGGCAGTGCAAGCAGGACTTGCAGCTGCTACTTACGGATTTGAGTTAAACAGATGCATATGCTCTACTGTAGTGTGTCCAACATTGCAGCTTGCTTTGCTGAGGTCAAGGTCAAGCATCTGCTCATTTATCATTTATTACAGAATTGAGTAAATGATGTTTCTTGGAAATCTGGTTGTATTGTTTCTCCAGGGGCTCCAGATGCCAAGACGTTCACTCTGCCCCAAAACAAAACATAGCTCCTAGTCCTGAGCATATTAGATTTAATTTTTCTAGACAGAAATCTAACAGATCCTTATAACCTTTGTTGTGAGTGTTTATACTGTTGAGCACTGTACAAATTACTGTATTTAGTTTTATTTATATTAAGTTTTAAATATTCTAAATGGGGGCACCTCTAAGGTCAGTGTTCTCTAATATTTTATAAATTTGCTGAGGAGTGGATTTGAATCCCCTGCACTGAGCTCTGAAGTAAGTGACCCTAGGCTGCCACACTCCCCACTGGTTTTTCCTTGTCTGTATAAATGTCCTATTCACAGCACTCCCAAGTTAGTGTGGGATTCCAGGCTTTTGAGACTTTACATACAGTCGTTCTTTCTACTGTGGCTCAAGTAGGTAAAATGAGAACACGATTAACTTTTTTTTTTTTTTTTTTGGCTGCACCTGAGGCATGTAGAAGTTCCTGGGCCAGGGATCGAACCTCTGTCACAGGAGTGACAATGCTGGATCCTTAACCTTCTGAACCACCAAGGCACTCCTCTTTTTTGGGGGGGGGGTCAGGGGATTGACTTTTTAAGGGGACCTTTGTATTAACCAAAATAAGTCTTTAATTTGTAAGATGCTATTTTGCTTATCATTCTCCATTTTTGGAGTATAGTTGATGTATGATGTGTTAATTTCTACTGTACAGCAAAGTGATGGTTTCTTTTTCATATTATTTTCTGTTATCGTTTATCACAGGATATTGAATATAGTTCGCTATGCTGTACAATAGGACCATTAGTAGTTTGCATCTGCTAATCCCAAACTCCCAATCCGTCCCCCCTCCTTCCCACTTGGCAACCACAAGTCTGTTCTCTATGTCTCTGAGTCTGTTTCTGTTTCGCAGATAAGTTCATTTGTGTCATATTTTAGATTCCACAAAATGTGGTCTTTTTGACTGGCTTCTTTCCCTTGACATAAAGATTTTATGGTTTATCGATGTTGTAGCATGGAAAGTATTTAATTCCTTTTAATGTTGGAATAATATTTCATATTATCCTTTTTTCAGTTGATGGACGTTTGGGTTGTTTCTGCTTTTTGGCTATGCTAAATAATGCTGTTGTCAGCATTTGTGTACAGGTTCCTCATAGATGTAAGATTTTTATTCCCTTGAGTAGGTACCTAGGAGTGGAATAGCTGGGTTATGTTTACCATTTCAAGGAATTGCCCGACTGTCTTCCAAAGTGGCTATACCATTTTTCAGTTCCACCAGCTGCATATAAAATTTCCAATTTTGCCACTTCCTTTCTAACTGTTATCTTTTGTTTTATTTTGTTTTGTTTTGAATTATAGCTATTTAATGGGTGTGAACTGGCATTTCATTGTGGTTTGGATTTTCATTTCTTTCATGATTAATGATGCTGAGCATCATCTTATGTACCTGTTGACCGCTTATATGTCTTTGGGAAAATACCTATTCAATCCTTTGCCCTTTTCTTTTTTAAGAAATTAATAATTTTATTTTTAGGAGCAGTTTAAGATTTACAGAGAAACTGAGCAGATATCACTGAGAGTTTCCATCCCACCCTTCACCCTCCTTCACCTTCTGACCCCCACCCTAGTTTCCTCCATTGTTAACATATTAGTACATATATACTTATTGTACATTTGTTACAGTTAATGGACTAGTATTGATACGTAGTTCAGGATCCTATCCAGGATCCTACATTACATTTAGGTCCCTTAACTCCTTGGGCTCCTCTTTACTGTGACAGTTTCTCACACTTCCCTTATTTTTGGCGACTCTGCAGGTTTTGAAGAGTACTGGTCAGGTATAGTGTAGAATGCCTGTCCACTGGGGTGTGTCTGTTATTTTTCTCAGGAGACAAGGATTGTGGCTCTGGGGGAGGAATTCACACAGGCATAGTCCCGTTATCATCACATCAAAATAAGTGTCAGATGGTATTTGTCAGGTTTCTCCGTTTGTAGAGTTATTCCTCTCCCCCTTGCCATACTGTGACCTTTGGAAGGAAATTTCTGTGTACACATGACACTTAGGAAATGGGGAGTTCTCTCTCTGCCTGTTTTTATTTTTTAATTTTTTATCTTTTGTCTTTTTAGGGCCGCGTCCGCAGCATATGGAGGTTCCCAGGCTAGGGGTCTAATCGGAGCTGTAGCCGCTGGCCTACATACGCCACAGCCCCAGCAATGCCAGATCTGAGCTGTGTCTGCGACCTACGCTACAGCTCTTGGCAAGGCCAAATCCTTAACCCACTGAGTGAGGCCAGGGATCGAACCTGCAACCTCATGGTTCCTAGTCGGATTCATTTCTGCTGCACCACACCAGGAACTCCTCTCTCTGCTTGTTTTTAAATTAGGCTTTTTGTCTTTTTTTTTTTTTTTTTTGTCTTTTGTCTTTTTAGGGCTGCACCTGCGGCTAAGGGTTGAATAGGAGCTACAGCTGCTGGCCTACACCACAGCCACAGCAATACGGAATCTGAGCCACGTATGCGACTTATGCCACAGCTCATGGCAACACCAAATCCTTAACACACTGAGCAAGGCCAGGGATCAAACCCACATCCTCATGGATCTAGACAGGTTCATTAACTGCTGAACCACGATGGGAAGTCTTTTTTTTTTTAATGGCTGTACCTGGAGCATGTGGAAGTTCTTGGGCCAGGGGTCAGATTGGAACTGCAGCTGCCGGCCTCCACCACAGCCATGGCAACACTAGATCCAAGCTGCATCTGTGACCTACATCACAGCTTGCACAACACTGGATGTTTAACCCACTGAGTGAGGCCAGGGATAGAATCCTCATCTTCACAGATGCTGGTTGGGTTCTTAACCCACTTTGCCATAATGGGAACCCCAGTTTTGTTTTTTTTTCTTTTTTTTGTCTTTTTGCCTTTTATGTAGAGCCACACCTGCGACATATGGAGGTTCCCAGGCTAGGGGTCTAATTGGAGCTGTAGCTGCTGGCCTTCGCCACAGCCACAGCAACGCGGGATCCGAGCCGCGTCTGCAACCTTCACCACAGCTCACGGCAACGCCGGATCCTTAACCCACTGAGCAAGGCCAGGGATCGAACCCACAACCTCATGGTTCTTAGTCGGATTCGTTAACCACTGAGCCACGAAGGGAACTCCTTATTTTTTTTCTAATTGATAAATTTAACTTGTTTAAAAAAATTCAGGTATGGTTGACTTACAGTATTATTTTAATTTCAGGTATAAGAAATTTTTCATTTTGAAGGAGTCAAATTTACAGGTCTTCCTTATTTTTTTATCACTTGTGCTTTTGGTTTCCTAGCTAAGAAATCATCATCTAAGTTCATGAACATTTACTCTTGTGTTTTCACCTAGGGGTTTTATAGTTTCAGCTCTTATGCTTAAGTTTGTCATCAGCGTTGACTTGACTATTTTGTGTGATATGAATTAGCGTTCAAATTTATCCTTTTGTATGTGGTTATCCACTTTTCCCAGGACCTTTGTTGGAACGGTATTCTTCTTGGTCTTCCAGCGGGCAGGGGCCCTGAGCACAAACCTTGCCTTAAGTGCCTTGCACATTAAATAGTTTCTGGGTGGATGAAGAATTCTAGGGTTTTCCTGAGCAGATGTAGTGAGGGGTAGGACTAGTACATTTCTGGAACAGAGGAAGTAGGCCCAGGATAGGCACAAATGGTTTCACAAATCAGCATCCAGCAAGAGGCACAGTAAAACCATTTGGAGTGTTCGTGCTTAGACATTATGAATAGGGTAGGGTTGTCTGCTGTGATATGGAAAGTGGGCCAGTTTCCAAGATGAACACTCTGTGGACCATTAGAATTTCCAGCTGCCTTTTGTCTGATTAGTAACTTTGCACACTTAATGGAGTGTGGTATATGTTGTTTTTTTTTTTCTTAATGGATTTTATTGCAATTATAGGTGTACATAAATCATCACAAGTCAATTTTACAGATTTTGTATCCCAAACCCACAGTGCATCCCCCCACCCCCCAGACTGTCTTATTTGAAAAACCAAGGTTTTCCAAAGTCTGTGAGTCATTGTCTGTTCTGCAGAGAGAGTGTGGTATATGTTTATCCATCTAGTATTGGCTGACACTAAATATTTTTAAATGCTGTGTCCTAGCCTAGTTATTTGTTTTTGTTGTTGTTATTTTATGGCCACACCCATGACATATGGAAGTTCCCAGGCCAGGGATTGAATATGAGCCACAGCTGCAACCTATAGCAGAGCTGTAGCAATGCTGGATCCTTTAACCCACTGTGCTGGGCCAGGGATCAAACCAATGCCTATGCAGCAACCCAAGCTGCTGCACAACAGTGGGAACTCCTTAGCTTAGGTATTAAGTTTACATTTTAACTATTCTCAGACCCAATAAAATAAGAATCACAGAGAGCACAGAAAAGGAAAAACACTGTTCCTTTATATGACAGGCCCTGTACTGTGGTGTTTTATATGTATTATTTAATCCTCAGAATAGCACTGAGGTAAGTATACTTTCCGTCTTTTTACGAAGGAGACTCAGGTAAGTGACATCACAGAGCCCACCTGGCTTACCTTTAGAGTCACTGCCATTTCTCTCAAAATTACTGCACTTAGTACTAAATGAGAAATGGCTATGGAAGCCTTAGGGCGATGTTATTAATAGCATTTATTGATTTTACCCAACTGTATTCATTTATTAATAATTCCGTGAATATTTTTTGAGTGCTGTTATAAACCAGGTATTATGCTAGATAGTAGGGAGAGGAAGAGGGCAGAACAAACCTGATCCTTACTCTTAAGGAGTTTATGTTCTAGTGGGAATTGGATCTTTAGGTTGATTTGCATTTTGCTTTATATGTTTAGTGCAAATATCGTGATATACGTGCATATTGCACATATTTACATTTATGTACACACTTTGCATTTGTTTTCCTCTTTCATTTTTTTCTTTTTAGGGCCCCACGTGTGGCATATGGAAGTTCCCAGTCTAGGGGTCGAATTGGAGCTACAGCTGCCAGCCTATACCACAGCCACAGCAACGCCATATCCTTAACCCACTGAGCGAGGCCAGGGATTGAAACCGCATCCTCATGGATCCTAGTCAGATTTGTTAACCACTGAACCATGAAGGGAACTCCCTGGTTGTGTTTTCAATAAAAGGAGAGGGGTATTTTTTGTATATTAGTAAGTTTGGGGAACTTCTCTCTACTGCCTAGAATATCAGAGAAACTCTGTTCAGTAAAACTCTTTTATGAATTGTGTTTACATTCTGCTGAGAAAGGTTTTTTTTGTTTGTTTTTTAACGGTTCATAATGGAAATTTTCACATTTATTCAGAAGTGGAGAGGAGAATATACTAAACCCCCGTGTACCTATCACTAACCTTCAGTAATTACCAACTCATGGCCAGTCCTGTGGAGAACCACCCAGGTAATTGGGTTCAAGACTTATATTCAACTTACAGATTAAGCTCCTTTATATAAGGTTTTTTTCCTTTCTTTTTTCCCTTTTTTTTTTTTTTTGCTTCTTAGGTCTGTGCCCGAGGCACGTGGAAGTTCCCAGGCTAGGGGCAAATCAGAGCTACAGCCGCTGGCCTACCCCATAGCAACAGAAGCTTGGGATCTGAGCTGCATCTGCGACCTACAGCACAGCTCATGGCATTGCTGCATCCCCAACCCACTGGAGCAAGGCCAGGATTCAAACCTGCATCCTCATGGATACTAGTCAAATCCATTTCCACTGTGCCGCAACGGGAGCTCCACATAAGGTTTTGTAGAAATTCCCGGGCCAGGGATCAAACCCAAGCTAAAGCATGACAATACCAAATCCTTAACTGCTAGGCCACCAGAGAACTCCTACATAAGGTTTCATGTCTAACTATTATTTTTCAAAGAGATAATTTTATCTGTTACTTATTTATTCAGGTATTATGAAGATAGTCATTTAATGACTTTTTTTGGCTTTTTTTAGGGCCACACCTGCAGCATATGGAGGTTCTTAGGCTAGGAGTCTAATTGGAGCTGTAGCTGCCAGCCTAGGCCACAGCCGCAGCAACACCAGATCTGAGCCGCCTCTGCGACCTACACCACAGTTCATGGCAACGCTGGATCCTTAAGCCACTGAGCAAGGCCAGGGATCGAACCTGCAACCTCATGGTTCCTAGTCAGATTCGTTTCTGTTGCGCCACGACAGGATCTTTTTTTTTTTTTCATTTAATGACTATTAATAGCTATTTTATTGTGAGTCTTTTTGGTTAATGCTTTGGGATGGAAGCTTCCTAAGACTCTCAGTTAGGCGTATGTCTCCCCATTATGTTCATTTGTCCAGCTAAGTAAGTGCATTTAAGAAAGGAACATTCAGAGAGTTCCCTGGTGGTCTAGTAGTTAGGACTCAGTGTTTCACTGCTGCAGCCCAGGTTTGGTCCCTGGTCTAGGAACTAAGATCACACATCAAGCCACTGTACACCTTGGCTTAAAAAAAAAAAAAAGGAGAAGTGACGTTAAGAAAGGCATTTGTTCAAAATAACTTGTTTCTTCCAGGTACTCTCTTGACCCTCTGTCATATTTTGCAGAAAAGAACAAGTCAGTCAGTGGTCTTGTACCACCAACATGGCAGTTCTCTTTTTGAGCTTGTTTTCTTGTTTCGTGTTACTTCCATTGGTTGCATGATTAAACTTACGAAGGTAGAGCAAAGGGTTTGTTTGTTTTAATGCTCACATACTAATTTGGATTTTTTCTCTTATGCAGCAGGAAATGTACAAATCTCAACTGGCACTCTGCTGAAATCCACAGAAGAAGTACAAGGTATGAAGGTCAATGGGCCTAATAGTGAAGGACACAAGAACGGCCATGTGAGTAAAGGTCTCTCAGCTGGCTGCAGCGGCTGCCCAGAAGGAGACAAAATCATGACTGGTGGTGAGGTTTCTTTAGGGCCTTTAAACTTCGTGGACCCTGGATTAACAGAAGTAACTCCTAAAGAAAAAGAATGTGAGGAATTAAAAACCTGTCCTTCTTGGTTGTCATTATTACCAGGAAACATTGCCATTTCCAAAGTGGACCATGGGAAGGAAGAGTTGTGTAAATTAAACCTTGTCTGTGAAGCAGATGACAATCACCAACAGAATCTTGGCCACCATAATGAGAGACACAGTTGTGTCCACGACAGTCCCAAAGCCACGAGAAGTATGGTTATTGTAGAACCTTTAGAAGAAAATCCTGAAGTTTCACATTTCACATCCAGTTTTTCTGGTCCAGAATCCAGAACAGCATCTTCAGACAAGTGTGATTTGGAAGGTGACAGCTTGCCAAAGGGATCTGCTGAAAAGACAGACAAGTCCTGTTTTGATGGGGATGATCAAAGCAAGAACGTGGCTTCTAGAGAAGAAAATGAACAGCCTTTTAGCCCCAGGAGTGAAAGAGAGGCACTCTTTCTTGTTAATGCCAAGCAACTGGAAGAGGATGCTAGCTGCCACTGTTCTGGAAAAAAAGAGACAGTTAACTTCCCCAAAGGAAATATCCATGATAAGTGCTGCCCTCGAGGCAGTGTCCATAAAAACTCCTCTAGTTCTTTAATGTCCAACTCTTTCACTGAGGCCACAGAAGTAATGTTTAAAAAAAATGATCTGAAAATGACTTCGGACATTCAAGGTAGCTTGGCAAACCAAGAGGACCATGGAGGAACTTTTAATAACATGAGCTGTCCAGGCACAGGCTCTGAAGGGGGCCATTCTTCTTTCTTGATACAGATTGAAGAGCCAGAACAGACCGCCAGTACAGAGCGCCACGTGTTAAGTGAAAAAATGTACAGTAAAGACTCTCACTCCATCAGCACCCACAGAAACCTGGAAGGCAGCACCCAGTCAAATGAAGCATCGCATAATGGATTTCTGATTGACAGAAAATCCCCAGTGACTCTAACACCAGAGGACCAGATGAGTTCTGCAAATGAGGTGTCAAAATCCGAGAAAGACACTGCTCTGTTACCACCACCCCTAGAATGTGATAACAGATTTGAGTCAGAAATGACTCTACAGAACTCCCAGGACAATAGTCCACAATTAGATAAACAGAGCACTGCCTGGGGGGTGAGTGAACTTCCTTGTACCAATGAACTGGTCGTAAACAAAGTGGGAAGTGAATGTCTTTTAAATCAAGTGTTCCTTAATTCTCCAAACCACACAAAGTTGCCAGCTGACAAAGAGATGCCTGTAGCAGCGAACAAGGGCTGCCAACAGAGCCAGCGCGCTCCATTAGAGGATGGTGCAGATGTCACTGCTGGTACCCAGACCATTCCCGGGAAGAGAAGAATGAAAGACATATCTCCACCAGGTGACCAAACCTGTGGTGCCTCTTCAAACAATTCCACCTTAAGCAGCAAACTGGGAAGCCTGGAAAGAAAAAGTGAAACAGCTGATTCCAGAGCTGAAAATCTGTCTTCCGGATTTCTCTCAAATGAGAAAGCAGCAGCAGGCTTGCCTCAAGAGGGCTCTGCCATGGAATGTCAAAGTGCTCAATCTCATGATCTCTCTAGTTGCCTTTGTGTAAGAAAGCATATCCCTGAGGAGATGTGTTCTGCCTGTGCCACCCTGGAGTCCAACACAGCCATTGTGGGAGTTGAGAACTTGCCAACAACCAAGCATGAAAATGCATTTCAGCACAGCAGCCACCACCCCCAGGAGAAAGAAGGCTCTGTACCCCATAAAGTGAGCTGTACCTTATTGGAAGGTGAACCAGATGGGGGAAAAACCAAAGGCAGCCTTCCAGGAGGTAAGACCAGAAATGAAATGACTGTGGGCATGTTAAATAGCGAAGCTTCAAACAAAACCACCACCACCATCCAGCCCAGTGAGGAAGGGCTAGAAGAAAAAGAACAGGATACACCCAAAGAGGCTGTGTTTTGTAAACATAGTGTCTCTGATTGGGCCTTACAAGAACCAAACCAACCTGCAAACATTCCAAGTCCTGAAAAATTGTTGGACCAGTTTCCTACTCTTACGTTCTCCAGTGTTAAGATCATGAACCAAACAGATGACACTCTTGAGCAGAAGGCAGATGGAGCCCTCAACTGCCAGAGTAACCCACACAGACCAGATGAATGCAGAGGTGAGGACAGCCCAGCTAGGGAAACTCTAGGTTGTGGCCAGAGAGAGATGGTCGCAGAGCCTAACAGAGAAGGGATCCACCCCCAGAAGGATCTGCCAGTCGGTCCCGGCAGTCGCAGCTGCGTGTCTGGTGGAAGCTCAGAGAAAGGGGCCTTAGAAAGGATTCCTGGTTGTGAGGTGTCCACAGACGGTATGGTGGACATGGTCCCCACAGGCTGTACTAACAAGGACCCAAAAGGCATTCTGGACGCCACAGCATCTAGCACATTTGCTGGTGGTGCCAGGCAAGATGGACCAACGTCATGTGAGCCTTCAAAGAGCCTGCTGTCCCAGACAGGAGAGCTGACCACCATGGTTAGGGGAATGATCAACCAGGATTCAGATCACCAAGATGCTTCTTCCTCTACAGCAGAATCTTTCGAATCTGAAAAATCATGTGAAGAGAAAGTATGCAGACCATTAAAAGATTATGAACTAGAAATATGTCCAGACTCTTGTGACCATGAGATGGAGTCTGTTGCAGATCATGAACCAAATGTAAGGATGTTGGAGAGAGTAAATGTGTCTTTAAAGTATACTCATCATGAACGGCAAGTTAAAGAAGCATCTCTGACAGAAACACAAGGAATGATTGAAGGATCAAGAGCAGAAATAAATTCTGAGTGTGGCAAGGAAAATACCACTGGACTTTCCTCAGAAGAACTGATACCTTCTCATTGTCAAGAAGAAAACTCTGTTCCCCTGGAAAACCTGAAATGCACCGAGATAATAATGCCTTTACATCTGTTGTCGTCTCAAGAAAAGCCAGAAACTATTATGCATAGTGAAGAAACTGACTCAAAAAACCTTTTTAAACCAAAAGATTGTGAAAATGTCAAGGATTGCACGGTCCTGCGTGAGATGAAGGAAGGAGCACCTGGGGACAGGAGTGATCCGGGCAACCCAGCCATCAGTGTGAAAGGTCTGCCTTTGACAGCAGAAACGGAAGTGGAAGTGAAAGTGAAAGGAGAGGAAATTGGACACCAGAGGGGACCATGGGGTCACCTCCCTGTGGAGGAGGAGTCTGTTATCAGACAGAGTGGTCATGGGGAAGATGGGAATGAGGTTTCTCAGCGCCACCTCACGTCCCCGGGGATGCCAGGGGATACCCAGGAACAGCAAAGCCAGGAGGGTCTGGGCTACAGGGAAGAGGAGCAGATGCATCAGGAAGAGGCACACCCCGCATTGGAACTGTGTGTGGCAGCTAACATGTTGTCACATGAAGTGCCGAGGAAGAGCCATCCTGAGGGCTGTGGAGATGAGCTCTCCACCCTGAGAGAAGTTGCCCTGGCAGAGCCGGCCAAGGGCAACACCACAGCCAGGCTTTGGAAGTCCAGAGACCTGATGAAGGAAAGCTTGTGTCACGCATTCAAAAAGGATGTGGAGTCATGCTCAGGCCCTTGCCTCCGTGGTGCCCCCCAGAAAGCACATGACCCCACCTCAGCTGGGTGCCAGGGACTGCGAGGCACCTTTGGGGATACTTCACGTCGGAAGGGAGCACTGCCCTTGAAGCAGCAGCCCCACCGGACGTGCAAGAAAATTTCCTATCGGGAGCAAGTCAGTGTGGGGAGGAAAACAAGTAAAATTAGAAGTTATGCCTTTTTAAAGAGCTCCTCTGAAACCATCCCCACAAAAGCACACAGATCTCTCAGTTCCTGCACAATGCCTGTGCCCATGCCACCTGGACCTGAAACAGCCCCTGCCAGGAGCCTTGTTAGCCACATACCAAAGCCGATAGCCCCTCCAGATCAGCCCCTGGGGGCCCTGAATGTCAGGAAGCCAACCAAAGAATCAGCCTTACTCAGCAAGCTCTCTGTCCTCGCATCCAGGCTGGTCCCGGCCACGGGGACCCAGAAGCCCAGGTCTCAGCGGTGTTCCTCAGACCTTCTCCCAGTGGCCAAAAGCTACAAGCAGCTCAGATATAAAAGGCTCCTGGATGGGTTTTCCCACAGCACCACACAGCTGAGTCCATGCTTGGCAGTTAGTAGTTGGGACAAGAGGCCTGACAGTAAATCCTTGACACTTTACTCACTGGAAGCCGTCAAAATGAGCTTCATCGATTTGAGTGACAAGATGCCAACGCTGCTATTTGGTTCCGAAATCTTCCCAGTGTCCTTTCACGTGAAGCCAGGCTCCGAGCGCAGGACGGAGCCCCCAAGGGCTTTTCCTGAGCACTGTGCACCCGCCAGGCTCACCTTAGGAGAGGCCCCCAGGTGCCCACCTCAACCCCCCAAGTGGACCTTCTCTTTCTTCCTGACCCATGGCTGCCCCGGGGTAGCCACGTTCAGGGAAGACACCAGCCTGCATGGCCAGGCAGGCGCCCAGCCTCCAGCTCTTCTCCAAGACCGCAAAGCTACCGCCATCGTCCAGACCAGAGCAGGCTGCTCTGTCCTTGGCCTTCACACACTCCTAGCACTTTGTTCCCCTGGATGTTACCGAATCTGGACAAAAAAACGTAGCTGCTCCAGCCACATGCCCACCATGCAGAGGCTCTTCATGACCCAGTTTACCCAGGGTTTGAAGGGGCTGCAGTCTCCAGCCTCCATAGCAGACAAGGTCTTCTGTTCTCTGCCCTACTCAGTGGGCCGAGTGCTGTCCCTGTGGAGCCAGCACAGGCCCTCTGCCTACCCCTGGGAGGTCTCTGCACTTCATCCCACTCACAGCAAGCTGCAGCCCTCTCTGGACACCACAAACAGGTAAAATCCGTCTCCTAATTTTTTCATCTTACCCCAGGGAAGAGGAGAGGGCACTTCTGAAAATGCATAGCTTGGAGGCTCTGTGTTTGCATTTTCTGTTTATTGCCAAATCTCTAAGAAGAAAATGCAACAGTAATTCTTACATAGACCGCTCTAATTTTCCTGTAGGATCTGGATTTCTTGCAGAACACTTTATTTTGTACCTTTGTTCTGTCCATTTGATCTTGCTAACCATTAAATCTTGAATCTCTTTTCTCCTCCTGCCCTCATCTTGCAAAGAACAAATCCCATTACAAGTTAAGACTCTATGTAGTTAGTGACAAATAATGGCTTGTAACTGTAATTTGTTCACAAAGTATTATACAGCCTGAACCTAACTCAGTATTTGATGTTTAAAGAATACAGGAGAAATTTTTTTTTTCTTTTATGGCTGTGCCTGTGGCATGTGGAAATTCCCGGGTCAGGGGTTGAACCCAGGCCACAGCAGTGACCTGAGCCTCACTGCATTGACAGTGCTGGATACTTAACTGGCTGTACCACAAGGGAACTCCCAGAAATACTTTTTAAATAAACAAATTGCATAGGCATCACCAAATCTAGTTTATAAACCTCTGTGTTTCTTTTTGTAGCAGAGAGGCTTCAAGGGTTGGCATTTACATACTGTAGCTATGGTGGTTCTAGAATATTAAGTGAGCTGGAAGAGTTTTTATGGTTTGACCACTGAGAATAATTACAAATAATTTCATCAATATTATTTTACCTTCTAATTGAAAACAAGAGAACTAAGAAGAATTTGGGAGTTATATCTCCAAAGATCTGCTTTTGGCATCAGAGATAAGTCCACCTACTTGTAATCCTTTGGGTAAGCAGAAACTTTAAGCATTTTTTTAGTTTGCCTTTATCATTGCTGTAGTTTAAAACTTCAACAAAAAAGCCTTATCGTCAAACAGCCTGGGATTGGCCTTGTTTGTGAGTCTCTCCTGCGGTGTCATTCTATGTCACTGAAAAGCTTCTGGGGCATGTTTTGAAGTTACCCAGCACCTTAGCAGAAAACTAACTAAATTAAAGTGCTTCAGAAAGACACCCCCAGAACCTGAATATGGCTGATGGCCAGTACTTTTCCCAGAGTTAAGCAAGAAAATGTTCACTTCTTTATCAGGCAGCTGTAAAAATACAAGAGGACAAATCCAGTTGTTTAAATGGTGGTGTGCGGCCTCTACTGCCTGGAATGCTGGCCTCTCCGATCTCGTTATTCCTCTCTGCCTGTGTCTAACACACAGAATTAAATCATGCTACCTTCTTTAAATTAGGTCAGCTCCCGAGGTTTGCCATTCATTTCACCCTGTGAGAGTGAATGACCCTTTGGCCCTTTTTCCTCTTCTAGAACACTTCCCCACCTGATTTTTCTGTTTTCTGGTGGGGTAATATTTTCTTTCTCCCTTAATTCCTGTGTCTGGCATTTTTTTTTTCTGTTTAGTTTTAATTTCATTTATTATAATATTTCATTTATTATATATCTATTATATAGATATGTAATAATTGAAGTGGACATTAGGGGGTGTTTATGGGAATTTTTTTCTTCTCATTGGCTCTGAAAGTGACTTAACATTGTACGTATACTTGGCTTAGAGTTTAGAAGTTTGGTGTTTTTCTAGACACACTTAGAAATGTTAAACGTGATATGGGAGTTCCTGTTGTGGCTCAGTGGTTAACGAATCCCACTAGGAACCATGAGGTGCGGATTCCATCCCTGGCTTTGCTCAGTGGGTTAAGGATCTGGCGTTGCCGTGAGCTATGGTGTAGGTTGAAGATGCAGCTCGGATCCCACGTTGCTGTGGCTGTGGCAAAGGCCTGCAGCTATAGCTCCTAGTAGATCCCTAGCCTGGGAACCTCCATATGCCATGGGTGTGGCCCCAGATAAGGCAAAAAGACAAAAAAAAAAGAAGAAATGTTAAATGTGATAAATTGGGTAGCCCCAGAAAGCAAGAATTAACAAAGATTAAATTAAGCTATGTTTTGGGAATTCCCTAATGGCCTAGTGGTTAAGGGTCTGGCATTGTCGTTGCTGTGGCTCGAATTCAGTCTCTGGCCCAGGAACTTTAACGTGCCATAGGTACAGCCAAAATATATAAAGGATAAGTTTTTTAAAAGTTGGGAGTTCCTGTTGTGGCTTAGCAGGTTAAGAACCTGACTAGTATCCGTGAGGAGGCGGGTTTGATCCCTGGCCCCGCTAGTGGCTTAAGGATCCAGTATTGCTGAAAGCTTCAGTATAGGTTACAGATGCGGCTCGGATCTGGAGTTGCTGTGGTGTAGGCCAGCAGCTGCAGCTCCAATTTGACCTCTAGCCCAGGAATTTCCATATGCCATAGGTGTAGCTGTAAAAAGAAAGGAATAAATACAAAGTTAATCTTCGTTTCCATAAGATTTTGTCATTTGACCCCACAATGTAATATAGGCTAAACAGTCATCCTTTTTGCCTGTTTTTATAGATGATGAGACTAAGGGTCATGGTCTTCTCTAGTTCACGTCACTCAGCTTATTAATGTGTTGGCTGAGCTAGACCCAGAAGGAGGTCTCCTGATTTATTTGGTCAGCTCCTTTCTCAGTGTTCTAAATTGTGCTGTACTTTATAACGTCTGAATTATCTGTGTTTTTGCCATTGAACAGATTCTCTTAACTTCTCAGGGGAGATAGGCTATATGGTCACCATATAAACATCTTATTAATTAAACCTGTACTGTGTTTAGATTCAGATGAAACTGATACAGGTTTTACTTTGAAGGGCATCAAAAGCTCTCCAACAGCTCATATTAATGTATCTGTGGGTGATTAATGCCATTGTTTCATCTATAAAAATGAAAGATTAATTATAAAGGAACCAGCCCTGTGATCAGTTTTCATCTACGTGGCCATGCTTGACATGCAACTCGGCTTTAAAGAAAATAAGGTTTCTTCACAGTTTTCTGTAAGGTTATAGAAATTAGCAGGTTTTATTTTAAATTACTTTAAAAAAGTCTTTAACACATGTTCAACAACTTGGTGAGACAGTGCAAGGGTCAAAACCATTCCTGTTCCCCTGCGCTATGCTTACCTCTCTCTTCTTTCCATTTAAGTCAGAATATAATCTCGTATCAGCCCACTTCCCATTCCAGTGGTGGGCACGTATATGATTCTCCTGCCTGGGAGAGAGGGAAGGCACTTCTCATCTTCCTCAGGCTCTGGTTGACCATCATGTGCCAAACCCACCCTGCTGTACCTCCCTGACCTGCTGCCCTTATGCTTTTGCTCCACCTCAGCCACATCGTGTTACCGTACGTGCCTCTTCCGGGCCTGGAAGCTGCTTACAGCACCAGCAGCAGTCACGTGAGGTGAGCCTCCAATAGCACCTGGCACGTGAGAGAGAGAGAGAGAGAGAGAGTGTGTGTGTGTGTGTGTGTGTGTGTCTGTGCATGTTGTGGGAGGGTGGAGGGGGAGGAGGGAGGAGAGTGCACTGGCGGCTAGTGTAGCCCCCGGGTGAAGTGTGATTCTGACCTATTGTTCTCCTAAGCCTGATCTGCATCTCTCAGATAAAAAGTCTGAGATCCACCTTAAGGCTGTGTAACTAAGTATGTGTAATCTATACCATTTATTGAAAAGAAAGAATCACTAGGCAGCTCAGAGCACAAGTCTCCTCTCATGCTGTTTTTGGTCCTTTAGCCAATTCTGGTGCCTGGATGGGATTGATCTTATCTGAGCACAGTTTACTGTCTTCTCCCCCCAGAAGCCCTGTTCCTTTTTGCATCTTTGCTTATTCGCTGTGTTTTCCTTACTTCATTGTTCCATGCCAGGGACATGGATTGACCACATTCCTGTAGTTTTTTACGTATGCAAACACAGGCATGCCCAGAAGTGACAAGAGGACAGGTTGACTGGGAATGTCACTTGACCCTTGTCTGGGTATGAAGACAAAGGTGCTGATGTAGAGGGTGAACCTGTTCCGTGTCTCTCTCCTCTGTTCTTCTCTCCGTGATGCTAGGCTAGAGCCTCCATTCCCTGCCTTGGTACCAAAGTCTTGCTTGGTAACAGACCCAGCTGTCAGCCAGCTCCTGCTTTCAGCCTCCGAGTTCCCAGTTTCCAGATTTGATGAGCTGGATGGTGTGACGCCAGCGTGCCCCCGACCCCAGAGCAGCCCTCCAGAACAGAAAGAGGTAAATGCAAAGTGCCAGTGGGTCCAGGTGGCAGTGACCCCACAGAGCATATGACAGGGACAGATGGGCCCCTGAGTATCCTTAACGCCCACTAGCTTCAGGAGAATACCGGAGACAGGACTTCTGTTTGGCCACTAAAGGGTACTCTGGATCTCTTCATCTTCGTTGTGTTCCACACCCTTTTTTCATGGTGACACATTTAACAGTGTTTAGAGAATTGGACCACAGAGAGAGTGACTTCACACATTCAAAAATGAGTGAATGATAGATGGTGTTCTTCAGTTTTCCAGTATCTGCTGTCTGCAGCAGTGGCAAACTTTCATATTGGTAATCTCACCTCTGAACTTTTATGTACAATAGCATGAAAGGGGCAGTGGCTGAAAACAGTGAGTGGAGTAGGGGGATCTTTGTCATAAAATACTTATTGAAGTCATCTAGAAACTGAGAAAGTGGTGTCTTGAGTGTCAAGAAAGGGACTTTCTGTATTTAAACTGCCATACAACATGATCATCTATCTTCTTGCCCCTTAAAAATAGGCTGAGCCAGAGAAGAGGCCAAAGAAAGTCTCACAGATTCGCATCCGGAAAACTATACCCAAGCCAGACCCTAACCTTACCCCCATGGGCCTTCCTCGACCCAAAAGGTGAGCGCTTTCTCTAACACACATGGATGCACGTTTTTGAAAATTGTCTGGCAGAATACAGTGACCTTTTGAATGATCATATACTCTGAGCTTTTGTTACACTTGTAGGAATTTATCCAAAAGAGTTCGTTGGTACTGTGGCCAGAGATTTATGTGCAGTGATATTTGAATGCCTTCTTGATCACCGTTACTGAGCTCTCTGTGCCAGATGCTGTCCCTTCGTGTCCATATTCCCAGTGGTGCTGGAAGGTAGGCACTGTCGTCGTCCCCAAGGCTCAGGAGCTAAGACACCTGTGCTTGTCCAGAGCGTCTGTCAAGGCACAGGTTTTACCCCATCCCACACCCCAGGCTCACAATTCTGTGCACAAAACTGGGAAGGGACCCAAATATCATGAGGGAAAGAAGCTTGTATTTAAGAAAATGCTTGATCTATGTTACAGAATATATATTGCAGCCTTTAAAAATTTGGATTCTAAAGGTTTTTTTTTGTAATTTTAGGGCTGTACCGGTGGTATATGGAGGTTCCTAGGCTAGGGGTCAAATTGGAGTTGTAGCTGCTGGCCTATACCACAGCCACAGCAACGCGGGATCCAAGCCATGTCTGTGACCTACACCACAGCTCATGGCAACGCTGGATCCTTAACCCACTGAGTGAGGCCAGGGATTGAACCCTCAACCTCATGATTCCTAGTCAGATTCCTTTCCATTGCACCATGATGGGAACTCTTGAAGATTTCTTTTTCATGACAGAGATGATTGCTAATCCCTATAAAGTGAAGTGGGAAAGAAAGATGATGAATTTTGTATTGGGCATGATTCCAAATTGTGGATTTGGCATGATTCCAGCTTTGGAATGATATATATTACAGACACTATGAAAATATAAACATTTTTAAAAGAGTTATATTTTCGTGTGGCAAAAGCAATTCATTTCTCATCAGCAAATGGAAGCCCATGTCCCTCAAATAACCCAGGGTAAGTTATTTAACCTTCCTGAGCTTCAAAGCCTTATCTGTAGAATGTGAATAAGAGTCTGTAACACTTCAGGTTGCTGTACAGTCCAATTGAGGAAAAAATGTGCACTATATGTATTTTAGTGCTTAACACAACACAGATGCAATCAGTTAACTATGATTGATGTTCCATTTTCCCATGTGGTTCTTATCTTAAAATGTATTTTTATCCTATGTTTCTTTTATTGCTCATCCTACCATGTCTTTTCAAGAGAAATTTTAAAAGCATTTCAGATATCCTGGATTGAATAAGTGCTTGTTACTAGAATGAAATAGGGTTCAGAATCAATGTATTCTATCTTGAATTTGTACATAGACATAAGTTCTAGAAAATCTTATTTATAAAGCTAAGTAGTTGGGGGTTGAAAGAGTTTTCGTATAGCAATGACGTTCAGTCCTTTCAACTTCTTTCAAGTAATACCAAAAAAAATCACAGAGTGATCTATTGTCAAATTGCATTTTTTTTTTTTTTGAAAACAAAGAATTGAAAGGTGCTGACTCACTTACGTTCTGTTGCACAGGTGTTGGAAGCAGGCAGTGTCTTAGTGTGGGAAGTGCACCAGGAGGATCTGATCAGCATCAGATGCCTAACGAATTATGTGTTAATTCTTTCACTTAAAGGCACTTTATTTAATCCTATATGATGAAAGTGGTTGAAAAAATTAGATCTTCACTAAATCTTTACCTAAGACATCTTGGTAAAATGCTTTTTATTACTTAAATATACTTTTGTACTAAAACCTTGAAGATGCTGATCTGTGCATCAAATGTATGGAAAATTTTTGATGTACAACTTAATTGGCAAAGGCAGTTTTTATTATTTAAGCCCTTTGGCCAAATCATTCTTATTTCCTGACTTTTCAGTTTCCCAGTTCACATACAGTCATCTCCTCAGTATCCTTGGGGAACTGGTTCCAGGAGCCCCTACAGAGGCTCAAGTCTCTCTCTCCCTGTTTTTTTTTTTTTTTGGTAAGATTTTTATTTTTTCTATTATAGTTGATTTGCAATGTTCTGTCAATTTCTGCTGTATAGCAAAACGACCCAGTCATATATGTGTGTGCATATAAATAGATATATGTACATATATATAATTAGTACATTTATTATATATATATATATATATATTCTTTTTCTAACATTATCCTCCATCACGTTCCATCACAAGTGATTAGATACAGTGCTATGCAGCAAGCTCTCATTGCTTATCCACTCCAAATGCAATAGTTTGCATCTACTAACCCCAAACTCCCAGTCCATCCCACTCCCTCCCCCTCAGCAAACACAGATCTGTTCTCTAAGACCATGAGTTTGTTTCTTTTCTGTAGATAGGTTCATTTGTGCTGTTTATTAGATTCCAGATATAACTGATGTCATATGGGTATTTGTCTTTCTCTTTCTGACTTCACTTAGTATGAGAGTCTCTAGTTCCATCCATTTTGCTGCAAATGGCATTATTTTGTTTTTTATGGCTGAGTAGTATTCCATTGTGTCTGTATACCACATCTTCTTAATCCATTCATCTGTCGAAGGACATTTAGGTTGTTTCCATGTCTTAGCTATTGTGAATAGTACTATAATGAGCATAGGCATGCATGTATCTTTTTCAGCAAAAGTTTGGTCTGGATATATGCCCAAGAGTGAGATTGTGGGGTCATATGGTAGTTCTCTTTTTAGTTTTCTGAGGTACCTCCATACTGTTTTCCATAGTGGTTGTACCAATTTACATTCCCACCAACAGTGAAGGAGGGTACTCTTTCTCCACACCTTTTCCAACATTTTTATTTGTTGACTTATTAATGATGGCCATTCTGACTGGTGTGTGGTGGTACCTCACTGTAGTTTTGATTTGCATTTCTTTAATAATCAGTGATGTTGAGCATTTTTTCATGTGCCTGTTGGTCATTTGTATATCTTCTTTAGAGAAGTGTCTATTCAGGTCTTCTGCCCCTTTTTCAACTGGGTTGTTGGGGGTTTTTTTGCTGTTGAGTTGTATGAGTTGTTTGAAAATTTTAGAGATTAAGCCCTTGTCAGTTGCATCATTTGAAGCTATTTTCTCCCATTCCGTAGGTTGTCTTTTTATTTTTATTAAGATGGCCTTTTCTGTGCAAAAGCTTGTCATTTTAATTAGGTCCCATTGGTTTGTTTTTGTTTTTATTTCTTTTGCCTTGGGAGACTGACTTAAAACATTTGTGTGGTTGATGTCAGAGAATGTTTTGCCTATGTTCTTTTCTAGGAGTTTGATGGTGCCCTGTCTTATGTTTAAGTCTTTAAGCCATTTTGAGTGTATTTTTGTTCGTGGTGTGAGGATGTATTTTAGTTTCATTGAGAGGCTCAAATCTCTTATGTAAAATGGCCTAGTACAGTGAATACAATCTCCCCTCTGTATACCTGGTTGTGAAACAGTGAATAGGTTAATATGCACCTTCAAGAAAATCATACAGGAGTTCCGTCATGGCGCAGTGGAAACGAATCTGACTAGGAAACATGAAGTTGCAGGTTCAATCCCTGGCCTTGCTCAGTAGGTTAAGGATATGGCGTTGCTGTGAGTTGCAGTGTAGGCTGTAGACTTGGCTTGGTTCTGGCCGTTGCTGTGGCTGTGGTGTAGGCCAGCTACTGTAGCTCCGACTGGACCCCTAGCCTGGGAACCTCCATATGCTGCGGGTACAGCCCTAAAAAGTTAAAAAAAAAAAAAGAAAGAAAGAAAAGAAAATCATACAGACCATTGAGAAATAAATGATGGAACACATCTTATAATGTAGATTTCTAAAACCCGTAAGTCAAAATTAAAGTTATGTCTAAGAATTTCTCATTACTGAATAGTAAAGCAATGGTAATTTTTAGATAAAATAATAAATTATGAAGTGAGTATGTTAGTATGATATTGCTTCAGTAAGCGTGTGTACATCATGAATCAAGCTCCATTATCAGACTTTTGGGAACAGTCAAGAATCATGTTGTGGTTTCCATTGTAGCACAGCGGGTTCAGGACCTGACATTGTCTCTGAGGATGTGGTTTCGATCCCCAGTCTCGCTCAGTGGGTTAAGGATGCAGTGTTACTGTGGCTGTGGCATAGACTGCAGTTCCAATGCAACCCCTGCCTCAGGAACTTCCATATGCCACAGGTGCGGCCGTAAAAAGGGGAGGAAGAAAAGAATCATGTGAAAAATAAAAAGTAAACTCAATTTTTATAAATCCCATGATTGCTTCAATATTTAACATGAGAGAAAATATATCACTGCAAAACAATTGGCATGGCAGCTCATATAATTTTTATTGTTAATAGGAAGTAGAAGTTATATTTCGAAAGATGAGGACTGAATAATTGACATATTTCCTTATGTGATTTAAGTTCAAACCATAACTAGAAGAAATTACTTAAACTTTTTTTATCTTAATGTTTTCCATACTTTATCCTCAAAGGTTTGATAGTCCCAGTAAACAATTTAGCTACATATTTTTAAAAGAATCAACTCTTCCACTTTTCTAAGTGATTTCAGCTGTTAATGAGGGTTGAGAATAGTTTGAAAAAGACATTGTACACAATTAACTACTATTTTTGGTGTTTGAAGCTCTCCTTAAGTGGGCATTGTTTGATGATAGTTAGGAGGTAAAAGAGGCAGAGCCCCACTGATAGCCCCACTCCACACCTTTCTGAAAACAGAAAATCTCAATACCAGCCCAATCCCCTCTCTCTAAAGCCACTTTTCTCTAATGGAATCGTATGTCAGGTGGGGAAGGACAAGTCCAAAGAAGGTTTATAGTGATTCCATTAATCTCCAAGAGAGGGCTTAGTGAGATCAGATATGTGATTCCTATACCAGTGTAGATTCCAGGGTGGATAGGGAGCTGCTCTAAAAGAACTTGTGGGAATGGAGAAATCTGTGTGACCAGGACACTCGCAGGTGTCTCACTTGCAGGAGATTAAAGATAAAGAGGCTGATTACCATAAAATGGGGTCCTCTGTGCTCTGTGAAAAGTCTCTTAGGGAACTGGTGTGAAGACCCCCTTGGTCCACAAAACCTTAAGCCTTTAGGGATTTTACCTTAGTGTCATGTGTCAGCCTGGGTTCAGTCAGGAGACAGAAACCACATAGTGTTTTTAACAGGGGAAGTTTGTTTTTTTTTTTGTCTTTTTGCCTTATCTAGGGCCGCACCCACAGCATATGGAGGTTCTCAGGCTAGGGGTCTAATAGGAGCTGTAGCCGCCGGCCTTCGCCACAGCAACAGCAACATCAGATCCGAACCCTGTCTGCAACCTACACCACAGCGCACGGCAACGCCGGATCCTTAACCCACTGAGCAAGGCCAGGGATCGAACCCGCAACCCTCATGGTTCTTAGTCGGATTCATTAACCACTGAGCCACGATGGGAACTCCATTAACAGGGGAAGTTTAATAGAATGTGTTAAATTATAGAAGGGGAGTGACCATAAAGGTGTACAGAAAATTCCAAAGGGTTTTCTGGGGCCGAGGGAGAGTCTGACTTTGTTGGAGAAGGTGTGGTTTGCAGCCCATTGGATGGTTGGGCTGCTGATGCCAGGACTGGGCAAGGAGGAGACAACAGCAACCTTTTGGGGCACCCGCTGAGACTGGAGGACAGGCCCCCATGGTGTCAGGTGCTACTACAGATGCATGACCTGGAGTATGTGGGATTTGCTCCATTAGAGTCACAGGAAACAACCCTTAGGAAGTTGGGGTGCCCCTGTGGGTTTAAGTCCTGGAATGTCCCGTCTGTGGTGTGGGGGCCATCAAGCTAGTACTGGGGGGCTACAAGCTCTGGCTATACAGCTGGGGCTGAGCCCCTCCAAGTGTCCCCCATCCGGCCACACCCCAGACATCCCAATACACATGCACCAATGATGGCCCATATAGCAGGAGCAAGAACAAAGCTTCCTTCCTCAAACTCCAGTGTTCCTCCAGAGCCTTCTGCTACCAGAGCTTAGCACTCTACTCTCTGTAAAGGCAAAATGATTAACACGTCCAGGATTCCATTAGCACAGAGCAGGGACTGAGACTGCATTCTAGCTTAGAAGCAATAATTTGGTAACTGGCACATTCCAGTAAATGATAAAAATTTAAACACATTCTCTCTCATTCCTTTTTTTTTTGTCTTTTTTGTCTTTTTGTTCTTTTAGGGCTGCACCATGGCATATGGAGGTTCCCAGGCTAGGAGTCTAATCGGAGCTGTTGTTGCTGGCCTACGTCAGAGCCACAGCAACAGCCAGATCCAAGCCGAGTCTACAACCTACACTGTAGCTCACAGCAACGCCAGATCCTTAACCCACTGAGCAAGGTCAGGGATCGAACCTGCAACCTCACGATTCCCAGTCAGATTCGTTTCCGCTGCACCATGACAGGAACTCCTAAACACATTCTCTTGATTGAACTGTTCTTTTTGGAAGAGTTATGAATAAGTGGAAAGGCATGTATTTAACACAATTACAGAAATAAAGAAGCAAGAATAGCCTGGAAAATGCAGAAAAGGAGTGAAATTAAAAAGCCTTAGATCTTAAAATATATTGTAAAGTCTCTAAACCAATATGATGTCAGAGCATAAATATATACATTGCTATAAAACAAAAGAGTCTGTAAACACAAATACACAGAAATTTAGCATGCAATGAAGATGTCCCCTCAAATCCGTGGTGAAAAGATAGACTATTCGGTACGATGCCGCTGGGACAGCTGGGTACCCACTCTAAGAGTAATAAAATTGGATCTCTACCTTAGACCTTTTACCAGAATAAATTCCAGATGAAATCAGACTTGGATATAAACAAAGCAAATCAAAAGAATGCTTGAAGAAACCGTAGGAAATAGTTAAGTATAACACACAATTTAGAGCCATAAAACAAAAATTTTGAAGAAGTATGGAATATGAAAAAGGAAACCAATTATAAACAAAGTTAAAACAAACTTGTAACTGATAGGAAGAATTCTTTCAAACTGTATACATGTGTCAGATCATCATGATGTACACTTAATTTTTTTTTTTTTTTAAGAGCTGCACCCATGGCATATGGAAGTTTCCACGCCGGGGGTCAAATTTGGAGCTGCAACTGCTGGCCTATGCCACAGCCACAGCAACACTGGATCCAAGCTGCTTCTGTGACCTAAACCACAGCTCACGGCAACACCAGATCATTTAAGCCATTGAGCAAGGCCGGGGATTGAACCTGCGTCCTCATGGATACTAGTTAGGTTCGTTGCCACTGAGCCACGATGGGAACTCCATGATGTTCACTTTAAATATCCTACATTTTATGTGTCAATTATACCTCAGTAAAGCTAAAAAATAAAAAAAGCAGAGAGTAAAAAAAAAACAAAAAACACAGAAATTCATACCTAAAAAGGCTGATTTACACACACACACACACACACTCACACACTCACGGCTTCTCCAAATTAGGAGAACATGAAAATCTCAGCAGAAAAATGGGTAAAGGGTATGAGTAGATGTCCTCAAATACAGAAATAAAGATACCTCTTAAACATTTGGAGAAAGTGGTCATCCTCACACTTTCCTGAGAAAACTATAAACTAAAATATATTCTGTTACTACTACCTTGTCACTGTCCAGTTGGTGGAAATACAGAGGTTGATACTTAAGTAATATGGTGTTGGCTTTATGTAGGGTTGTACGTACAACATTGCTTGTTTGAAGGGTTATATCAAAATTAGGAATGCTAAGACCCTTTGAATCAGTAATTGTTTTCCTAGGAATTTATCATACGGGTATACATCCATATGTTGGGAATGACATGTATAAAGCTGTTCACTGCCTCATTGCTTGTAATGGCAAAAGACAAAGGGTAGGTTAAATAATTATCCTTTCACAGCAATGCTGGATCCTTAACCCACTGAGTGAGGCCAGGGATCGAACCCGCATCCTCATGGATCCTGGTCAGGTTCACTGACTGCTGAGCTATGAAGGGAACTCCAAATAATAATAATCCTTTCAAAAGAATAAGGTACTATGTGGTACTTGGGGGATGAGGGAAGCAAGATTCACTGCTTTGTTCATTTGTATACCTGTATCATCAGCAGTCTAAAATAATGTTATGCTAGAGATGAATACTATCCAGAGAAGGCTACTGTCTGTGTAAAATAATGGGAAATTCAGGGGATACAAGCATCCCTCATTTTATTGCACTTTGCAGATACCTGCATTTTTTAAAATAAACCAAAGGTTAGTGGAACCCTGCATTAAGCAAGTCTATCAGCACCATTTATCCAACAGCATTTGCTCACTTTGTGTCTCTCTGACACATTCTGGTAATTCTCAAACTTTTCATCATTATTGTATTTGTTACATTGATGGGTGATTGGTGATCTTTGTTGTTACTGTTGTAATTGTTTTAGGGCACCACAAACCACATCTATGTAAGACAGTGAACTTAATTGATAAATGTTGTGTGTGTTCTATTTTTCCCTAAGACACAACTATGTTGGAATTAGGCCAATTAATAACCCTCCAGTAGCCTTGAAGTGTTCAATTTGCACATCTTTCACTTTAAATCAAAAACTGGAAATGATTAAGCTTAGTGAAGAAGGCATGTTGAAAGATGAGAAAGGCTGAAATCTGGGCCTCTTCTCAGTCAGCCAAGTTGTGAATGCAATGGAAAAGCTCTTCTTCTTTCTTTCTTTCCTTTTTTTTTTTTTTTTTGGTCTATTTAGGGCTGCACTTGTGGCATAAGAAGGTTTCCAGGCTAGGGGTCAAATTGGAGCTGTAGCCGTTGGCCTAAGTCACAGCCACGCCAGGTCTGAGCCTCATCTGCGACCTACACCACAGCTCATGGCAACGCCGGGTCCTTAACCCACTGAGCAAGGCCAGGGATCAAACCTCATGGACATCTGACATCATCCTGACTAGATTCATTTCCACTGAGCCATGACGGGAACTCCCAGGCAGAGTTCTTGAAGGAAGTTAAAAATACTACTCCAGTGAACACACAAAATGGTAAGAGAACAAAACAGCTTCATTGCTGATATGGACAAAGTTTTAGTGGTCTGGATAGAAGATCAAATCAGCTATAACATTCCCTTAAGCCAAAGCCTAAGTCAGAGCAAGGCTCTAACTCTCTTCACTTCTGAGAGGTAAGGAAGCTGCAGAAGAAAAGTTTGAGGCCAGTGGAGTGTGGTTCATGAGGTTGAAGGAAAGTAGCCATCTCTGTAACATAAAAGTGCAAGGTGGAGTAGCTGATGTAGCGGCTGCAGCAAATTACCCAGAAGATCCAGCTAAGATCATTAATGAAGGTGTCTACATTGAACAGCTTTTCAGTGTGAATGAAACAGATTTCTATTGGAAGAAGATGCCATCTAGGACTTTCATAGCCACAGAGGAGATGTCAGTGCCTGGCTTCAAAGCTTCAAAGGACAAGATGACTCTTACTAGGGGCTAAAAGCAACTGGTGACTTTAAATTGAAGCCAATGCTCAAATTACCGTTCTAAAAATCCTAGGACCCTGAAGAATGATACTAAATCTACTCTGCCTGTGTTCTATAAATGGAACTACAAAGCCTGATGACAGCACATCTCTTTATAATTTGGCTCAGTGACTATTTTGAGCTAACAACATCCATTTTGTAGACCACGGATCAAGGAGTAATTTTGACTTTCAAGTCATAACTATTCAAGAAATATATTTCCTAAGGCTACAACCACCATGGACAGTGATTCCTCCGATGGATCTGGGCAAAGTAAATTGAAAACCTTCTAGAAAGGAGTTGCCATTGTAGATGTCATTAAGAACATTCGTGATTCATGGGGTTAGGTCAAGATATCAACATTGACAGGAGTTTAGAAGAAGTTGATTCCAACCTTCATGGATGACCTTGAAGGATTCAACACTTCAGTGGAGGGATTAACTGAAGATATGGAAACAGCCAGAGAACACAAATGAGAAGTGGAGCCTGAAGATGAGACTTAGTTGCTGCAATCTTATGGTAAAATCTTAACAGATGAGGAGCTTCTTCTTAAGGATGAGGTTTCTTGGGGTTCCCGTAGTGGCGCAGCAGAAACGAATCCAACTAGGAACCATGAGTTTGCGGGTTTGATCCCTGGCCTTGCTCAGTGGGTTGAGGATCTGGCATTGCCTTGAGCTGTGGTGTAGGTCGCAGATGCAGCTCGGATCTGGTGTTCCCGTGACTGTGGCGTAGACTGGCGGCTGTAGCTCCAATTAGACCCCTTAGCCTGGGAACCTCCATATGCCACAGAAGCAGCCCTAAAAAGCAAAAAGCAAAAAAAAACAAAAGTGGTTTCATGAGATGGATCTACTTCTGGTGAAGAAGCTGTGAAGACCGTTGAAATGATTACAAAGGATTTATAATATTATATAAATTTCATTGATAAAATGGCACAGGGTTTGAGAAGACTGACTGATTTTGACAGAAGTTCTGTGAATAAAATGCTGTCAACAGCACTGCATATTGCAGAGAAATGGTCTGTGAAAGAGTCAATCAATGAGGAAAACTTCACTGTTCTTTTTTTGTGTGTGTGCGCGCTTTTTAGGGCCGCACCCGTGGCATATGGAGGTTCCCAGGCTACGGGTCTAATCGGAGCTATATCCGCCGGCCTACGCCATAGCCACAGCAACGCGGGATCCAAGCCGTGTCTGTAATCTACACCACAACTCACGCCAACACCAGATCCTTAACCCACTGAGCAAGGCCAGGGATTGAACCCACAACCTCATGGTTCCTAGTTGGATTCGTTATCCACTGCACCACAACAGGAACTCCTACTGTTTCTTCTTTTAAAAAATTGCCACCCAGGAGTTCCCGTCATAGCTCAGTGATTATCAAATCCGACTAGGAACCATGAGGTTGAGGGTTCGATCCCTGGCCTCGTTTGGTGGGTTAAGGATCTGGCATTCCCGTGAATATGGTGTAGGTCGCAGACACAGCTCAGATTCCACGTTGCTGTGGCTGTGGCATAGGCCAGTGGCTGTAGCTCCGATTAGACCCCTAGCCTGGGAACCTCCATAAGCCGCAGGTGCGGCCCTAAAATGACAAAAGACATTAAAAAAAAGAAGAAGAAAAAGAAAAGAAATTGCCATCGAGCCTTCAGCAGCAGCCACTACCCTGATCAGTCACTAGCCATCAACATCAAGGTAAGACTATCCACCAGCAAAAAGGTTACTTCTTACTGAAAGCTCAGGTGATGGTTAGCACTTTTTTAGAGGAAAAAAGGTTGTTTCCGTTGTGGCGCAGCAGAAACAAATCTAACTAGTATCCATGAGGACACAGTTTTGATCCCAGGGCTCGCTCCATGGGTCAGGGATCCGGGCGTTTCCGTGAAATGTGATGTAGGTCCCAGGCGAGGCTAAGATCCCTGGTTACTGTGGCTGTGGCATAGGCCAGCAGCTGCTGCTCCAGTTCGACCCCTAACCTGGGAACTTCCATATGCCATGATTGCGGTCCTAAAAAAAAAAAAGCTTTTTTTTTTTTTTTTTTTCGCTTTTTAGGGGAAACCACAGTTCACAGCAATGCCAGATCCCTGACCCACTGAGCCAGGCCTGGGATCGAGCCCACATCCTTCCTCGTGGATACTAGTTGGATTCGTTTCCCCTGTAGCACGATGAGAACTACAAGGAAAAAAAAAATTTTTTTTCATCTTTTTAGGGCCTCATCTTCCGCATATGGAGGTTCCCAGGCTATGGGTCAAATCGGAGCTGTAGCCACTAGCCTACCCCACAGCCACAGCAGCGTCAGATCTGAGCCACATCTTTGACCTACACGACAGGTAATAGCAACATCAGATCCTTAACCCAATGAGCAAGGCCAGGGATTGAACCTACTACTTCATGGCTACTCGTCAGATTCATTTCTGCTGAGCAATGACGGCAATTCCAAAATTTTTTTTTTTTTTCAATGAGTAATGTTGTTTATTCATGTATGTATTGTTTTTTTTTTCTCTCTTAATGGATTTTATTTCAATTATAGGTGTACATAAATCATCACAAGTCAATTTTACAGATTTTGTATCCCAAACCCCCAGTGCATCCCTCCACCCCCCAGATTGTCTCATTTGGAAAACCAAGGTTTTCCAAAGTCTGTGAGTCATTGTCTGTTCTGTAAGAAGGTTCATTGTGTCTTTTAATTTCCACATGTAAGCGGTATCATTGGGTGTTGCTGTCTAATTGTCTGACTGGTTTCACTTTGCATGATAATTTCTAAGTCCATCCATGTTGCTATAAATGTTGGTAATTCGTTCCTTTTAATGGCTGAGTAACATTCCATTGTGTGTATGTACCATATCTTCCCTATCCACTCTTCTGTGAATGGGCATTTAGGTTGTTTCCATGACCTGGCTATTGCATAGAGTGCTGCAATGAACACTGGAGTACAGGTGTCTTTTCGGGTCATGGTGTCTGCTGGATAGATGCCCAGGAGTGGGATTGCTGGATCAAATGGTAATTCTATTTTGAGTTTTCTGAGGAATCTCTATACTGTTTTCCACAGTGGCTGCACCAATTTGCATTCCCACCAACAGTGTAATAGGGATCCTTTTTCTCCACACCCTCTCCAGCATTTATTGTTTGTAGTCTTTTTGATGATGGCCATTCTGGCTGGTGTAAGGTGGTACCTCATAGTGGTTTTGATTTGCATTTCTCTAATGAGGAGCGATGTTGAACATCTTTTCATGTGTTTATTTGCCATCTGCATGTCTTCTCTGGAGAACTGTCTGCCTAGATCCTCTGCCCATTTTTGGATGGGGTTGTTTGTTTCTT
>PVHT021183555.1:3306876-3395598 GCA_004024745.2 Catagonus wagneri
GACAAAAGGCAAAAAAAAAAAAAAAAAAATCATCAAAAGTCATTTTGATAGCATTTGCATCCCCCCACCCCCCAGATTGTCTTGTTTGAAAAACCAGAGGTTTTCCAAAGTCTGTGAGTCCTTGTCTGTTCTGCAAAGTTCAGTGTGTCTTTTTAGTTTCCACATGTAAGCAAGTGGTAGCATTGGATGTTGCTAATTGTCTGACTGGTTTCACTTCGCATTATAATTTCTAAGTCCATCCATGTTGCTATAAATGTTGGTAATTCGTTCCTTTTAATGGCTAAATAACATTCCATTGTGTGTATATACCATATCTTCCCTATCCACTCCTCTGTCGATGGGCATTTAGGTTGTTTCCATGACCTGGCTATTGCATATAGAGTGCTGCAATGAACACTGGAGTACATGGGTCTTTTCGAGTCATGGTTTCTGCTGGATAGATGCCCAGGAGTGGGATTGCAGGATCAAATGGTAATTCTATTTAGAGTTTTCTGAGGAATCTCCATACTGTTTTCCACAGTGGTTGGAGCAATTTGCATTCCCACCAACAGTATGATAGGGATCCTTTTTCTCCACACCCTCTCCAGCACTTTTTGTTTGTAGACTTTTTGATGGCCATTCTGACCCGTGTAAGGTGGTACCTCATAGTGGTTTTGATTTGCATTTCTCTGATGAGGAGCATTGTTGAACATCTTTTCATGTGTTTATTTGCCATCTGCATGTCTTTGGAGAATTGTCTGCCTAGATCCTCCGCCCATCTTTGATGGGGTTGTGGTTTTTTTGGTATTGAGCTGTAGGAGATGTTTGTAAATTTTAGAGACTAATCCCTTGTCAGTCGATTCATTTGCAAATAGTAATAACTTTTATATGCAGTGGGAAACCAAACCTTTCATGTGACTTGCTTTATTGCGGTAATCACTTTGTTGTGGTGGTCTGGAATCAAAACCCACAGTCTCCAGGGTATGCCTGTAAAAATTTCTTAAGACTTAATGTTTCATACAAACCATTTCTGGAGTTACGGAAATAAGAGACATAGTTTCTTAAAATATATACTTTTTTGGAAATATCTATTTAGTACAGTGAAACTAAATTTTAGAAACACTGGATGTCATCAGTTTGGATGTCATTAGTTTATTATAAAAGAAGACATGGAAATTATTTACATGATGAAAGGATATCAGAACTTCAGCAGAATAGGGCAGCTTCATGTGATGCCATTTCAATAGTGACTTATTTCAGTCTACGTATTTTCTAAGAATGTCACCGTCTCTAAATAAATAATCCTTGTCATCCAGAACTACTTTGGTGCCTCCATATTCTGGCAGAACTTTTATCTCCAACTTTCACACTAACTGGTTGAATCTCTCCATCCTTTCCTTTAGAGCCTGATCCAAACAGCTACTACTATTGTTTGCAATACTTTTCCTTGAGATTTTTCTGGAAGCATAAGGCCTCCTTTGGCTACCATTTCAGCTGCACTTCTTTCAACTAATACTAGGTCAAAGAGAGGAAGAAACTTTCTAAATGCCTGTCCTGCCTGACGCTGCAGTTCCTACTCTGCTCTCACGCCTCAGCAAGGAGAGACCTCTTAAAAACAGATTTTGAGAAACGTCTGGTGATTTGGCTCTGGAATTATTTATACGTTCGTTCTAAGTCAGAGTCTAAAAGCCACTGTTGGAGTTCCCGTCATGGCTCAGTGGTTAACAAATCCAACTAGGAACCATGAGGTTGCGGGTTCAATCTCTGGCATTGCTCAGTGGGTTAAGGATCTGGCATAGCCGTGACCTGTGGTGTAGGTTGCAGACACTGCTTGGATCCTGCGTTGCTGTGGCTGTGGCTGTGGCGAAGGCCAGCGGCTACAGCTCCTGTTAGACCCCTAGCCTGGGAACCTCCATATGCCACGGGTGCGGCCCTAGATAAAGCAAAAAAAAAAAAAAAAAAAGACAAATAAATAAATAAAAGCCATTGTTGGAGTTCCCTCAAGTTAATTATCCAGCTTGTCACTGCTGTGGCTCTGGTTATAGCTGTGGAGTGGGTTTGATTCCCTGGTCCAGGAACTTTCACACGCCAAGGATTTGGCCAAAAAAAAAAGTATATATGGAGTTCCCTTGGTGGCTCAACAGGTTAAGGATCCAGCCTTGTCAGCGCTGTGGCTCAGGTTTCTGCTGTGCTGCAGGTTTGATCCCTGGCCCTGGAACTTCCACCTGCTGAAGGTGCAGGCAAAATAAATAAATGCTGCATAAATTAAAAAGTCAATTAACGAGTAAATAGTCAACAAGTATTTGCTGAGCACTTACTATGAGAAAGGCTTGCATGGGACTTACAGCAGGGAGCACAACATACGTGAAGCCTAGAGTCACATATGAACAAATACACAGTCACTACTTAAAAAAAAAGTATATAAATAAATAAAAATCTCTGTTAAGCAATTTGGCCTTCTTAGGGATCTAGTGTTCCCCTGCTAATTTTCTAGGTCAGAAAGCAGATTTCTGCTTAGTATATTAACAGCAAGACCATGCTCATGCAGACATCTGTGACGGCTTTGAGCCTGCGTTCCTCATAGGAGAAAATGCAGCGACTTGTTCTATAAAATGCATTAACTTCAGGTCACAAATTTAAATTTCTGCCACAATTTCATCATGAAATGGCAGGGCCACAACTAATCTGAACATTCAGTCTTTAAACTTTGTCATAAAACCAGTGAGTGACAGAGCTACAGTTTAAAACCTTTATATCCATGACCTTTCATCTCATTGCCCATTTCACCTTTATTCTTGTGACTTTTGGTATCTATAGGGTAGAAGTGGTTACTAGAACTTATGTTTCAGTAATGTGGTAGACTTCTTACCTTGCGAACTTTTCTTTTTTTGTGTGTGTCTTTTTGCCTTAATGTAGGGCCGCACCTGCAGCATATGGAGGTTCCCAGGCTAGGGGTCTAATAGCTGAAGCTGCCGGCCTACGCCACCGCCACAACAACGCAGGATCTGAGCCACTTCTGCAACCTACACCACAGCTCACGGCAACGCCGGATCCTTAACCCACTGAGCAAGGCCAGGGATTGAACCCGCAACCTCATGGTTCCTAGTCAGATTTGTGAACCACTGAGCCACGACAGGAACTCTTGGCAACTTTTCTTTTAAAAGCAAATAACAGTATTCAATAAATACTGGTTTTGGGGTGTATATGTAAATTGGCAGGAGAGTAAAGAATTCTTATACCAAAAACTAAGTAAAAGTAGCAGTCCACAGAGGAAACAGATAAGTGAGCCTTAAAGACAGCTTTTGCTTTGGTGGCATTTACAAAGGCAGAGTGACATTGAGCTTAGATTTTCATTGGTCTCATAGATGCAGGGTACCAAAGTAGTCTGTGGCTTTGCCGAGAGTCTGAAATGAGATATATGCAAACACATTACTGACACCCCACCCTGCAAGGGACCATAACCTCAGTTTGAACCAAAAATAAACCTAAGTTTCTCCCCTTCCCCAATTCCCAAGAGAACAACAAAGGAAACGAACTTTCCCCAAATCCAGTTCCTTAATGGAAAAAACTCGCTCTTGAGAATTAGTAGCCACAGCTGGCCTTCTCATGGATTTGCAGCCTGAATACATGCCTGCAGGCTGAAAAAAAACCTTAAGCTGAGAATTTAGTTTACAGTGGTCCTGGGTTGGTAGTGTCCTCAGACCCCTGAAAGAAACAAATACATAGTTTCAAGGACTCCACTTCCAAATCTGGCCTTAAAAGTTAAGGGAATATAGAAAACTTAGAGTAAATCTTAAAGTATGGAGGGTTCCATGCAAGAAGTCTGAAAAGACTTCTTGTATTGGAATTATTGGAGAAGAATATAATTTTTTAAGATTTTTATTTTTTCTATTATAATTCATTTACAGTGTTCTGTCGATTTCTGCTGCATAGCAGTGACCCAGGTGTGTGTGTGTGTGTGTATTCTTTTTCTCACATTATTCTCCATCATGTTCCATCACAGTGACTAGATATTGGGGGTTCCCGTTGTGGTGCAAATGAATCCAACTAGGAACCACGAGTTTGCAGGTTTGATCCCTGGCCTAGCTCAGTGGGTTAAGGATCTGGCGTTGTCATGAGCTGTGGTATAGGTCGCAGATGCATCTCAGATCCTGAGTTGCTGGGGCTGTGGTGTAGGCCAGCAACTGTAGCTCCTATTTGAACCCTAGCCTGGGAACCTCCATATGTCACACTTTTTAGGTGTGGCCCTAAAAAGCAAAAAAAAAAAAAAAGTGACTAGTTATAGTTCCCTGTGCTATACAGCAGGATCTCATTGCTTATCTCCACTCCAAATGTGCCAGTTTGCATCTACTGACCCCAAACTCGCAGTCCATCCCTTGGCAACTACACGTCTGTTCTCCAGGTTCATGAGTTTGTTTCTTTTCTGTAGGTAGTTTCATTTGTGCCATATTTTAAATTCCACGTGTAAGTGATATCATATGGTATTTTGGAGGGGGGGCGCACTCGGCATATGGAAGTTCCCAGGCTAGGGGTCAAATTGGAGCTGTAGCTGCTGGCCTACACCACAGCCACAGCAACTTGGGATCCAAGCCAAGTCTGCAGCCTACACTGCAGCTTGTGGTTCCTAGTTGGATTCATTTCTGCTGCACCACAATGGGAACACCTCATATGGTATTTTGTCTTTCTCTTTCTGACATACCTCAGTATAAGAGTGTCTGGTTCCATCCATGTTGCTGCAAATGGCATTTCTTTATGGCTGAGTAGTATTCCATTGTGTATATATACCACATCTTAATCCATTCATCTGTCGAAGGACATTTAGGTTGTTTCCATGTCTTAGCTGTTGTGAATAGTGCTGCAGTGAGATAAGCATGCATGTATCTTTTTCAATGAAGATTTTGTCTGGATATATGCCCAGGAGTGGGATTGCAGGGTCATATGGTAGTTCTCTCTTTAGTTTTCTGAGGTACCTCCATACTGTTTTCCGTAGTGCTTGTACCAATTTACATTCCCACCAACAGTGAAGGAGGGTACTCTTTCTCCACACCGTTTCCAGCATTTGTTATTTGTTGACTTATTAATGATGGTCATTCTGATTGGTGTGTGGTAGTACCTCATTGTAGATTTGATTTGCACCCTCTAATAATCAGTTATATTGAACATTTTTTCATGTGCTTGCTGGCCATCTGTATATCTTCTTCAGAGAAATGTGTATTCAGGTCTTTTGCCCATTTTTCCGTTGGGTTGTTGGGGTTTTTTTTTTTGCTGTTGAGTTGTATAAGTTGTTTGAAAATTTTAGAGATTAAGCCCTTGTCATTTGCATCATTTGAAGCTATTTTCTCCCATTCCATAGGTTGTCTTTTTATTTTTTTTTAAGACTGCCTTTTCTGTGCAAAAGCTTGTCAGTTTAATTCGGTCCCATTGGTTTGTTTTTGTTTTTATTTCTGTTGCCTAGGGAGACTGACCTAAGAAAACATTTGTAAGGCTGATATCAGAGAATATTTTGCCTATGTTCTCTTCTAGGAGTTTTATGGTGTCTTGTCTTATGTTTAAGTCTTTAAGCCATTTTGAGTTTATTTTTGTGCATGGTGGGAGGATGTGTTCTAGTTTCATTGATTTACATGCAGCTGTCCAGTTTTGCCAGCACCACTTGCTGAAGAGACTGTCTTTTTCCCATTTTGTATTCTTGCCTCCTTTATTGAAGATTAATTGACCATAGGTGTCTGGGCTTATTTCTGGGTTCTCTATTCTGTTCTATTGGTCTGCATGTCTTTTTGTACCAGTACCACACTGTCTTGATTACTGTAGCTTTGTAATGTTGTCTGAAGTCTGGGAGAGTTATGCCTCCTGCCTGGTTTTTGTTCCTCAGGATTGCTTTGGCAATTCTGGGTTTTTTATGGTTCCATATAAATTTTTCAGTTGTTTCTTATAGTTTTGTGAAAAATGTCATGGGTAATATGATAAGAATTTCATTGAATCTGTAGGTTACTTTAGGTAGTGTGGTCATTTTAACAACATTAATTCTTCCAATCTGGAAGCATGGAATATCTTTCCATTTCTTTGAATTCTCTTTAATTTCCTTGATTAATGTTTTATAGTTCTTAGCATATAAGTCTTTCACCTTCTTAGTGAGCTTTATTCCTAGGTATTTAATTTTGGGGGGGTGCAATTTTAAAAGGTATTGTATTTTTATATTTTCTAATATTTCATTGTCAGCATACATGCATGTTAATCTTATATCTTGCTACTTTGCTGAATTCATTGATCAATTTGAGTAGTTTTTGTGTGGAGTCCTTAGGGATTTCTATGTATTGTATCATGTCATCTGCATAGAGTGATAATTTTACCTCCTCTTCCAATTTGTATACCTTTTATTTCTTTTGTCTGATTCCTGTGGCTAGGACTTCCAATACTGTGTTGAATAAAAGTAGTGAGAGTGGGCATCTTTGTCTTGTTCCAGATTTTAGCAGGAAGGCATTCAGCTCTTCTCTGTTTACTATTATATTGGCTGTGGATTTGCCATAAATGGCTTTTATTATGTTAAGATATGTTCCCTCTGTACGCACTTTGGTAAGAGTTTTTATCATGAATGAATGTTGGATTTTGTCAAATGCTTTTTTGCAGCTATTGAGATGATCATGTGGTTTTTGACTTTTCTTTTGTTAATGTGGTGTATGATGTTGATTGATTTGTGTATTTTGAACCATCCTTGTGAACTTGGGATGAATGCCACTTGGTTGTGGTATACGATCTGTTTTACATGTTGCTGGATTCGGTCAGTTAAATTTTTATTGAGAATTTTTGCATCTATATTCATCAGAGGTATTGGCCTGTAATTTTCCTTTTTGGTAGTATCTTTGTCTGGTTTTGGTGTTAGGTTGATGGTGGTTTCACAGAATGTCTTTTGGAGTGTTCCTTCTTATTCCGTCTTTTGGAAAAGTTTAAGAAGGATGCATATAACTTCCTCTTTGTATGTCTGGTAGAATATGCCTATGAAGCCTTCTGGTCCTGGGCTTTTGTAATGAGTGTTTTTATTACATATTCAATTTTACATCTAGTGATTGGTCTGTTCAGTTGATCTATTTCTTTTTCTTCTTTTTTTTTCTGTTTTTGTTTTTTAGGGCTGTACCCGTGACATATGGAGGTTCCCAGGCTAGGGGTCGAATCGGAGCTATAGCTGCCAGCCTATGCCACAGCAATGCCAGATCCGAGCCGTGTCTGCGACCTACACTGCAGCTCACAGCAACACCAGATTGTTAACCTGCTGAGCAAGGCCCGGGATCAAACCCTCAACCTCGTGGTTCCTAGTCAGATTCTTTAACCGCTGCACCACGATAGGAACTCCCAGCTGATCTAGTTCTTCTTCCCTTTTTTTTTTTTTTGTCTTTTTGCCTTATCTAGAGCCGCACCCGTGGCATATGGAGGTTCCCAGGTTAGGGGTCCAACAGGAGCTGTAGCTGCTGACCTTCACCACAGCCACAGCAATGTGGGATCTGAGCCGTGTCTGCAACCTACACCACAGCTCACGGCAACGCCAGATCCTTAACCCACTGAGCAAGACCAGGGATCGAACCCACAACCTCACGGTTCCTAGTCGGATTTGTTAACCACTGAGCCACAATGGGAACTCAGATCTATTTCTTCCTGATTCAATTTTGGCAGACTCTAAGTCTCTAGAAAGTTGTCCATTTCTTCTAGGTTGTCAAATTTGTTAGCATAGAATTGTTCGTAGTATTTTCTTATGTTTTTTTGTATTTCTGCAGTATCTGTTGAGATTTCTCCTTTTTCATTTATTTTGTTTATTTGAGTTCTTTCTCTCCTCTTCTTCGTGAATCTGGCCAGAGGTTTGTCAATTTTGGTTACCCTTTCAAAGAACCAGCTCTTGGTTTTATTAATTTTTTCTATTGTTTTTTGAATTATTGTATGATTTCCTCTCTGATCTTTATGAGTTCCTTCCTTCTACTGACTTTAGGTTTTGTTTGTTCTTCCTTTTCTAATTCCTTTAGGTGGTAGGTTAAATTGTCAGTTGGAGATTTTTCTTCTTTTTTGATGAAGGCCTGTATCTTTATGAACTTCCCTCTAAGCACTGCTTTTGCAGTATCCCACAGATTTTGAATGGTTGTGTAATTTCATGTGTCTTATATGTTTAAGGAAATAAAAATTGATTGAAAGTGTAAATAAAGGGTCAAAAGACTTGAAACTGACCAAGTAGACTTGAAATGTAATCATATAGAATTCTGAAAGATGTAAAATAGAGTAATCAAAATAAAACCATAGGAGTTCCCATCGTGGCTCAGTGGAAACGAGTAAGACTAGGAACCATGAGGTTGCAGGTTCGATCCCTGGCCTCGCTTAGTGGATTAAGGATCCAGTGTTGCCATGAGCTGTGGTATAGGTTGCAGACGTGGCTCGGATCCCGCATTGCTATAGTCGTGGTATAGGCTGGCAGCTGTAGCTCCGATTACACCCCTAACCTGGGAACCTCCACATGCTGCAGGTGCGGCCCTAAAGTGACAAAAGACCAAAAAAAAAAAAATTATAATAGATGAATTTAACAGCAGATTAAATAGAGACTAAGTAGAATGAAATGGAAAATACACCTGAACAAATTTTCAGAATGAAGCATGGAAACAAAAAAGATGCAAAATATCATAGAAAGGGAAGATGAGAGCTACGGATAGAATTTAAAAGATCTCACAGACATCTAATCAGAGTTCCAGGAAGAAGAAGAGAATAGGGAGAAAGACAGTATTTGGAAATAAAGCCTGACAAAAGATACGAACCCCAGCAGGATCAGTAAAAAGAATTTCATATGTAATTGTATCATAAGGAAACTGCAGAGTTCCAAAAACAAAGAGATAGTCTTTTAAAAAACCAAAGAGGAGTTCCCGCTGTGGCTCAGTGGTTAACAAATCTGACTAGGAACCATGAAGTTGCGGGTTCAATCCCTGGCCTTGCTCAGTGGGTTAAGGATCTGGTGTTGCCGTGAGCTGTGGTGTAGGTTGCAGACGCGGCTCAGATCCCGCGTTGCCATGGCTGTGGCAAAGGCCGGCAGCTACAGCTCCTGTTAGATCCCTAGCCTGGGAACCTCCATATGCTGCAAGGTGCGGCCCTAGATCAGGCAAAAAGACCAAAAAAAAAAAAAAAAAAGCCAGGGAACCTTATAGACATCAAAATCCTCAAACTACTAGCAAACCAGATCCAGCAACATATTAAAAATAATTATACATGAGACCAAGTGGGGTTTAATCCAGGAATGCAAAGTTGGTTGAACATTGGAGATCAATTAAGGTGGATACCATATTAATTGAATAAAGGAGGAAAAACACATGATTATCTCATTAGAGCAGAAAGAGCATATGATAGAGTCCAACACACTTAAGAATAAATAAGAACTTCTTCGGGGAGTTCCTATTGTGGCACAGCAGAAATGAATGCGACTAGTATCTATGAGGATGTGGGTTTGATCCCTGATCTCATTCAGTGGGTCGGGGATCTGGCATTGCTGTGAGCTGTGGTGTAGGTTCCAGCCATAGCTCAGATCCTGCATTGCTGTGGCTGTGGTGTAGGCTGGCAGCTGTAGCTCCAATTTGACCCCTAGCTGCAGGTATGGCCCTAAAAAGCAACAACAACAACAAAAAAAATGGAAAAAAACGAAGAAGAAGAAGGACTTCCTGAAATGAATAAAGGGCATTTACCAAACAGCCCAAAGCAGAAATCATACTCAGTGATAAAAAACTAAAAGTTTTCCCCTGAGATTTGGAATAAGACAAGGGTATTCACTTTAGCCATTCGTGTTTAACGTTCTACTAGATCTTCTAGACAGGGCAATTTAGTGAGAAAATGAAATAGGGAGCCCTCCAATTAGAAAAGAAGTAAAACTATCTCTTCAGTATTTGTATATAGAAAATCCCAAAGAAACCACTCTTAGAGCTAGTGGATGAATTCAGTGAGTATGCAGGATTTAAGATCAAGATAAAAAAAAAAGAGAAGTCAGTTTTATGTATATGCTAGCAATGAGCTATTTGAAAGTGAAATTGAGAACAATCCCTTTTACAGTAGCATCAAAAAATAACACAACCGGAGTTCCCATCGTGTCTCAGTGGTTAACAAATCTGAGTAGGAACCATGAGGTTGTGGGATCGATCCCTGGCCTTACTCTGTGAATTAAGGATCTGGCGTTGCTGTGAGCTGTGGTGTAGGTTGCAGACGTGACTTGGATTCTGCATTGCTGTGACTGTGATGTAGGCCGGCGGCTACAGCTCCGATTAGACCTCTAGCCTGGGAACCTCCATATGCCATGGGTGCGGCCCTTGAAACGGCAAAAAGACAAAAAAAAAAAAAAAAAAACACCACCAACCTAGGGATAAATTTAACAAAAGCATAAGACTTATTCAGTAAAACCTACAGACTATTGTTGAAAGACATTAAAGACAAATAAATAGAAAGACATCTGTTTATAGATTGGTCTGTTTAATGCTGTTGAGAGGTCAGTACTACCCAACGTAATCTACAGGTTTACTGCCATTCTGTTATAAAATGTAAACTGCCTTCTTTGCAGAGATCGACAGCTGATGTTCAAAGTCATGAAAATACAAGTGACCCAAAATAGGCAAAACAACCTTGAAAAAGGAACATAGTAGAAGATTCACTAACCCATTTCAAAATTACTACATGCATAGTTAAAAATGATTAAGATGCTAAATTTTATGTTTTGTATACTTTACCACAATTAAAAAAAAAGAACCACACAAACTTTGTACAAAACTTTAGTAATCAAGACAGCATGATAATGGGAGTTCCGCTGGTAGTACAGGGGCTTAAGGATCTGGCATTGTCACTGCTGTGGCTTGGGTTTGATACTTGGCCTGGGAACTTCCATATTCTGTGGGTGTAGAAAAAAAAAAGTGCAATAATAGCCATAAAGAGTGACACATAAACCGACAGGATAGAATTGAGCGTTCAGAGATAAGCCCAAACATATAAGGTGATTTTCACCAAATGTGCCAAAACCATTCATGAGATAAGGTTTTTCCAAAAAATGGTGCTGGGACAACTGGATATGCATATGCAAAACTAGATATCAGTGTACAAAAAATAACTCAGTTGAGTCAAAGACCAAAATATAAGGGCTAAAACTGTAAAACATTTAAAAGAAAACAGAAGTCTAAATCTGCATGACCTTAGATTAGTCAACAGCTTCATGGAAATTATACCAAATTCATGAGCAACAAAAGGAAAGAAAAAAAGTGTTTTTACTTCATCCAAGTGAAAACTTATGTTCATCAATGAACTTATCAAGAAAATGAAGAGATAACCCATTAAGAGAATGTGAAGACAGGCCACAGAGTGGTAGAAAGTAGTTGCAAAAGACACATCTGATTAATGACTGTTATTCAAAATATGCAAAGGCCTTTCTGGAGGTCCCGTTGTGGCTCAGTGGTAACAAACCCAACTAGAATTCATGAGGCTGCAGGTTCGATCCCTGGCCTTGCTCAGTGGGTTAAGAATCCAGCATTGCCATGAGCTGTGGTTCAGGTTGCAGACGTGGCTCTGATCCGCTGTGGCTGTGGTGTAGGCTGACAGCTGCAGCTCTTATTTGATCCCTAGCCTGGGAACTTCCATATGCCATGGGCGCGGCCCTAAAAAGACCAAAGAAAAAATGCTTTTCATTATATGTAACTAGGGAATTGCAAACTAAAACAACGAGATGCCACTGTTCACCTACCAGAATGGCCAGAATCCAGAACACACTGCACGACATGCTGGAGAGGCTGTACAGCAACAGGAACTTTCATCCCCTGCTGATGGGAAAACAGAATGGTGCGCCACTGTGGAAAAGACCCTTTGGTGGTTTCTTGTAAAGCTAAACATACTCTTAATCCAACAGTAATGCTCCTTAGCATTTATGTTAGTGATTTGAAAACTTAGGTTCATGTAAAAATCTGCACAGGATGCGGGTTCGATCCCTGGCATCGCTCAGTGGGTTAAGGATCCGGCATTGCCATGAACTGTGGTGTAGGTTGCAGACGCAGCTCGGATCCTGCATTGCTCTGGCTGTGGTGTAGGCTGGCGGTTACAGCTCTGGTTAGACCCCTAGCCTGGGAACCTCCATATGCCATGGGTGCCCTAAAACGACAAAAGACAAAAAAAAAGGAAAGAAATCTGCACAGGAGTACTTACGGTAGCTTAATTCATGATTGCTAGAAGCAACAAAGATGTCCTTTGGTGGGGGAATGGGTAAATAAATCATGGTACATCCAGATAATGGAATATTATTCAGTGCTAAAAAGAAATGAGCTATTAAGCCAAATGAAAAGTCAGTCTGAATAAGCTATGTACGGTATGATTCCAACTATATAACATTCTGGAAAGAGGCAAAACTATGGAGACAATAAAAGAATCAAATGCTGCCAGGGAATACAGAGGAGGGAAGAAGGATCAGGCAAGCACAGTAATTTTAGGGCTATGAAAATGATTCTGAATGATACTGTAGTGGTGGGCACACATCTTTTTTTTTCTTTTTTTTTTTCCTTAACGGATTTTATTTCAATTATAGGTGTACATAAATCATCACAAGTCAATTTTACAGATTTTGTATCCCAAACCCACAGTGCATCCCCGCACCCCCCAGATTGTCTTATTTGAAAAACCAAGGTTTTCCAAAGTCTGTGAGTCCTTGTCTGTTCTACAAAGAGGTTCATTGTGTCTTTTTAGTTTCCACATGTAAGCAGTAGCATTGGGTGTTGCTGTCTAATTGTCTGACTGGTTTCACTTCGCATTATAATTTCTAAGTCCATCCATGTTGCTGTAAATGTTGGTAATTCGTTCCTTTTAATGGCTGAGTAACATTCCATTGTGTGTATGTACCATATCTTCCCTATCCACTCCTCTGTTGATGGGCATTTAGGTTGTTTCCATGACCTGGCTATTGCATAGAGTGCTGCAATGAACACTGGAGTACATGTGTCTTTTTGAGTCATGGCTTCCTCTGGGTAGATGCCCAGGAGTGGGATTGCTGGATCAAATGGAATTCTATTTTGAGTTTTCTGAGGAATCTCCATACTGTTTTCCACAGTGGCTGCACCAATTTGCATTCTGGTGGGCACACATCTTTATACACCTCCAAATCCATGAAATGTGCAGCACTAAGTAACCCTGACAAACCATGGACTTTGGGTGATTGTGATGTGTCATTGTAGGTTCATCAGTTGTGAAAAATGCTCTGCTCTAGTGTGGGCTGTTGATAAAAGGGGAGGCTGTGGCTGGGGGGTTTGTTATTGTAGGCAAAGTGTATATGAGGACTCTATGTACTGTCCACTCAGTTTTGCTATGAACCAAAAGTTGATCTAAATGGTCTTTTTTTACAAAAAAAAAAGCAGTTAACCCACAGAATCAGAAAAAGCATTTGCAAGTCATATATCTGAGACATCTAGTATGCAAAATATATAAGGAATTCTTACAACTCAACAACAAAATGACAGCAACCCAATTTTTTAAAGTTGGCAAAGAATCTGAATAGAGGAGTTCCTATCGTGGCGCAGTGGAAGCGAATCCGACTAGGAACCATGAGGTTGCGGGTTCAATCCCTGGCCTTGCTCAGTGGGTTAAGGATCCGGCGTTGCCTTGAGCGGTGGTGTAGGTCGCAGACATGGCAAGGATCTTATTGTTGCTGTGGCGTAGGCCCCTAGCCTGGGAACCTCCATAAAAGGACAAAAAGAAAAAAAAAAAGAATCTGAATAGACATTTCTCAGAGGAGACAGATGAATGGCTAAAAGATGATGTAACATCGTTAGTCATTAGGGAACTGCAAATCAAAACCACCCACTAGGATGAGTGTAATTTTTTTTTTAAATAACAAGTGTTTGCATAGAGGATGAGTAGACATTGGAACCTTCATACATTGCTTGTGGGAATATAAAACGGCATAGCCACTATGGGAAATAGTTTGGCAGTTCCTCAAAATGTTATACAGAGTTACCATATGACTGCTTCTAGGGAAATCGAAAACATGTTCACACAGAATCTTATACAGGAATGTTCATAGCAACATTCCTTTTTTGTTTTTGTTTTTGTTTTTTGTTGTTTTAGGGCCACACCCGCGGCATGTGGAGGTTCCCAGGCTAGGAGTCTAATCGGAGCTACAGCTGCTGGCCTTCGCCACAGCCACACCAATGCAGGATCCGAGCCGTGTCTGCAACCTACACCACAGCTCACAGCAACGCCAGATCCTTAACTCACTGAGCAAGGCCAGGGATCGAACCCTCAACCTCATGGTTCCTAGTTGGATCCATTTCTGCTGAGCCACGATGGGAACTCCAGCATTCTTCATAATAGCCAAAAAGTAGAAACAATCCAACTGTCCCATCAGTTGTTGAATAGATAAAGAAAAGTTTGTATATCCATGGAATATTGTATTATTCAGCCTTTAAAAGGAGTGAATTCTTGACATACCACACCATGAATGAACCATGTAAATAGTACGCTCAGTGAAAGAAGATAGACTCAAAAGGGCTCATACTGCATGATTCCATGTGTATGGAATGTCCAGACTTGGCAGAACCATAGAGGTGGAAGGTAGATAAGTATTTGCCAGGTGCTGGGATTAGGGGTGGTGGTGGGAATGACTGCTAATTGGCACAGGGTTTCCTTAAGAATATGCTAAAATCCTCTGAACTGTACATTTTAAGAGGGTGAATTTTAGGCCCACTGTCACCTGCAGGCAAGAAGAGCCTGCAGGTGCTCCAGCACAGGACCAGGGGTATTGCACCTAATGACCACCAGGCCTTACTACATCTTCCAGGCTCCAGACCTGCCATGGCCAGGCAGGTGCAGCAGTGTGCTCTGGGGACCACAGGGGCATGGTCCTCACAGGAGACACTGGGGACTGGGGCTTAGCCTCCAAGCAAGACTCTCGGAGCCACAGGGGTTTTTTCTTTTTTCTTTCTTTCTTTTTTTTTTGCACCATATGGGAGTTCCTGGGATAGGGGTCAAATCAGAGTTATAGCTGAGGCCTACGCCACAGCCAAAGCAACACAGGATCCTTTACCCATTGAGCGAGACCAGAGATCAAAGCTACGTCCTCATGGAGACATCAGGTTCTTAACCCCCTGAGCCACAATGGGAACTCCAGAGTTGCAGTTTTGTTAGGACAAGAATAGCACAGTCTTACTTCGGCATTGTCTCAAGATGCTTCTTACTCCCCCCACTTTTTTTTTTTTAAGTTCTGTTGAATTACAATTGATTTACAGAATTGTTCCCTTTGTGGCTTAGCAGTTAATGAACCCTATTAGGATCTATGAGGACATGGGTTCTATCCCTGGCCTCGCTCAGTGGGTTAAGGATCTGGTGTTGCCTTGAGCTGCAGCGTAGGTTGCAGACATGGCTCGGATCTGGCGTTGCTGTGGCCGTGGTGTAGGCTGGTGGCTATAACTCCGATTCAACCCCTAGCTTGGGAACCTCCATATGCTGAGGGTGCAGCCCCCAAAAAACAAAACAAAACAAAAACCCAGCAATCAAGTAGTGTTGTTTATTGGAAATCACTGTGAAAAATCTTATCCTTGTTATTATTTATGCATATGTCCACAGGCATTATCTTTGCTAAATTGGAACTGAACTAAACTAAACCTCAATTAAAATTTTCAAAAAGGGAATTCCTGTCGTGGCACAGAGGAAGAAATCCAACTCGGAACCATGAGGTTGCATGTTTGATCCCTGGCCTTGCTCAGTTGGTTAAGGATCTGCATTGCCATGAGCTTTGGTATAGGTTGCATATGCGGCTCGGATCTGGTGTTGCTGTGGCTGTGGTGTAGGCCAGCCATTGTAGCTCCAATTCGACCCCTAGCCTGGGAACCTCCATATGCCATGGGTGTGGCTCTAAAATGTTTAAAAAAAATTTTTTTTTCAAAAAACCAAGAAGAAACTAAAACACAATGCCAAAAAGTTAATTGCTATGCTAGTCTCTCCTTTTTTTATCTAAACAAGTTTAAAGCGCAGAAACTTTGTAGTGATTTTTTTTTAATAATAAAGCTTTTATGCTCTCTGAAAATAAGCTTCTACTGAAATAAATGTGGTGACCTAAGGATTAAAGCTGTTATCTTCTTCATAGTACCAAAAATTGACAATGAAAAATGAATACACATGAAAACAAATAATAGGCTGACTTTCATGGTTTGTGAACCAAGTCTCCTTGAAGACTGGTTATAGGTCTAGGACAGGAGACGTACAAGGTGAATGAAGACTGTCTTATGTCAGAAAGTGATGGAGATCTCAAAGTTGGCTAGGGTCATGTCAAAGAGAGGCAGGAACCAATTTGATACCCCCACTGGCCACAGATGAGACAGTCTGAGCATCAAAAGAATAATAACTGCATAGATTTAAAGCACATCAAATATGTTTTGGTCCAGTAGTTCACAATGATGCTTTTTTAAAAAAGCTACTTACTGGGAGTTCCTGCTGTGGTGCAACTCGATCAGTGGCATCTCCGCAGCACCAGGATGTAGGTTCGATCCCTGGCCCAGCACAGTGGGTTAAAAGATTCAGTATTGCTGCATTTGCAGCATAGGTCTAAACAGTGGTTTGGATCTGATCCCTGATGCAGGAGTTCCTTACGCCATGGGGTGGCCAAAAAAAGAAAAAATCAACTCGCCGACCATATTTGGACAGTACTGGGGAAACAGTTCATTGCTTCGGAAACTGGTAAATAAAGAAGAACCAAGCATACAACCTTGTTTTTCCAATGCTAACTGTATTTCAGGGTTACCAAGTCATGGACAAGCATGAAATTTCTTTAGATGGAAGAATTCTATCAAAAGAATGGTAGATTGTCACCATATGTAGCCCTAAAGATTTAATGCTTATGTTCTGTGTTTACCAGTGGCTCCTAGGACATAAAAAGGGTGATAGCCAGGTATCACCATCTACAAGTCTCTATCAGAAAACACAATCAACTTTAATAAGAAAAAATATGTGCACCAAAAAAACGTTTCCAGAGTTCCCGTCATGGCTCAGTGGTTAATGAATCCGACTAGGAACCATGAGGTTGCGGGTTCAATCCCTGGCCTTGCTCAGTGGGTTAAGGATCCAGTGTTGCCGTGAGCTGTGGTGTAGGCTGCAGACGCAGCTCGGATCCCGCGTTGCTGTGGCTGTGGTGTAGGCCGGCAGCTACAGCTCCAATTAGACCCCTAGCCTGGGAACCTCCATATGCTGCGGATGCGACCCTAGAAAAGGCAAAAAGACAAAAAAAAAAAAGGTTTCCATCGTGGCTCAGCGATAACGAACCTGACTAGCATCCATGAGGATGTGGGTTCGATCCCTGGCCTCACTTAATGGCTTAAGGATCCAGCGTTACCATGAGCTGTGATGTAGGTCACAGACGTAGGTCAGATCCCGCATTGCTATGGCTAGGGTGTAGGCTAGCAGCTATAGTTTTGATTCTACCCCTAGCCTGGGAACTTCCATATGCTGAAGGTACAGCCCTAAAAAGACAAGAAAAAAAGAAAAAAGAAAAACTGGGACACCTAAATCTGATTATACCTCCTCTGTATCTAATTATCCATAGGAAGTACCTATAGTAATTTCCCATATGTTTGGGTCAGAGGAACGTTAAATGACACCATTGGGATGTAGTTAAGAAGGTCTAGACTGGGAGAACCACAGACCAAATGACCTGGTTTCTTAAGTTAAAAAATTACAAAATAAAAAGGCAAAACAACACTACTAACATATAAACTGGAGCAGTATTTATCAGACCCAGAAGTTCCAGGGACCTTGTGTTTGGGAGAAGAGTAAAAATATCAATGCACTTAGGTTTCTAAGTTATACATGCTCATTAAAATTCTTTCCAGCCGCTAAGAGAATGGACTAGCGTATACTTTTCAAGCCAGGAAAGGAGGCTAAATTAAGGAGAATAAAAAAGACATTGAAGAATTAGGACAAAAGGAAGCTGTAAAATAAGATAATAGGTACAAATCCAGTTCTGTCACTGCCTGTAAGTATAACTGGACTAAATTTCACAAAGATGAAGATTGGCAGCCTGGAAAAGACGATCCAGTCCTCATTGTTTGCACAAGATAATCTAAAGCCACAGGAAGGTTGAAAATAAAGGAATGACCAGGGTAGAGCTGGGAAAACAATCTTGTCTCTTAAGAGAGTGCAAAGAATGTTTTTTTTTTCTATTTTTAGGTTAAAGAAAAAGGAGTTTAGTTTAGAAGAAATATATACCAACAAGAATTATAAATCTCCTCCCGCAAACAGGTAAGTAGGAGATGAGATTGGGAGCTGGGAGGGCTTCTGAAGTGATCGATGTGAATCTCCTGTCTCTGTCTCTCTCTCTTTTTTTTTTCTTTGTTTCTTCTTTTTTGTGTCTGTACCTGCAACACATGGAAGTCTCCAGGCTAGGGGTCGAATCGGAGCTGCAGCTACCGGTCTGCACCACAGCCACAGCAACACCAGATCCAAGCAGTGTCATTGATCTACACCACAGCGCACGGTAGCACTGGACTCTTAACCTCCCTAGAATTGGTATTTTTAGTTCCTGGCACTTAAACTGGTGGCAGGGTGGGAAAGAAATGTGTCAGGTTATGTCGCCTTTTAGTTTGTACTTGGGTTTATAGCAAATAAGCCAGCCATCCTCAGGACTGATCTTCAAATATGACTCCAAACCCAGAGCATTTCACGTGGCTACCTTTGGGTCTAAATTCAGCTTCAGTCATTGAACATTTATTAAATTCCTGTCGTGTCCAGGATATAGCCAGAGAGTTCTATCCTGCAAGATGAACCTTTGCTCTAAGGCATTTGTACAAGACTGTTCTTTGCAGCATTGTGAAATAATAGGAAAGGACTGGAAACAAAGTATCCATTAATAGGGTTCTAATTAAGTTTTCATCCATCCTTATAATGGGATATACTGCATAGCCATTTAAAAGAATGAATCAGACGGGAGTTCCCTTCGTGGCTCAGTGGTTAACGAATCCGACCAAGAACCATGAGGTTGCGGGTTAGATCCCTGGCCTTGCTCAGTGGGTTAAGGATCCAGCATTGCAGTGAGCTGTGGTGTAGGTTGCAGATGTGGCTCGGATCCCACGTTGCTGTGACTGTGGCGAAGGCCGGCAGCTACAGCTCCTGTTAGACCCCTAGCCTGGGAACCTCCATATGCCGCGGGTGCGGCTCTAGATAAAAAGGCAAAAAGACCAAAAAAAAAAAAAAAAAGAATCAGACACCTGTGTACCCAACTGGAGCAATCTTAAAGGTTATTGATCGGTCAGAGAGGCACAGTACAAAGGACAGTGAAGGCTGTTTGCTGCCATTCGAGTGAGGAAAAAAACCAAAGTGTTGTGTAGATGCCGTGGGTCAGTGAACTACAGATCAGATTCAGCCAGCAACCTGTTTCCTTCTCTTCTTCCTTTCTTCCTCCTTCCTTTCCTTTCTTCCTTGCCCGTGAGCTTCGAATGGTTTCTATGCTTTTAAAGCATTTTTTAAAAAACCGAAAAGAATATGTAGCAGGGACCTGTGTGGTTTGTTCATTTTAATGTGTTTACCACCTGGCCCTCTGCACAAAAGGGTGGCCTCTGATGCTCTGTGTGTCCATATGGGCGTCTGTACATTGAATGAATGGGAGGGCGCACTAAGCCTGGTTACTGGTGTTGCCCATGAGGCTGGGGGTTCTCTTACTTTTGTTCTTTACCCTCCTGTCCAATTTCAGTTTTTTCACTGTATGCTCTAGTACACATTCCTAGCTGTGTGTATGTGTCAAAAAAAAACATGCAGGCAGAGGAAATAGCTGAGTCAGGAGCTATTAACCCTCAGCATCCACCAACTGGAAGGGCTGGTGGCCACGTGTTGGTGATTATTTTGTGCTCCACCCTTAGGTGTTTAGAGACCATCTTTGAGGAACCTAAGGAACGGAATGGGATGCTCATCTCAATCAGCCAACAGAAGAGGAAGCGAGTTCTGGAATTCCAGGATTTCACAGTCCCACGGAAGAGGCGGGCTCGTGGTAAGGTCAAGGTGGCAGGCAGCTTTACCCGAGCCCAAAAGGCGGCACTGCAGAGTCGAGAGCTGGATGCGCTTCTGCTGCAGAAACTGATGGAACTGGAGACCTTCTTTGCCAAGGAAGAGGAGCAGGAGCAATCGCCTGGTTGTTGAGAAGCTCTTCAGATTGGGGTTTTCAATTTTAGACTTTCCAGGCCTCCTTGGAAGAGGTTGCCTAACTTTGCCCTACCGCCCAAACCACTCAAAATGCAGTCTATGGGTTTTTACCTATTTCAAGGTGCAGCCTTTTTAGAAACTGGTGAAGGAGGGTCCTCTAACTCATACTGCTGAGAATAGAACCTCAGGAATGCTCCCTTTCTCCTGGAAATTGGTCCTGAATGACGTTGGCCTCCTCCCACCACTCTGCCATCCACGGAAGAGGACGCAGTGTCCCTTCAGTAACACTAGGATTCCAAGGACTCAGCATTTGCACGTCCATGTGAAAGTTCCGCGTTTACGGTGGTGCTAGACCAAGATTATTTAGAGACGTGGCCTAGGGAGGGGACCTGGCGTCCTGTCCTGTGTGGTCTCACCGGCTCATTTCAGTGGTTGAGGAAAGATGAGCTGTTGTGTTTTCTAATCCTTTGAGTCTGTCTGTCCAGAAACAGGTGTGTGCGTGCATGTGTGTGAGTGTGTGTGTGGCTTCTTCCCGTCATTTCCTCCCCTCTGTGACTGGGTCACTAGTGCCAGAGGAGCCTGTCCAGGCCCCATTCAAAGTAAGTTGCACTTTTTAATGTTGTGGTGTTGATTATTTTCATTTTTTTAACTTCCCTTTTTTTTTTAAATTGCTGCATGTTTGGAGCCTTTAAATGTGATTTTAAAACAATATTTTTAAGACATCAAGAAGAAAGACAATACATGTCTTCAGAACCCACAACAGGCATTTGCCCCAGCATGTCTGTGCGTGCTGTGGGACAGTCAAGAGCCGCTTTCCCACCTTCAAGCGGCTCCCTCACCACCTCTGACCCCTAGTGTGACTCATTAGATGGAGTCCTTTTCTCATCTGGGTTCTCGTCCTAGCCCACTAAGTAGGTGTATTTATTTTAATGACGGAAGTAAGAGCAGGTTTCTCTCCCAGTCATTTAAAAAGAGTGAAGGTGGGATGTGGTCTTAATGGGTTTTATCTGTAGTGGTGGCCCGTGACAGAGGTGGGCACAACAGCCCTGGTGGCTGTGGAGGCGGACCCAGAGAGTTCACAGCTGCCAGAGCAGCCTGTTCCAGCATGGGAGGGGCGCCGGGCCGGGGTTCTGGCCCAGTGATGTGTTCTTGAGACTGGATCACAAAGTTCATAGCCAGCCTTCTGAAGGCATCTCACCCTACCCTGGGCTCCTATGTCAGACCTTCTGGAAGTTGTGTAGAAAGCCAGACCATTCACTGTTTCCCTATTTGTGCCTGCAGGAGTCTGTGGGCAGAAGGTTGGGAAGGGTGCTGTGAGTCTGCACGCCTGGAGCTTTCATTCCTCCCCACTCGGCCTGCGTGCCCTTGCCCTGCCTGCCCTCCTCACCTTCCTGGTGTTTTATCTTGTGCGCTGTCCCCAAATAAGCGTGCAGAGAATTCACGTTCCTTGGCTGGTGAGTGGGATGCGAAGCCCAGCCTCAGGACACTGGTCACCTCTCCCATCCTCCTAGGAGCCACCGCAGGAGGCAGAGACATTTCGAGTCAGTCTGTCAGAGGAGTGAGCAAGTGCCGTCCTAGAGTGTCTCCTGGGTTCCTTTTGTTCCCCTGTTTGTCAGAGGGTGGGGAAATGGGGTGGGGTGGGGGGTCTCTATGTGCCTTTCCTTTGCAGGTTGACAGTCTGTGCCACACTGGGGCAGAAAAGCTGACAGTGCAAGAAAAAGTGCCACATCTGTCTTGTAGGCTTACTGCCTCAGACACAGCATGTAGTGAGGGAATTCCACCTGGTCATCCTGGAGGCTTCTAAGGCCATGGCCACATAGCATTAGAGGAGAGCCACGTTTCCACACCGGCTCTAGACAATGCTGCCATTGCGTCCACGCTGTTCAGACTGTATAGACACGGCCTGTGTTTCACCTCGATACCTCTCACTTCCTGGGACAGGGTCCTTAGACATGAATGGCTGGCTTTTTGCTTATGGGAATGGAATGAATTTGTGCCCTTTTACGAATGTCTCTAGGGATCTCCTGCCTGACAGCTTGCAGACTCCCAATGGATCAGTAGAGCCCTGTTTGCCAGCTCCATCGCCAGTGTAGATGAGACAGCAACGTGGAAACCGTGTCATCCCGCAAAATAAAGTTGAGGCGGGCACAGGTGTGGTATCACCAACATTTCGGCGGTACAGTTTCAGGTTTGCCCCCCTGCAGGCCTGGCAAAGGAGGGTGGTGATGTGGAACATTGGCTTATGGGAAGGGAGGCTTAGAGGAAGCGGAGGCCTGGGTCCCTTCCTTGTCCTGGGAGTGAAGGAGAAAGCTTCTCTGAGGCCAGCTTTCTCTCTTTAAGTCTTTGCCTGACTCTGGCTACAGCCCTTCCTCCGCCAGAGTTAAGAAGGGGCCCCTGCTGCAAACATGAAGTTACTACATCAGGTTCTAGTCCTGCTCAGCCACACCTGTCTTAAGTCCACTTACCACCAGCCTAGCCAGCTGTAGTGCCGTCTGTGGTCCTGGGGCCCATGCTGCTGCCTGCGTCTGGGGTGGGAGTTGGTGTAATATCTGAATATGGGGGCTTCCCACCCCAAGTGGTAGGGAGTTGTGGTTAACTGTAACTTCAACACTTAATCTCAACTCCAGAGGTTTAGTGTTTTACATGGGAAAGAGGAGAAATCTCAGGTCAATCAGGGTTCTGCCTGTCGGCTTTTCACTGAAACTGAACCATGGTTTTTTTCCATCTGTCAGTTTTTAGCTGTATTTGCCTCCTCACCCATTCCCACCTTCCCCCTCCTCGTTTCTTCTGGTTTCCATTTCAGCTTCATTTCCCTCTTAGTTTAAATGTACCTCATCTCATCACCTGTTAAAGCAGATTATGTCCCCTTTTTCTTACTGACCTTACTCTAAGAGCTGCAGCTGGGGGAGGTACAGTGGAGAGACGTGTAGCGTTTGCCTTACCTGGAGCCCGAAGAGCTCAGAAACTCATGCTGTGAATCCCAAAATGCAGCGCTCCTCCAAGAGCTGTGAAAATCATGATACTTTGTCACAATTTTGCCTGAAAAGGTCTTTTGCGCAGGTGCCAGAACCAACCTGAGGTAAATTCCAGATCCCACCTCTGGGCCTCCCCCTGGGGCTCATTCCCAGCCTGCTGGCCAAGAGCAACACAGTGTGTGCTGGGCTGGGCATCTGGTCCCAGGCTGGTGTGGCCTAATGGGCCGCAGAGCTCCATCTCCAGGCTGGGATCTCATCTCATAATCAGTACTGTGTACGTTGAGATCCGCGAAAGACCAACTTTTAGGCCATGGTACTTTTCTCCCATTCCCTGGGGGGAGAGTGTGCAGTTGGTGCTTTCTTTAATTCCCTCGATGTGTTTTGCTTCTGTTGGCTTTGCCCCCCGGGATCATGGAAAGGGCCTCCGAAGCACCACACTGGGGCTGGCTATATCCCAGGTCGAAGGAACTGGCTGGAGGTGTGGAGTGTCCTCTCTCAGATTCAAGCAAGGGGAGGGCTCCTGACCACAACTGAACTTCCTGTATGAAAAACTGGCTGGGGAGAAAGGCTTAATTCTACCAAAATCAAAGTTTAATACTACCATCTAGCCACAATTTGAGCCGCAAAGGCTATTTATTTTGACTGTGAAGGGAGCGCCCCCAAGTAGCCCACCATCTAGCACAGCGCACTCTTAGATCAGGTGCCAGTTCATTGTGTGTCTTCATGAGCCCCTCTCTGGTGCTGAATTGGATTTTACTTCTTGGTAAGAAGCCTCAGCATCTCCTTGGGCTGGTCTGGGCCAGTAAATAGCTGCCTGAAGTGTTTATATTTTATCATGGTCAATAGTTCAGTGAAATGTGTACATTTTTGGTAACATGGGCATACATAATGCCTCTGCAGTTCCTTTTCTGTTTGGTAGTTTGTGACTCTAAAATTCCCACTGTTATGTGTGTTAATTTATGAAAATAAAAAAAAAATTGGGGGGGACCTTTCAAATAACTCTCAAGGCTGTTATTTTTTCTTACGGCTTCATAGTAAGTTAACATTTTATCTGTAAGTTCGTGAAGTTGTTTTTTTTAATAGACGTTCCAAAGTTATCTATCACAAGCTTTATCCCTTCTAGAGTGGTCGCCATTTCCTGAGGACTGTCTTGTGCTCAGAACGTATGCAGAATTCCACCTTTGGGGGGCCTTTTGAGCCTGTCTGTAGTGGAGCTTTTAAATTTGCTCAGAAATGACAGATCATCTCCTGTGAGGGAATTTGGTATTTGGAAACAGCCAGGACTCATCCAGATTCAAGTCACACCCAATTAAGTTGGATAGGACTGCTGAGCAAGTATTTTAGTGTGATTTTAAAAAAAAATTTTTTCCCCTTTTTATGGTCGCACCTGTGGCATATGGAAGTTCCCTTACCAGGGGTTGAATCAAAACTGCAGCTGCTGGCCTACACCATACCCCTGGCAACACTGGATCTGAGCTGCATCTTTGACCTGCGCCACAGCTTGCAGCAACGCCAGAGCCTTAGCCCACTGAGCAAGGCCAGGGATCAAACCTGAGTCCTCATGGATACTAGTTGGGTTCGTTACCACTGAGCCACAATGGGAATCCCCCTAGTGTGATTTTTTTTTAATAGTGCTTATTTTCTCACATGGCCAGGAAATCAAAAAGCAATTTTAAATTCAGGTCAAAATGGATTTCAAATATTAGCAACATATTTGGAATAAGAGCTTAGCCTGCCAAGGAGGCTACATGGGAGAGTATACATATGGTAAAGTACACTCATTTACCTTTAAAAAGGTCTCACCTTGTATCACATTACCTTCCCAGCTGTACATGAGGTTAGGCTGTGAGTCTTCTGATTAACCAGTGGAAACTGGTGAGAGAATGACTCTGAAAACATGATTCTTTAATACCACGTGCCATGTCTCAGAAAGAAGCACAGTTCCTGAGAATATTCTTCCTCTGCCCAGAGGAAAATCAGTTCCCAGTTTCCCTTCCTGGCCTTCGTAATTCTTGGACTTTTGCGATAAAGATCTCTATCCGTGTTGCCTCTTAAATTGCGGAACATCCTGCCTGGCAGCTGTGTTTCTGCTGGTTAGGCTTCACGACTGCTTGGAAAAGAATCCTACAGCTTTTCTTCCTTGAGAAGGGGGTGGCTATGATCACCTCAGCGGTATTACTCTTTTAGCACCCCCATCACAAAACCTTAGCCTACAGAGAGTAAGAGGAGTGAGTGGTCCACACTGATGGAAGGATCCTTGACTGTGTCCTGCCCTCTTCACATGATGGAGACCTCCTTTCCACAGTTCCTTCTGGACTTCTCTTGAGAAGTTTTCTAGAAGGTTCCCAGTTCCTCAAGCAACTTCCAGGGTCACAGGTGAGTCATAACTTTCTCAGACTTAGAGTGTCTTCCCTCCTCGCTGTCAGCCTGTGGCTTCATTTCTCCAGGGGAAAAGAGTTTGAATAGAACTTCGGGGATCATTTTTGCAGTTACCTGACGGACCAGGCATGGTCCTCGCTCTTATACTGTACCCCGATGGCTCTTCTCCCACATCGCCACCTGGTTCCTCAAGCACTGTTGAGATCGCTTCCGTCCCAGACCACTCTTCCTAAGAGTGCTGCCGGCATTCTACATCCTCCTTCGGATGCTTTGCTTTTCTAGCACCACAGTCTTCCTGTATATGCTCATCACTGTAGTGTAGGCTCCTTGAGGTCTAGAACTTTGTTGTATTCTCTCTGATCCTCCTGTGATCGTTCAGGCACCTAAAACAGTGCGTGGTTTATATTATAGCAGCTCAGTAAACACTTCATGGGCGAATGAATGGCTACCTTCATTAACAGACGCTGCTGCTTGAGAGACCGGACAAGGTCCTCCTTATCCTGCCGATCTGAGTGTTTGAAGATGTTACAATTCGTCCCCCCTAAATTACTCTTCAAAGAACTCTGCTGCTGGCTGCACAGTCGCTGGTGAAATAGGGACATTTCTGGTGCAGCCACACCCACTACTGGGCTTGCGCCGTCTGATTGGCTGTAGCTCACAGGTGGGGCGGGGCCTCCGCGGTGGCATCCTGTGGTTTCCCAATCAGGCAAGTAGGTGTACACAGACCAACGAAGAGCCGGCATCCGGTGGCAGGATGCTGAGGGTGGAGGTTCATGTGGATGAGAACTGTCATGAGAATTTTTCTCCCTTTTGTATATAAATTTCAGACTTTTTGCCGATAGTAAAATAGTCCCTGGAAGAGTACAAACACAGGGCTAATATCACCAGATACTGCAGAGTCTGGGTGCCCCTCCAGTGCTTTCCTGCTGCTGCCAGTCTAAGTGATCCTTCTAAAACACAATTCTGTTCTTGTCAGTACTACTTTAAAATCCTTCTGTGATGCTCCCCTCATCCCCAAATAAGGATAGCCCCGAGCATTTACTGAGCTCTGACCAAATCCCAAGCAGTTTATGTTTATTACCTTATTATTTTTTTTTAATGCTCCTTAGGGCTGCACCAGCGGCACATGGAGGTTCCCAGGCTATGATATGTAGGCGTCAAATCGGAGCTATAGCTGCTGGCCTATGTCACAGCCACAGCAACATGGGATCCTAGCCGTGTCTGCGACCTACACCGCAGCTCATGGCAGCGCCGGATCCCCGACCCACTGAGCTAGGCCAGGGATTGGACCCTCATCCTCATGGATACTAGTAGCACTCGTTTTCACTGCATCATGAAGGGAACTCCCTGTTTATTACCTTCTTGAATCCTCACAACAACTGGATGCAGTAGATGTTTCTAAAACCTCCTTTGTAGATGAGACCGAGGCTTAATGACATTAAACGTCCAAACTGTGTAGTGAGCAGTAGAGCCCAGGTTTATTACTGCCCCTGAGGACCTGTGCTGGCAAACCCGCATCCTCATGGATACTAGTTGGATTCGTTTCTGCTGTGCCACAACAGGAACTCCTGTTTTTAGGTTCTTTATACACATTTATTCAGCATCATGATCAGACTATTACATTCAGCAGTCAATAGCATGGGTGCCCAAAAAATCTGTATTAAAACACTTAGGACAGAGTTCCCATCGTGGTGCAGTGGAAATGAATCCGACTAGGAACCATGAGGTTGCAGATTCGATCCCTGGCCTCAATCAGTGGGTTAAGGATCCGGCGTTGCCGTGAGCTGTGGTGTACGTCGCAGACGCGGCTTGATCTGGCATTGCATAGGCCGTTGCTCTGATTAGACCACTAGCTTGGGAACCTCCACATGCTGCGGGTGCGGCCCTGGAAAAGACAAAAAGACAAATTTAAATAAATAAATAAATAAAAACACTTTGTTGGAATGCTTTACACTTAAACACAGAATAGAAACTAAATTGTTATACAATTAGTCACAAATACAGTCCTCATGATTTTTACCCATTTACATGAATGTTGTCTAAAACATGTTTTCTTTGTAGCCACTGTCCCTGCCACCTCTGTTTGGCTGAGTTCACAAATCTGTTGCAACCTATATCTTTCTTTCTTTCTTTCCTTTTTTAGGGCCATACCCACGGCATATGGAGGTTCCCAGGCTAGGGATCGAGTCAGAGCTGTAGCCACTGGCCTACGCCACAGCCACAGCAATACAGGATCCAAGCCACATCTGCAGCCTATACCACAGCTCACGGCAACGCCGGATTGTTAACCCACTGATCGAGGCCGAGGATCGAACCCACAACCTCATGGTTCCTAATCGGATTCGTTAACTGCTGCGCCATGACAGGAACTCCCTCAACCTGTATCTTTTCTGTCACTCCTCTAGCTCTCCTCTCCTGGCAATAATTAAAATCTTCTGGAGTTCCCAGTGGTGCAGCAGGTTGAGGATTTGGCATTGTCACTGCAGAAGTTCGGATCACTCCTGTAGTGAGGGTTCAGTCCCTGGCCCAGGCACTTCCACAAGCCATGGGTGCAGCCAAGGGGCAAAGAAAAACCTGTCACTGGCATAGTTACTTCTGGAAACTGCCATAGCCACCTTGGTATCATGTTTTGGCAAAGTACTAGCCTCCAACACTGCAGGGGCTAGAGCTTCTCCCTCCGAAGCTTCCTCTTTTCATGGGTCCTGAATTTGAAGTTTGATTGTTATAATTGCCAAAATCACCTGAGCTTCTGCCATCTCCAAAACAGCTTCTATCATTATTAAATCCCTCCCTAATGTCATCGTATCCACTACCACGTGTCTGCTACCAGTCACCTCAACCACTGAAGTTTTCTCCAACACCAAAGTCGTCATTCTCACCAGAATCACCTCCACAACCACCACCAAAGTTCCCAAAACCACCTTGCCCTCTGGCTGGCTGAAGCACTGGCCATCTCTTATAGGGCTTTCCTTTCTTCACCCTGGTGGTCCTTCACAGTATAGTATTTCTAGTTTGTTTGTGGAGTCAGTTATCAAAGGTCACACAGGCAAAGCCTCTTCTTGTCAGTCATGATTTCAGTCACTTCAGTTCTCCCACACTGTCCAAAATAATCTCATGGGTGATGTTTCTCAGTGTCTTCTTTAATGCCACCACCAGAAATCTTTTCCACAGTAGAATGGGCACCTGTTCCTTGAAAATCTTCTTTGGAGACAGCCTTCTTTGGTTCTACGACTCTTTCATCCACCTGGTGTGACCTTGCATTCCTGGCTGCTCCTGCTTCTTCCAAGGTGACGTACATGAGAAACCCAGAGCCCCAAGAGCATTTGGTGGCCAGATCTCTCACCACCACATGGGCCATAAGCATTCCCCCAGCACAAAATCCATCCTCAGGCTTTTCCACGAAGAGCTTCTGCAGTTGCTCCAGCTCTTTGGGAGACTGACTTAGACATGGTAGCAGCAGGAGGGACTGAACAATGCTTACTCTCCAGCATCCACTGATACATTGGCAGAAAGGAGATATATATATATATATATATATATATATATATATATATATATATACACACACACACACACAAATCCCATACTCAGTATGTACCCTTTAGCATTTTGGTTATTTTGGTCATTTTATTTATTTGTTTGTTTGTTTATTTTATCTTTTCTAGGGCCACACTCACAGCATAAGGAGGTTCCCAGGCTAGGGGTCGAATCTGAGCTCTAGCCGCCAGCCTACACCATAGCCATAGCAACGTGGGAACCAAGCTGCATATGTGACCTACACCACAGCTCATGGCAGCACCAGATCCTTAACCCACTGAGCAAGGTCAGGCATCAAACCTGCAACCTCATGGTTCCTAGATTCATTAACCACTGAGCCACAACGGGAACTCCTCAACATTTTGTTTTTGAGATTTTTCTTAAGTGGATATACAGAGAAGTGGGTCTTATCTTTTCATTGCTATGGAGTAGACCATCATAGAAAGACAGCTGGGGAATTTCTCTACCAGTAGGGACTTGGAGAGACATTTCAGTCTATTGGAAAAGACCTGGAATTGTCTGGAGACCTCTGTTTCAGGAAAGCAAAGGTAAAATTGGGTTGTTTGGAAATGGATTTTCTAATTAAGTATTATGAACAGAAGCACATCATTAGAGCAAAAATGTCTTCGTATCTCTTCTTAGAAGTAGGAGAAAAAGAATCTTAGAAGTAGGAGGTGACATTCTCATTTAGTAAATTGCCTCATTCCCCTGTGATGTTCCAGTTGGGTATGATGAAATGAGATACATCTGTCAACTCCAAAACTCAGAGGAAATTTTCCTTTTTATTTTTTCTTTTCTTTCTTTGCTTTTTAGGGCCGCACCCACGGCATATTGAAGTTCCCAGGCTAGGGGTTGGATCAGAGCTACAGCTGCTGGCCTACACCACAGCCACAGCAACACAGGATCTGAGCCTTGTCTGCAACTAACACCATAGCTCATGGCAACGCCAGATCCTTTAACCCACTGAGCAAGGCTAGGGATCAAACCCACATCCTCATGCTTCCTAGTCGAATTCATTATCCGCTGCGCCACGACAGGAACTCCTGTCCTTTTTAGAGCCGCACCTGCGGCATATGGAGTTTCCCAGGCTAGGGGTCTAATCTGAGCTATAGCTGCCGGCCTACGCCAGAGTCACAGCTATGTGGGATCCGAGCTGTGTCTGTGACCTACACCACAGCTCATGGCAACGCCAGATCCTTAACCCACTGAGCAAGGCTAGGGATCGAACCCACAACCTCATGGTTCCTAGTTGGATTCATTTCCTCTGTGCCATGACGGGAACTCCTATAACAGCATTTTTCATAATTGCTAAAAGGTAGAAATGACCCATATATCTACAGTTATGAGTGGGTAAAGAAATGTGGTATATACATACAATGGAATACCATTCAATCATAAAAAGGAATGAAGTACTGAGACATGTTACAACATGGACAAACCTTGAAAATATTGTACTAAGTGAGAGAAGCCAGTTACAAAAGTCTGCATATTGGGAGTTCCTGTTGTGCCTGAGTGGTAACGAACCTGACTTGTATCCATGAGGTTGCAGGTTTGATCCCTGGCCTCAGCGGGTTAAGGACCTGGAGTTGCCATGAGCTGTGGTGTAGGTAGTCATCGCTTGGATCCCGAGTTGCTGTGGCGCAGGCCAGCAGGTGTATCTCTGATTCAACCCCTAGTCTAAGAACTTCTATATGCTGTGGGTTTGGCCCTAAAATGCAAAAAATAAATAAATAATTTAAAAAGTATACATATTATATAAAATGCTGAGTAGGGAAATCTATACAGCCAGAAAGTAGAACCTTCATTGTTTAGGGCTGAGAGGTGAAAATGGGTGACAGTGGAATGGCTAAAGGGTGTGGAGTTTCCTTTGGGGGTGATGAAAATATTCTATAACCCATTCTGGTGATGGTTGCACAATGCCTGTGAATATACTAAAAACTATTGAATTGTACACTTAAAATGGGTCAGTTGTAGGAGCTCCCTGATGACTCAGTGGTCTAAGGATCTGGCATTATCACTGCTGTGGTGTGGCTTCAATCCCTGGACCAAGAACTTCCGCATGCCATGGGCATGGCCAAATAAATAAATAAGATAAAATAAAATGGGTCAGTTTTATAGTATGGGAATTACATCTCAATAAAATCATTTTTAAAAAGAAAATAAAATTAATGTAAATCACATTAACATAATTGACGAAAAAAACCAACATATGCTCATCTTAATAGATGCCAAACATGCTTTTGATATAACTCACTCACGATAAAAATTTTTGTAGTGTACAAATAAAAGGGAAACTTTTAATCAAAGGATATCTACTATAAATACCTATACCAAATGTTATATTAGATACAAGTCAGATATAAATATAAAAGAATTTAGAAAGACAACGAACATTAAAAAAAAATTTGGCTACCAGGGAACTCCAAAAAATGTGTTTTTGAATTCCAACAACAAATAGAAATGAAAAAATTTTAACAGATTTATTGAGAAATAGTTCACATTCCATACAGTTAATTTTAGAATATTTTCATCATCCACAAAAGAAATACCATATCCTTTAGTTATCATCTGCCTCATTCCCTCTTACTCAGCCCTAAGTAACTAGGTAACTACTAATCTGCTTTCTGTCTCTGTAGATTTTTCTGGTATCTGCTTTCTGTCTCTGTAGATTTCTCTGGTCTGAATGTTTCATATGAATGGAGTTACACAATACATAGTCTTTTGTGACTGGCTCCTTTCACTTAGTATAATGTTTTCAAAGTTCATCAATACTGTAACAGCTATAGTTACATGTTACAGAACTTAATCATCACCCCAAAGAGAAACTGTACCCATCCCTCATTCCCTATTCTCCCAGCCTCTGGTAACCGTTATTCTAATTTTTGTGATTATGAATTTGCCTATTCTAGGCACTTCATGTAAGTGGAATTAATATTTTTTGTGTCTGGCTAACTTTATGTACCATAATTTTTTCAAAGTTTATTCCTGTTTTAGCGTGTATCAGTACTTCATTCCTTTTTAGACCTGAATAAAGTTCTATTACATGGACCTGTCACATTTTGTTTATTATTCATCTACTCAACTACCTTTTTCTCTGCCTTTCTTGGCCACACCTGCAGTATATGGAAGTTCCTGGGCCAGGGATTGAATCTGAGCCCCATCTGCCACAGCTGTGGCAAAGCCAGATCCTTACCTAGCCCACTGTGCGGGATTGGGGATCAAGCCAGCAACACCCCAGAGACAAGCTGGATCATTAACTCACTGTGCCTCAGCCAGAACTCCTATTCAACCACTTGTTGGCTATTGTGAATAATGTTGCTATGAACACTGGAGTACAAGTCTCTGTTTGAGTCCCTGACTTCAATTCTTTTTAACTTATACCTAAGAGGTGAAATTGTGGGATCATAAGATAATTCTATATTTAACTTTTTGAGGAAACACCAAATGGTTTTGCACAGCAGCTGCACTATTTTACATTTGTACCAGCAATGTACAAGTGTTCTTATTTTTCCAAATCCTTACTAACACTTGTTATTTTTCTTTTTTTGATTATAGCCATCCTAATGAAGTTGATATCTCATGATTTTGACATGTATCTCCCTGATGACTGGAGATGCTGAACATATTTTACTAGTCATTTGTATATCTTCTTTGGAGAAATATCTCTTCAAGTCCTTTGCCTTTTTTTTTTTTGTCTTTTTGCCTTTTCTAGGGCCATACCCGTGGCATAGGGAGGTTCCCAGGCTAGGGGTCTAACAGGAGCTGTAGCTGCTGGCCTACACCACAGCCACAGCAACGCGGGATCCGAGCCGCATCTGCAACCTACACCGCAGCTCACGGCAACGCTGGACCCCAAACCCACTAAGCGATGCCAGGGATTGAACCCGCAACCTCATGGTTCCTAGTCGGATTCGTTAACCACTGAGCCACGATGGGAACTCCTTTTTCTGTCTTTTTAGGGCTGAACCTGCAGCACTTGGAAGTTCCCAGGCTAGGGGCTGAATCAGAGCTGTAGCTGCTGGCCTGTGCCACAGCCACAGCAACACCAGATCCAAGCCATGTCTGCAACCTACACAACAGCACACCACAACAATGGATCCTTAACCCACTGAATATGGGATTGAACCCACATCTTGTCGATAACCAGTAGTGTTCTTAACCCACTGAGCCACAACAGGAACTCCCCTTTGCCTACTTTTGAATTCAGTTATTTGTATTTTTGTTGTTGTTGAGTTTTAGGAATTCTTTATATATTCTGGATACTAGACCCTTATCACATATTTGGTTTTTGAATATTTTCTCCCATTCTGTGGGTTGTCTTTTCACTTTGTTTTTTGTGGTTTTTTTTTTAATTCATGTTTTTCTTGTGTCATGAAATGTTCTTTTCTCTTTGTTGATAATGATATCAACAATGTCAAAAGACACTATCAAACTTTAAAACTAAAAATTTTGATGAAATCCAATTTATCTTATTTTGTTATTGTTGCCTGTGCTTTTGGTGTTATATCCAAGAACTCATTGCTGAATTCAATGTCATGAAAATGTCCCTTATTTTTTCTTTTATGAGTTTTTTAGTTTTAGTTCTTAGTTTTAGGTCTTGGATCCATTTTGAGGTAATTTTTGTATATGAGGGAGTTCCCTTCGTGGCTCTGTGGTTAACGAATCCGATTAAGAACCATGAGGTTGTGGGTTCGATCCCTGGCCTCGCTCAGTGGGTTAAGAATCCGGTGTTGCCGTGAGTTGTGGTGTAGGCTGCAGATGCGGCTCAGATCCCACATTGCTGTGGCTGTGGTGAAGGCTGGCAGCTACAGCTGTTAGACCCCTAGCCTGGGAACCTCCATATGCTGCGGGTGCGGCTCTACATAAAGGCAAAAAAAAAAGACAAAAATATTTTTGTATATGGCGTAAAGGTTCACCTTTTTTTTGCCTGTGGATATTGTTTTCCCAAGAGTACTTTATTTTGAAATAATCTTCCTCTGCCAGTTTTTCTTATCCTCTGGTTTTGAACTGAATAATAAAATCAACTCTATACTTTTTTCCTTTTAGACCTTTGAAAACCGTAGATGGAAGTGTCTCCTCTCTAATAGGAAACCTGACATCTGTTAGACTTCCTGTGGGGTCTGGTTATGCCCTAGTTGAGCTTAAATAACCTCTGGAAAAAAATTGCAGACACCAGGCAACATAGCCTTTCTCCCATGTCAAATACCTGTTGAAAACAAGTGCTACTAGCAGCTAAGGGGCGGGGGGAATGGAGCTGTAATTCCTTCAGTTTGGGGACTCATATTCAGCCATTAAAAGGAAAGGGCTTAAAAGGAAAAGTGTTTAGATCATGGATTTCGGAGATGTATGTTCAGGAGTTCTCTGGTGGTTGAGCAGGTTAAGGACCTGGCATTGTCACTGCTGTGGAGAGGGTTTAATCCCTAGACTGGGAACTTCTACCTGCTGTAAGGTGCGGCCAAAAGAAAGAAGTATGTTCAAATTCTAGCTTTTGTCCTTTATATGTGTGTGCCCTTCAGCACTCTAAGGTTTACCTTTCCTGAGCTCCGATTTCTCTAAAATGGGAAAAATTCTCAGGGCTAGCTGCTGGTCTCTAGTCTCTGTCCATTTAAAAAAAAATGCTACTGAAAATTCTATTCTTCCTTAAGCCTGAAGATCGGGAATCTTTGCAGGAGCTCGCTGCATCACACCAGGAACCTCGATTGCCGACTAATTGCATTTCCATGTGATCCAAGACCTCTGGTTTCTGGTCTGGTAGTACAGCTATAGGAGTTTAGAATGAGACACCATGCACGCAAAGTGATCAGCACAGAGTCTGGCACTTAGGAAGCGCTTAGTCAGTGGAAGCTGAGCTGCGCATGCTCCGTTTCTCCATCTGTAAAATGAGCGAATTCGCTCAACTGATCCATTCTTGGGCCTTGGGTCAGATTTTCTGGGCACATGCGGAAACGCACGTCAGCGGGATGGAAGAAGACTTGTCACGCTACGCCCAAATTCAGGTTTAGCACAGTAGTCAAGGGAACCGGCCTCACCAATCCAACCGGCTCGGCAGGAGCCGGAAACACCAGGCTGATTTACCAGGAGCAGCCGGGGGAGGGCCTTAGATAGCTCCGCTCACACACAACTCGCGTTCTCCACTGGCCTGGTGAGTTCGAGGCTTTTGGCGTCACACGCGTGCGCCCCGCGTGTAAAGGGGGGGCGTGTCCCTCAGAGAAGGAGGAGACAAGATGGCGGCGTCCGTGAGGCTGGTTACTTTGAGGTTGCTGCGCGGTGTCGCGCCTTGGCGGAGCAGGTACAGGTGCTTGGGGAAACTGCCTCAGGGCTGGGGGTGGCCCAGGCCAAAATGGGGTCCAGAGAGGGATCGTTTCTCTATCGCGGGCTCGCCCTTAGGAGAGCTCGAGAGGAGCAGAGCCACTCACCTTCACCTCGAGCTCGGGGGCCGGTGAGACTGCCGCCGCGTAGGGCGGACCGAGTTTAGAGCCTGGCCTAAGTGTTTTCTCTTTACCCTTTCCACAAGGGAAAAAACAAAAATATAAACAAAAAGTTCCTCCCACACCAGATGAAATGGGCTGCGTGCCCGCCACTAGAGCCGAGGCAGGTCTGGACGCCTCTCAGGGATTCCTGTGCTGGGAGAGACGGCGTGATTTGGGAATAGCCCTGGACTGGGCGTCTGCGGCTTTCATTCGGATGCTTGGTCTCTGAAGCGAAGGGGTTGGATTCGGTAACCTCCGAACAGTTCGTGAGGGAGTTGGGAGCTTAGTTGCTCTGGTAACTCCCGACTCTTAGGTTTTTAGAGGGGTCATACAAATCCAGTTCTTAATTTTTGGAGTTGGCGAAATCGAGGCACAGAGGGAGGCACTTGCTCAGTTTCACACAGCTGGTTAGTTAGGAGCTGAGCCGGGACCCCTAAACGGGTACCTTTCTCCCAACGCAAAGACCTTTCCCTTAGGCTGCCCCCCTGTAATGGCATTAATTATTCGAAATAACTTATATAAGAAATAGCTTGGGAGCATTTGGACTTTGGGAAAATGGATTAGAATGTTGGTAGCTATGATTCAGAGCCTGCTGCTTGATGTCATTTCAAAGAGCTAAGATACGTTAGTGTTTCAGGCAGGCTTCATTTTGTCAGCTATGACCAAAGTTTGAGCTATGATTTTGGGAAGTAAGGACACTGGATTTGGACAGAGGGAACAGAAACTTATTGCTCTAGCTATGAAAGCTTCACTTCTCCATTATTAACTATTCAGAAATGGTGTAGCTCTCTCGGGGGCACTCTGCCATGTGATGGTAACTGTTAGGATTTGGACTGGAGTGTCTGACTTTCAGTGTTAGTACCAGGTGTGGTGTTTATGAGTCAGCCTTGGAATCATTTGAACTCTGTCATGAGTTGGAAAGACTGAAAAATGACACTACTGGGAATTCCTGTTTTGGCGCAGCATAAACTAATACAACTAGTATGGTTCGATCCCTGGCCTCATTCTATGGATTAAGGATCCAGTGTTGCCATGAGCTGTGGTGTCGGTATGCGGTTCAGATCCCAAGCTGCAGCAGCGGTAGCTCCAATTCAACCCCTAGCCTGGGAACTTCCATATGCCACAGGTGTGGCCCTTAGAAAAAAATAAATGACACCCCTAAAAAATATGTATGTTTAATGACGGTGATGAGGATGTACTTCACTCATTGTCACTAAAAAAGGCAAAGGAAAAAAGTCACACTTTAGCACCAGCGTAGGTAGATAAGACTGGATTTAGGTGCAGTGGGTGGGAGAGATGAGGATTTGGTACAGTTAGAACTCTTAATTTTCAAAGGAATTATATATCAGATGGGATCTATATTGACATGCAGAAAACCCCAAAAGATAACATTTTCATGATTTTTTAAGTAAAGCAGTGTCTGTCTGTGAGACATACATTTGAAAGCCTCATATTGCAGGGAAGTTTTTTGGTAACTGGGTGATATGTAACAGGTGATAGAACAAAGAAAAAATAATCATGAGTGATGATTTAGGCCCGTATTTCCCAGACTTGTTTGATTTAAAAAAAAAGTGAGGAGTTCCCGTTGTGGAGCAGCAGATAACGAATCTGACTAGGAACCATGAGGTTGTGGGTTTGATCCCTGGCCTTGCTCAGTGGGTTAAGGATCCGGCGTTGCCATGAGCTGTGGTGTAGGTCACAGATGTGGCTCGGATTCTTCGTTGCTGTGGTTTTGGCATAAGCCGGCAGCTACAGCTCCAATTAGACCCCTAGCCTGGGAACCTCCATATGCCGCAGGTGCGGCCCTAAAACGATAGAAGGGGAAGAAAAAAAAAAGAAGATGGGTGGTTCCCATGTGGTTAAGGATCCCTCATTGCTGCAGCAGTTGCAACTGAGGCACGGTTTGGATCCCTGTCCTGGGAATTTCCACATGCCATGGGTGTGGCCAGAAAAATACATACAAATTTAAAAATGAGGTGGATGTTTACTAGAAAAAAGAGATTCCCAGATATACCTCACCCTGCTGCCAAATTCAGATTCAGTAAGATGTAGGTTGGGGGCTCTGGCAAGTGTATTGTTTACAGGTGCCTTGGATGGTTCTGAGGTTCAGGCAGGTGTGGACATAGCACCTAGAGGGTGGTTGCTTGTGCAGGACTTTCCTTCAGGAATATTTATGACATCTCTACCATTGCCAGCTGCAGTGCCAGGGATCAGGGGCAAGGAGAGGAATTAAAAGATAGCTTGAGGGGAGTTCCCTTCGTGGTGCAGCGGGAATGAATCTGACTAGAATTCATGAGGATGTGGGTGTGATCCCTGGCCTCGCTCAGTGGGTTGGGGATTCAGCATTGCCGTGAGCTGTAGTGTGTGTAGGTCACAGACCCGGCTCGGATCCCACCGTGGTTGTGGCTGTGGCATAGACTGGCAGCTGTAGCTCCGATTCGACCCCTAGCCTGGGGACTTCCACTGCCCCTGCAGGGTATGTCCCTAAAAAGCAAAAAAAAAAAAAAAAAAAAAAAAGGAAGGATATATTGAAGCAGACCTTGTATTTAAAGAACTTTACAGTTTAGCAAAGAGAGAGGAAATATTACTAAATACCCTAATACAAAATAGACCATGGACTAAGGCCTTCAAGAGGTCTGCCAGTTCATTTTCAGGAGACCTTTCACAGCTCTAGAAAGCAGGAGAATGCAGCAAAAATTAGCACATTGTAATCAACTACACTTTAGTTGAAAAAAAAAAAAAAAAGCAGGAGAGACATAAGGACTATAGTTAAAGTGTTACCATAAGGGGTGATTTTAAAAATATGACTATGACAATATGGACACAGACAGTTGATGTGGCCATCCCTGTGTGCCAGCTATCAACTGTTTTGCTCTTAGTAGTAGTAATATGTAACTAGGTGCCTAGGCTTAAGGTTTTATGTGTTTGTCTCACTTAATTCTAATGAGGTAGGGCCTGTTTTTAGCTGGAGAAACTGAGGCTTAGAATTCATTCAGATGCCTTAAGATCACACAGCTGATGAGTGGCAGGATGGAGATCTGAGCCATGCAATCAGACTTGAGTACTTAATTGTGGGCTTTCATTGCCTGCCTGCAGGATGCCCACATGAGTTCACGATGTAGAAGGGACCTGTGATTGAACCTAGCTATTTCTCTGGAGCTTAATCTCACTGTTGAAGACAGACAGACAGACCCCTGCATTCATGGAGGGGTACAGACAATAAATAAACAAGCGAATATATATAAGATCTGTTCATTTCAGGTGGTGGGAAGTGCTATGAAGAAAAATGCAAGAAGCAGTTCCCTTCACGGCTCAGCAGTTAATGAACCCAACTAGTATCCATGAGGATATGGGTTCGATCCCTGGCCTTGCTCAGTGGGTTAAGGATCTGGCGTTGCCATGAGCTGTGGCATAGGTTGCAGATGTGGCTCAGATCCCAAGTTGCTGTGGCTTTGGAGTAGGCCAGCAGCTATAACTCCCATTTGACCCCTAGTCTGGGAACTTCCATATGCCACTGATGTGGCCCTAAAAGGCAAAAAAAGAAAAAGAAAAGAAGGTAATTCAGGGATTAGACAGTGCTCCAGAGGGGCAGCTCTTGGGCTTATGGTCAAGAGAAACCACCTAGGAGGAAGCATTTGAGCAGAGAATTGCATGAGGAAGGAGTGAGCCACTTGCAGGGACATGCCCAACAGCAAATAGGAGATGCAAAGGTGTAAACGGGGCAGAGGTGTGAGTGTGTGAGGAGATGGGGAGGATAAGTGAGGAGAGAAGCAGCAGCAGGAGGTCTGTGGGCTCAGCAGCATAGCTCATGTAGGGTCTGGGCTTATTTTCTGTTTTGAGAAGGTCACTCTGGCCGTTCTGTAGTGAATAGAACATAGGGGCCAAGTAGGGAGAACAGGCTATTGCGTTCATGTGGTGAGAGATCCAGTGGCTCAGGCTAGAGTGAGACTGGTGGTGGTGAAGAGAAATAGGCCATTAAGGGTAGACCTTGAAGGTCGAGGCTTTGTGCCTTATCAGTGGACTGAACGTGGATAATGAGAAAGAAAGTACTTAAAAAGGAGTCCTAGGGTTTTGACCTATGCAGCCAGGTGGAGTGGTGGTGCCTTTTTTTTCTGAGATTTTTTTTTTGCCTTTTGTCATTTTTTTTTAGGGCCGCACCCGCGGCATGTGGAAGTTCCCAGGCCAAGGGTCTAATCGGAGCTGCTGTAGCTGCTGGCCTACGCTGTAGCCACAGCAACGCAGGATCCAAGCTGCATCTGCGACCTACACCACAGCTCACGACAACGCCGGATCGTTAACCCACTGAGCAAGGCCAGGGATCAGACCTGCAACTTCATGGTTCCTAGTCGGATTCGTTAACCGCTGAGCCACGACGGCAACTCCTGAGATGGTGTTTTAATTTTAGCAATGCCGCTACAGTAACAGGTAAAGTCCACCATCTCAGTGACTTAACACCGTAAAAGTTTATGTCTCGATTACGTAAAGTCCCAACAGGTACTCCTGATGAACAGTGCAGTAGAGATTTGAGGACCATCTCGTGCCATCTCTAACACATGGCTTCCCAAAGTCTGTATGTTTGGGGAGAAAGGGGACGGCGAGGGAAGCCTGAATGGTTCTCACATTGATTAGAAATCAGTTTGATGGCCATACCCTACTGCAAGAGAGGCTGGGAAATGTAGTCTGTTGGGTAGAGGAAGTAGGTTTGGTAACAACTGGCTAGTCTCTGCCACAGATGGGGGCAGAGCAGGTAGAAGGAGAGTGAGGGAGGGTCAGGAATTCAGTTTTTTTTTTTTTAAACATTTCATAGCATTCCTATGAATTTTTGTATTTTTGTGGTATCATTTATTTATTTAATTTTATTTTTTTTGCATTATAGCTGGTTTACAGATTTCTGTCATATTTTCCAACTGCACCGCGTGGTGACCCGGTTACATGTACATATATGGATTCGTCACATGTGATTAGATATAGTTCCCCGTGCTATACAGTTGGAAGGAATTCAGTTTTGAACAAACTTAGTTTGAGATGATTCAGCGAAGATATTGGGTAGCCAGTTGGAAATACGGCTTTGGAGGTCTCTGAAGGAGCAGTACAGGAATCCTCAGTATCCAGCTATTTAAAAGGCATCTCTAGAGAGAGATCATAGACAGAAAAGAGGTCTGAACCCTGGACATTGCAGCAGTTTGAAGTTAAGAAGAGACCAGAGAGGTAGGAAGAAAATCAGGGTCCTAGAAGCTAAATGTGTTTCAAGAAGGAGAAAGTCTGAATGAAGGCAGTCAAAAGATACAAACTTCAGTTATAAAATATTTAAGTCCCAGGGATGTCATATAAGCATGGTGACTACAGTTAATGATATTGTATTGCATATTTGACATTTGCTAAGAGAGTAGGTCTTTCTCATCGCAAAAAAAATTTGTGACTATGTACAGTGAGGGATGTTAACTAGATTATTGTGGTGATCCTTTCACAATATATATAGATAGGGAATAATGTACACCTGAAACTAATACAATGTTACATGTTAATTACACCTCAATGGAAGAAAAAAAGGAGGAAGGGGTCACTCCTGACATATGCAGCTGAGAAGTCAAATAACATGAGGTCCAAGAAATGAGGTTTGGGATTGGCAGCGTGGAAATGGTGACCTTGCAAGAGGTGACATGGTAGAAACAGAAGTCTGGCTGAGTGGAATTAAGAGAGAGGGAGGCGTGGAAATGACAATGAACATTAGCTCTTGTTTTTTTTTCTTTCTTTTTATGACTTCACCTGTGGCATATGGAAGTTCCCAGGCCAGGGGTTGAATTGGAGCTGCAGCTGCTGGCCTACACCACAGCCACTGGAACACTGGATCTGAGCTGCATCTGCAATCTATGTTGCAGCTCGTGGCAACACCAGATCCTTAACCCACTGAGTGAGGCTGGGGATTGAACCCACATCCTCACAGAGACAACGTCTGGTCCCCAACCCACAGAGCCACAAAGGGACTCCAAACTAGTTCTTTTTAAGAACTTTTAATTGGGTGGATAGTATTTGTGTAAGATCAGAGAAAGTACAACATTTCTACAAGAATAGGAATGATTGGAGTTCCTATCGTGGTTCAGCAGTTAACAAATCCGACTAGGAACCATGAGGTTGCTGGTCGATCCCTGGCCTTGCTCAGTGGGTTAAGGATCAGGCGTTGCTGTGAGCTGTGGTGTAGGTCGCAGATGGGGCTTGGGTCCCGCGTTGCTGTGACTGTGGCGTCGGCCAGCGGTTACAGCTCCAATTAGACCCCTAGCCTGGTATCCTCCATATGCCGTGGATACGAACCTGAAAAGACAAAAAAAGACAAAAAAAAAAAGAATAGGAATGATCCAGGAATGAAAGACAAAATATGTAATGGGACATTTGCCGGGCAGTTGCAGGAGCTGGGGCTACAGCAGTGGATGAGAGACCCATCTGGTCTTAGGAAGATCCATATGCAGAACCAGCCACCTGGGGAGTTCCCATTGTGGCTTAGTGGAAACGAGTCTGACTAGCATCCATGAAGATGCAGGTTTGACCCCTGGCTTCACTCGGGTTAAGGATCCGGCATTGCTGTGGTGTAAGTCCCAGACATGACTCGGATCTAGAGTTGCTGTGGCTGTGGTATAGGCCAGCAGCTACAGCTTGGATTAGACCCCTAGCCTGGGAACCTACATATGCCGCATGTGTGGCCCTAAAAAGACAAAAAAAAAAAAAAAGGAACCAGCCACCTGAATACTGGTCAATTGGGTTATGATACATAAGTTATCTCCCACTTGTACCTCTCCCTGTCCGTACCCCTTCCCCCCAGAAAGCCTTATTCAACAGTCTGCAAACATTCTCTCAGCAGCAGTTCTGCAACACACAATGTAGCAGTGTACAGGACACAACAATACAGCCTTGAGTCAGATTTTATACTTCTTCTCATTGCACTTGGAAAGCAGGGTTTTAGGCATTTAGCTTTTGTAGTGGGAGTATCCAGTCTAAGAGATGAGCGTTGTTCACTGATAAAAGAACATTCACGTATGCAACACACCCTCCTTTGTGTTAATAGTTGTCCATCTGTCTGGCCTTAGAGGGGGTGGTGATTGTCAAGGTCCCAGGCTTGTTCTCCATACAAACTGTGCTTGCCTGTAGGAGAATCAGAGTCGTCATATTAGCACCATGCTGTGAGTGTTTTTAAAAACTCAAGAAGATTTCATGAGAAAAAATGAAGGTGTTTAAATCTGATCATGTTTACAGGCTGTGTTAAGACATAACTACTAAATATCCTCAAATGTAAATGTTATTGTATGAAAGTTATAAATGTGGTTCTGGATTCCACAAAATAGCAATTTAGATATTTATAATAGAGTAAATTTCTATTTCTCTCCTAAGGGGCTCCAAGGAAAAAAAGATACACTTACTGACAAGGACATAGTTTCCTTACTTTAGATTTTAGGTCAAGGAGTTCCATTGGGGTGCATCGGGGGTTAAGAGCTCAGCATAGTCACCACAGCAGCTCAGGTTCAATTCCTGGCCTGGGAACTTCTACATGTTGTGGGTGAAGCCAAAAAAAAAAAAAAAAAGGGATTTCAGGTCAATATTTGGGGAAACTGAAGTGCTATCTGAATTGAAAGTGGCATATTTGCTCTTTGATTTAAGGGGGCATCCAGTTGTTAACTAAGAATTCATTAATGCTTTCTTTGCTGGCAAGTCACTTCCTGCCACTGGGGATATGTCCAATTTTCCTGGGTGAAGAGGAAACAAAGAAGAGAAATAAAGAATCAGAAATAATACTTTCTTAGAGCTTGAGGCCATGAAAATAGTAAATTTTTTTCTCAGAATGCTTGGGAAACCTATTCACTTGGTGAAAGTAGCTTTTGTGGCAAAGTAGCCACGGATGATAATTCAAAAATTCTAAACTGAAGAGCCTTCCAGACTTGAAGTAGATTGGAATAGTTGAGCCTGGTTTGTTTGTGTCATTTTGTTTTTTTCCCCAGGCCAAACATTTAAATTAAATTTCCAGCCACATTAGTAGGTTCTTTAATAAATAGGGATTAGAGGCTAAAGTCTGTGTACAGCTCTTGTTTTGTGGTGATGAAACATATGGCTTTGTGTAAATGCTGGCTTTACTGTTTATTATGATCTTATACTTAAGAAAGCAGTAACTTTTTATTGTGAAATGGTTTCAGACTTGGAGAAAAGTTATAAAAGTAGTTCCCGGGTGGCCAAGTGGTTAAGGATTTGGTGTTGTCACTGCTGTGATGCAGGTCACTACCAGGGCTCAGGTTTGATCCATAAAAAATTACATAGAATTCCCAAATATCCTGTACTCCACTTCCCCATACGTCAGCTATATTTGGTTTATCACCCTCTCTCCCTTCCTCTTTCTTCCTTTGTGAGAGAGAGAGAGAATTTTTTTCTGAAAGCTCATTTTTTTCTTCTTCCCTTTTTTGGCTGCTCTGCGACATAACAGAGTTCCTGGGCCAGGTATCAGATTCTGACCTAAGCCGTAGCTGCAGCAACACCATATCCTTAAGCCACTTTTCTGGGCTGGGGATCGACCCTGCATCCCAGTATTCCCAGGACAATGCCAATCCCATTGCCCCATAGTGAGAACTCTTTCTGAAGCTCTTGATGCCCCTTTACTTTTAAATATTTGAGCCCTTTTCCCATAACAATATTTTCTCACGTAACCCACAATACAATGGTCAAAACCAGGAAATTAACATAGGTAAAATACTATTGTTGAACCTGTAGTTTGTATTCAAATTTTGGCAGCTGATCCAGTAATTTCTTTTTATTAAAAAATGTTTATTGGTCTATTTTTGCTTGATTATAGGCGACCTCACTGTGAAGACATTGCTCTGAGCCATTTCCTACAGTCCTTAAGGAAGGTGCCTCTTAGAACTTTTTCTACAAGTAAGTAGCAGTTAGAGGCAATGCTGGCCTCTTTGTGTTTCAGTTTGTTCACCAGTAAATTGGGGTAAACACAGCACCTGTTTCCTAGGGTTGTTGTAGGAATTAGAAGAAATTGTACCTGCGAAGTGCTTTGAGTACTGGACGTGTAGTTACCATCAAAACAGTAGCTGCTGTTGTCTCACTGTTTTTACTGGCTGTATAGTATTGCACTGTATAACTGTACTGTTTGGTGTTGGACATTTAAGTTACTTCTGATCTTTCTATTACAGCCAGTTGTATAATAACATATCTTTGTATATCCTCAGGATAAATTTGTAGATGTAGAATTGCTGCATCAAAAAGTTTATTTATTTTTTTTCATTTTATGGTTGCACCCTCGGCAAATGGAAGTTCCTGGGCCAGGGGTTGAATTGGAGCTGTAACTGCCTACCTGTACCACAACCACAGCAATCCCGGATCTGAGCTGCATCTGCAGCTTAGGCCACAGCTTGCAGCAGTGCTGAATCCTTAACCCACTGAGTGAGAGCAGGGATCAGAGTAGCATCCTCATAGAGACTGTGTTGGGTTCTTAACCTGCTGAGTCATAGCAGGAACTCCAGGTTTATGTATTTTTAAACAGCAAGGTCTTACTGTATAGCACAGGGAACTATATCCAATCTGGGATAGACCATGATAAAAAAGAATATTAAAAGAGAATCTGAGTTCCCGTTGTGGTGCAGCAGAAATGAATCAGACTAGGAACCATGAGATTGCAGGTTCCATCCTTGGCCTCGCTCAGTGGGTTAAGGATCAGGTGTTGCCGTGAGCTGTGGTGTAGGTCGCTGACGAGGCTCAGATCTGGCATTGCTGTGGCTGTGGTGTAGGCCGGCAGCTGTAGCTCCGATTAGACCCCTAGCCTGGGAATCTCCATATGCTGTGGGTGCAGCCCTCAAAAGACAAAAGACCAAAAAAAAAAAAAAAGGGAATTGAACAAAAAGAATTTATATGTGTGTATAACTGAGTCACTTTACTGTATAGCAGAAATTTGTACACAACATTGTAAATCAACTATACTTTAATAATAAAGAGGGAGTTCCTGTTGTCACCCAGCAGGAACATACCCTACTAGTATCCATGAGGATATGGGTTCGATCCCTAGCCTCCCTCAGTAGTTTAAGGATCCGACATTGCTTTGAGCTGTGGTGTAGATCGAAGGTGTGGCTTGGATCCTGCTTGACTGTTGCTGTGGTGTACAGCTCTTATTTGACCTGTAGTCTTAGAACTTCCATATGCCATGGATATGGCTGTAAAAAGGAAAAAATAATAAGAAAAAGAAATAGGTTTTGTTTATTTTATAAATTGGTGTTTAGGTCAAATTGCTCTTCAGTGAGCGTTGTCCCATTTTACGCTAACTTGAGTAGGAAGTGTTCATGAGTATATCAGTTCCCCACACCTTCGCCAATACTGGATTATGAACTTTTGGCAACTTGTAAGCAGCTATTTGAACCCATACAAAAATGTGTATTGTCTTGGAGTTGCCTGGTGGCGCAGTGGTTAAGGATCTGGCCTTGTCACTGCTGTGGTTTGAGTTTGATCCCTGACCCAGGATCTTCCACATACCCTGGGCATGGCTGGAAGAAATATAAAAAATTGTCTTTATTATCTAAATACTCTTTTTTTTTTTTTTGTCTTTTTGCCTTTATCTAGAGCCGCATCCGCGGCATATGGAGGTTCCCAGGCTACGTGTCTAACAGGAGCTGTAGCCGCCGGCCTTCGCCATAGCCACAGCAACGCGGGATCCGAGCCTCATCTGCAACCTACACCACAGCTCACGGCAACGCCAGATCCTTAACCCACTGAACAAGGCCAGGGATCAAACCCACAGCCTCATGGTTCCTAGTCGGATTCGTTAACCACTGAACCATGACGGGAACTCCTAAATACCCTTTTTATTCCATCATAACCAAAAACTATTTTTAAGTACTCAATAAGTGTACCTTGGGAATAAAATGAGATGGTTAATGAGAAGAGAAACAAAAGGATTATTGTGGTAGTTAATGCAGCTCAGCTTCGTGTTACCTTTTTTTTTGTCTTTTGTTATTTTAGGGCCGCACCTGCAGCATGTGGAGGTTTCCAGGCTAGGGGTTGAATCAGAGCTACAGCTGCTGGCCTACTCCACAGCCACAGCAATGCCAGATCCGAGCCACATCTGCAACCTACACCACAGCTCACGGCAGTGCAGGATCATTAACCCACTGAGCAAGGGCAGGGATCTAACTTCAATATGCCATGGGTGTGGCTCTAAAAATACCAAAAAAAAAAAAAGGACTTGCATGCTGGATCATGTAGTTATCACTTGAAGATTTGGAAGGCAAGCCTCCCTCACTTGAAGGATGGAAACTGAGCCATAATCTTGGACCTGAGGAAAAGCAGTGCTTTTATAAAGTGACACACCCAGTGGTGAGCTGGTCAGGGTACTCTCTGCTAAATAATCCCTTTTTTTTTCTTTTTAGGGCCGCACCCGAGACACATGGAGGTTCCCAGGTTAGGAGTCCAATCGGAACTACAGCTGCCGGCCTACACCACAGCAGTGCCAACGCCAGATCTGAGCCGCATCTGTGACCTACACCACAGCTCATGGCAATGCCAGATTCCTAACCCATTGAGCAAGGCCAGGGGTTGAACCCGCAACTGCATGGTTCCTAGCTGGATTTGTTTCTACTGCGCCATGACTGGAACTCCTAAATACTTCCTTTTGGAGGAGTAAAGTAAGCCTTTGGAAGGGAAGAGAAAGAGACCCGTAATTGAAGAAAGGACCAGGGTAGCCGAAGCATTCAGGAGAGTGTGACCAGTCAGTCTAGGATGCTGGCAAAGTGCAGGGAGGGAGGGACAAGCAGTTCTCTTGAATTTTTCAGAAAAAGGAAAAAAAACTGTTTTTTACTTTTTGATGAGTTTTTCTGGTCAGAGGTAGAATATTTAGTTGTTAAGTAATAAGGATTGATTAGGAATAATTAGAAGATGCAGAAGATTGTTAACATCCGTATGTGCTCATTAGAACAAAGAAACAGCAACAACCAAAACGTGGTAGGGAACAGTGACATAGGGACAGGATGATTTCCTCCCATTGGGAGCCTCAGGTGATACAAACAATGTGTGCTTTGGTTTTGCACAGGCTACTTAGAATTCTGCTTTTGAGATTTTAATAACAATTTTATTGAGATATAATTCGCATACCATAAAATTCACCCTTTTTAGTGTACAATTCAGTGTTCTTCCGTATAGTTGCAGAGTTGTGCGACAATCATCACCATCTAGTTTTATGTATTTATTTATTTGCATTTTTTTTTTTTTTTTTTTTTTGTCTTTTCAGGGCTGCACCTGTGGCATATAGAGGTTCCCAGGCTAGGGATGGAATCAGAGCTGTAGTTGATGGCCTTTTCCACAGCCACAGCAATGCCAGATCTGAGCCATGTCTGTGACCTGCACCACAGCTCACGGCAATGCCAGATCCTTAGCCCACAGAGCAAGGCCAGGGATTGATCCCACATCCTCATGGATACTAGTTGAGTTTGTTAACTGCTGAGCCACAATGGGAACTCCCAGTGTTTTCATCTTAAATTCTGTAACTGTGGTGGCAGTTGAGGTGCATTTGGTTTCTCAGGAAAGATGCTTGTCCTTCCTTCACTGGCGAGAATTTTGAGGCAGAGGGGTCTTTGAAGTGACTCAAGGCTGCACCTGCTTGTCAGATTCCTTTAGGGTCCAGTCAGCTTTGCTGAGAGCTTTTCCTGGCTCTCCTGTTGGTGCTGTGCTTGCATGACTCATCCCTGTCCCTTCTCAAAAATTTTCCTGTTTTTTGTTGCAGATGCCAGGAAAGTCCACACAGCCCCTGCCCGAACCTTGTCGCTGCTGCGCCCTCTGCCTGTGCTGGTCGCAACGGGCGGCGGGTATGCAGGTTACCGGCAGTATGAGAAGTACCGGGAGCGGGAGTTGGAGAAGCTGGGGTTGGAGATCCCACCTAAACTTGCTGGCCACTGGGAGGTAGGAGAGGGTGGAACCACCCTGAGTTCTCTTGTACCACGGCTGTCTGTCACTTTGTGAATTGCCCCAAAGTTAAACTGTTTGAGAAAGTGAAATGTGCTTTCTTAGAGCTCATGTCTCCATTGGGTTTGGGGCCAATGCAGAAAGTTATACCTTCAGTATCATGTCAGGTTTCCGTCTGTCTCCAGACCCACCCCTGGCCTCTCCAAGGGCTCTGAGTGGAAATTTTCTGCTGTTGAAACCTGAATTCATTCCTTATCTTGGGGCTGGCGTCCCGACTACTCATGCCTCTCAGTCTGAGAATGAGCTGAAACAGTTGGACTTTCGTGATGTGGATAAGTTCTCACCAGGAACCAGACTGAAATCAAATTTCTTCATCATTATTGACCAAAACGTTCCCCCTGTGGTAGGGCTGCACAGGAGGGACAGGCCTCCATGTCGTTGAGCCATGAGTGCTGCCTGATCAACTGTCTTACTTATCTGTGCCACCCCGGCCCAGAATGACACCTGATTCTGAGCAGACATTCAGTAAATACTGAAATTGAATATAAAGGTGTAAGTTTAAAAATTGGTCTCAGCCATAATTTAAGAAATGAAATACCTGAGGTATCAGTAGACCTTGATAGCCTGGGCAAAAGAGGAAGTGAAAGCAGAGATGTTATGTGTTTGGGATGATGTGTTTGGATTTCTTCATGAGCTGCTCCATAGCAGTAATCCAGCTTCGTGGAATCCAGCGGCCAGGCCCCGAAGGCAGGTTCCAGCCTTGCTCCTCAGTAGCTGTGTGGACTTGGACATGGTACTTTTGAAGTTTTCTGTTAGTATGTTACAGAGCCTTTCTGTGAAGGTAACTGTGCAGCATGTGAGTCACACTTTTCAAGTACGCTGAGTGCTATTTATTTTTGGTGACATCAGTGGTTTCCTCTGTAAACATATCCTTCCCCTTCAGACTAGCAGTGTACTTGTAAGACTGTGATCCATGACTCACTCAAGTGTGAGACCCAGACTGGCTTCCTGCTGACCCAGGCATCTGTCAAGCTGACCCGCCCTGTGACGAGCTCACATACTTTCAGGAATTTCCCATTCATTTCAAAGGAAATTTACCACTTACACATTCATGAAAGACCAACATCAGTACTTTTTTTTTGGCACCGGCTGTTTGTATAATTGGGGTTATTGGCATATCTGAGTCAATACCTAAAAGGCGGTTGTTTGTAAAGAGGACAGGGTTGATTACCTCACAAGTTCTAGGTTCTGGAGAGGGACAGGACACGGCAGTGGAGTGACCTAGTGCAGTGAGAGGGCTGAAGCCCCTGTTGGTAAAGAATTGGGCTTACATTAGATCCTGTTCTTTTGCTTGAGTGAGATGGCTCCTGGATTTACAAGATGGGCAACATTTCATTTTATGAGGGGGAAATGGTCTGCGCTCAGAGTAGATGCTCTAAGATTTTAGGAGAGGTAGCAGGTTGTGGGAGGGGGGCTTCTGAACTGGCGGTCAGGGGCTGGATCTTAGTTCTTCCCCTGCCTCCACCTAATCACTATCATCGTATATGAAAAATGAGAGAGTGCCCCAATCTAGCTGATCCTTAGAATTGTTTGGATAGCTTTAAAAATTTTGGATTCGTTGGGCTCACCCTTGAGATTTAGAAAGTTTGGGCAAGGCTCAAGAATTTTGTTTTTTAAAAGCCCCGTAGGTAACGCTGGTGACAAGCCAGATTTAGGAGCCAGGGGCAGATTTAGCTCTAAGGTTCCCTTCAGGGCTCCATTTTTATGGGGCAGATGAAAATTCCTGGTGGTGATTTTGCTGGAATATAATCCCTTCCTATCTCTCAGGTCAAGTCTCGGGTTTCCAGAGCTGAGAGGGAAGACGGCCTTTAAGTTATTGCTGAGATGAGCCTCTGGGGTCAGTAGCACAGTTGAGGTGAAAGGATGATTTCATTTTACCAAATTTTCTGAATTTCTTGGAGACAGACGTGGGCAGTATAGCCATCCTCGCACAGGGAGCATTCCTGTTAGCCTTTGTTGGTCAGAGTGCCTTTGTTCCCCCTTCCCATCTTGTAAATTAATACCTCATATTGAACACATCCATTTTCCGGAACTCTTTTAGTTACAACAGCTGCCTGGGGTCAAAGGGCAGATGTTAGAGCCATTTTACAAATGGAAAAACGTGTTGGTAGCAGAGTAGATTTCCCAGCAGAGGTCTGTTGCTGCCAAATCCCATACTCCTGGAACACCACCACATCAGTAGGAAGAGGTGCTTTTAGTACAGAAGCTTGACCCTGAGAGATGGACAGGATGTGCTGTGCCCTTGAGGAGCCTGCACTCTCTGGGGCTCTGACTAAAGTGTGACTGAATTTGAGTGTCCTGACTTGAAAAGTTGTCTGTGGTACTGTAGATGAGAGTCACAGTAGGCTGCCCACCCCACCCCCAGCATAGTGCTCTTAAAGAATTCTCACCCACTCCTTGCCATTATTTAAATAGAATTTCTATCCTTCCCTCCCTCCCTTCCTTCCTTCCTTCCTTCCTTCCTTCCTTCCCTCCCTCCCTCCCTCCCTCCTTCCTGTTTAGAAGAAACCATAACTCCAGAATCTGCCCCCCTCACAGATGGACACAGCTCTCACAGAGGGGCAGGGGCTGGGGGTAGTGTTGGACAGGGTGTCAGCGGACTTGAGATCTGAGCACCATCTGCCATGTGACCTTGGGCGAGTTGTTTCAACTTTCTGGGTTCTGTTTTTACACATTTAAGGAAATGTTTCTAAGAAATTTGCCTGTGTAAGGTTCATGATCTTTTTATGGTAGAAAAAGAAAAAGCTCCTGCAGTTGGTTGTAGAAGTTAATCCTATGTGTTTGCTGCTGTGTAATTAAGGGAGTTCTGTAACTAGCAACAAAATAACCTGTTAAGGAGTGTGTTTGAAGCCTCTGGAAGCTTTCAGAAGCATCCAGATTGCAGCAGCTCCACTCTTTCTCTTTATGGCATCACTTTTCCCAGTGTGGAAATAGCTTTTTAATTATGAAGATAAGTGTTCATTTACAAAAAAAACAGAAAATGTTGCAAATTATGAAGACAAAAAAGAGTTGATGACTGGAGTTCCCTGGTGGCTTAGTGGGTTAAGGCTCCAACCTTGTCACTGCTGTGGCTCAGGCACCTACCGTGGCTCGGATTTGTACCTTTTGCATGCCACAGGTACAGCCAAGAAAAAAAAAAAAAATGAGTTGATGACCTTTATAATCCTAATGCTACAGCCTGCAGGAAACCAGTTAACACTTCGGTGACCATAGTGCTTCTAGGCTATTGGCTATGTTTAGTAATATGTATTGCTTAATTTTTGTTTTGTTTATTTTCTTCATAACTTTAATATGAAAATTTTCAGACAAAAAGCTGAAAGACCTATATTTTTTTAATAAAAATATATATTTCCATCATAGCCTATCCCAGGAGATTGGATATAGTTCCCGTGCTATACAGTAGTACCTTATTGTCTATGCATCATACTAAGTGTAGTAGTTTTCATCTACTAACCCCAAACTCCCAGTCCATCTGACTCCCTCTCCTCCCTCTCCCCTTGGCAACCATAAGTATGTTCTCTATATCTGTGCATTGGTTTCCATTTTGTAGATAGGTTCATTTGTGCCGTATTTTAGATTCTGCATAAAAGTGATATCATATGGTGTTTGTCCTTCTCTTTCTTGACTTACTTCATTTAGTCTGATAATCTCTAGTTGCATCCATGTTGGTGCAAATGGCATTATTTCATTCTTTTTTATGCCTGAGTAGTATTCTACTGTATATATGTACCACATCTTCTTAATCTCTTCATGGACAGATGAACTTTTAGGTTGTTTCCATGTCTTGGCTATTGTGAATAGGGCTATTAGAACATAGGGGTGCATGTATCTTTTTAAATTACATTTCAAAATTGAAATGGGATTGCTGGATCATATGGTAGTTCTGCATTTATTTTCTGAGGAATCTCTGTACTGTTTTCCATTGCAATTGTACAAATCTACATTCCCAGCAGCAGTGTATGAGGGTTCCCTTTTCTCTACACCTTCTCCAGCGTTTGTTGTTTGTAGACTTATTAATGATGGCCTTTGTGACCAGTGAGGTAGTACCAGTGAGGCAGTTTTGATTTGCATTTCCCTAATAATTAGTGATGCTCATAATCTTTTCATGTGCCTGTGGATGTATATCTTCTTTGGAGAAATGTCTGTTTAAGTCTTCTGCCCATTTTTCAGTTGGGTTTTTTTTGTTGTTGTTGAGTTGTTTGTATATTTTGGAGATTAAGCCCTCATTGGTTACATTGTTTACGACTATTTTCTCCCATTCTATAGGTTGTCCCTTTTTTTATTTTTTTTGATCACCCTGTGGCATATGAAGTTCCTGGGCCAGGGATCAGGTCTGTGACCTACACCACAGCTGTGGTAACACCAGATCCTTAACCCACTGTGCCCAGCTAGAGATGGAACCTGCATCCCTGGGCTGCAGAGACATTGTGGATCCTGTTGAGCCACAGTGGGTACTCTTTATTTTTTCATTTTTATGGTTTCCTTTGCTATGCAAAAGTGTGCAAATTTGGTTAGGTCCCATTTGTTTATTTTTGTTTTTATTTCTATTGCCTTGGGAGACTGACCTAAGAAAACCTTTGTATGGTTGATTTCAGAGACTATTTTGCCTATGTTCTCTTCTAGGAGTTTTATGGTGTCATGTCTAAGTCTTCAAGCCATTTCGAGTTGATTTTTGTGTATAGTGCGAGGGTGTGTTTTAACTTCTTAGATTTATATGCCAGCTGTCTGGTTTACTCAGCATGACTTGTTGGAGAGCCTTTTTCCCATTTTATATTTTTGTCTCCTTTGTTGAAAATTAATTTTCCCTTTTTTTTTTTTTTTTTTGCTTTTTAGAGCCTCACCCGCAGCATATGGAGGTTCCCAGGCTAGGGGTCTAATTGGAGCTACAGCTGCCAGCCTACACCACGGCAACACCAAATGCAAGCTGCATCTGCGACCTACACCACAGCTCACGGCAATGCCGGATCCTTAACCCACTGAGCGAGTCAGGAATCGAACCCACAACCTCATGATTCTTAGTCGGATTCATTAATCACTGAGCCACGATAGGAACTCCTTCTTTGAATCTTCTTTAATTTCCCTGATTAATGTTTTACAGTTCTCAGCATATAAATCTTTCACCTCCTTGGTCAGGTTTATTCCTAGGTTTTTTTTTTTTTGATACGATTTTACAAAGTATTATTTTTTTTAACGTTCCTTTTCATTGTTAGCATATAAAATATTTCATTGTTAGTGTACAAAAATACAACCAATTTCTGAGTATTACTCTTGTGTCCTGCTATTTTGCTCAATTTGTTTATTAGATGGAATAGTTTTTGTGTGGAGTCTTTAGGGTTTTCTGTGTTTTATGTCATCTATATGTAGTGACAATTTTACCTCTTCCCTTCCAATTTGGATACCTTTTATTTCTTTCTCTTGTCTGATTTCTGTGGCCAGGATTTCTGATACTATGTTGAATTAAAGTGGTGGGAGTGGGCATCCTTGTCTTGTTCTAGATTTTAGTGGGCAGGCTTTCAGCTTTTCTCCGTCGAGTATTATATCGGCTCTGAGTTTATCATACCTTTGATTACGTTAAGGTGTGTTCTATCTGTACCCACTTTGGTAAGAGTTTTGATCATGAATGGATGTTGAATTTTGTCAGATGTTTTTTCTGCATCCATTGAGATGATAATGTGGTTTTTGACTTTTATTAATGTGACATTGATTTTGGGGTTTTTTTTCTTTTTTCTTTTTAGGGCTGAACTTGCCATATATGGAGATTCCCAGGCTAGGGGTCGAATCAGAGCTACAGCTGCTGGCCTACAACACAGCCACAGCAACACCAGATCCGAGCAGCGTCTGCGATCTACACCACAGCTCACGGCAACGCCGGATCCTTAACCCACTGAGTGAGGCCAGGGGTCAAACCCGCAACCTCATGGTTCCTAGTCGGATTCATTTACGCTGTGCCATGACAGGAACTCCTTTTTTTTTTTTTTTTAAATGTGACACATTACATTGATTTTCATATATTGAACCATCCTTGTATACTTGGGGTGAATCCCACTTGGTCATTGTGTATGATCTTTTTTATGTGTTGTTGAATTTGATTTTCTAAAATTTTGTTGAGAATTTTTGCATCTCTATTCATCAGAGATATTGGCCTGTAATTTTCTTTTTTGGTATTATCTTTGTCTGGTTTTGGTTTTAGGGTGATGGTGGCTTCAAGGAATGCCTTTGGGTGTGTTCCTTCTTCATTCTTTTGGAAGAATTTAAGAAGGATGAGTGTAAAAGTTCTTCTTTGTATGTTTGGTGAAGACGTCTGGTTCTGGACTTTTGTTTCTAGGGAGTTTTTTTTTTTTTTTTTAATGAGCCATGACAGAAACTCCCTCAAGGTATATTTTAATTTCATTTTTGATTTCTCTCGTTGACCCACTATTTTTTTAGTAGCATGTTGTTTAGTCTCCATGTAGTCTGTTTTTTTTTCCCTCATTTTTAGTGTGGTTGATTTCTAGTTTCATGCCATTGTGCTCAGATAAGATGCTTGAAATATATTTCTGTATTCTCAAATTTTTTGAGGTTAGTTTTGTGCCCTAGTATGTGGTCATTCTTAGAGAATGTTCCATGTGCACTTAAATGTATGTTCTGGGTTTTTTGATGTAATGTACTGAAAATATCAATTATGTCTAACTTTTCTGTTATGTCATTTAGAATCTCTGTTGCCTCATTGATTTTCTGTCTAGAAGATCTGTCAATTGATGTGAGTGTGGTGTTAAATTCTCATACTTCTTTTATATTCTGATTAACTTCTCCTGTTATGTCTGTTACTATTTTATGTTTTGGGGTATTCCTGTACTGGGTGCATATTATTGAAGTTTTGATTTGTATTTCCTCATGAATAATGATATTGAGCATCTTTTCATGTGCTCCTTGGCTATTTATGTATCTTTTTTGGAGAAAGGTCTGTTCATACCCTTTGCCCATTTTTTAATTGGATGGCTTTTTGTTGTTTCTTTGGAGTTGCAGGAGTTCTTTATTTTTCTGGATACTAGACCCTTATCTGGTATATGTATTTGCAGATATTTTTCTCCCATTCCCATTCAGACAAAGGAGTGATTGTGTTTTCAATCTCTTGATCATATATTTTGATGAAGTCCAGGAATCTATTTTTACTTTATTTTCCTGTGTTTTTGGTGTCATAACGAGGAAATCATTTCTGAATCTAATGTTGTGAAGATTTTCTATTTTCTTCTAAGAATGTTATAGTTTTAGTTGTTACGTTTAGGCCTTTGATCCATTTTGAGTTGTTTTTTGTGTTATATAAGGTAGGGTCTAACTTCATTCACGTGGATATCAAATTTCCTCTGCACCTTTCATTGAAGAGGCTGTCCTTTTCTTGTTCAATGGTCTTAGCCCCCTTGTGGAAATCAGTCTCATTCTCTTGTAGAAGACAAAGTTGATATAACACCTCTGTTATATCAGAATGTTGGAAAACTAGAAGGACAATCATAATTTCCACCCCTTCTCACCAGATGACTGGTTGCATAATAATGGGCTTTATTTATTTATGCATTCACTTCCTGTCTGTCTCTGCTTTATTTTATCTTATTTTGTCTTTTTAGGGCCGCACCTACAGCATATAGAGGTTCCCAGGCTAGGGGTTCAATTGGAGCTGTAGCCGCCGGCCTACACCACAGCCACAGCAACTCAGGATCTGAGCCATGTTTGCAACCTACACCAGAGCTCACGGCAACGCCAGATCCTTAACTCACTGAGCAAGGCCAGGGATCGAACCCACGTCCTCATGGATACTAGTTGGGTTCGTTAACCACTGAACCACAATGTGAGCTCCAGTGTCTTTGTTTTAAAATGGATATACAGTTGACCGTTGATCAATGCAGAGGGTAGGGGCACCAAACCCCCTCCCCCACCTCCAACAGTCAAAAATATGCATATAACTTTATAGGCAGCCCTAGTTGTGTGTGTTTCTATATCCACTGATTATGTAGTACTGTAGTACGTATTTATTGAAATAAAATTGCACCTATAAATGGACCTGCACAGTTCAAAGCTGTGTTATACAGGGGTCAACTATTCCTGTTTTGTGTCGTACCTTTTTTAACCTTATATGTATTGCTATCTCTGATGATTCTATTAAGACTTCATGAAAGTACATACTTTAAGTGGCTCTACTATCATAGTTGATTCCACAGGTGGTTTTTACCGTCATGAATAATACTGAAGAGAACATCTTTGCACATGGGCCTTATCCTCAGGCTGAATGCTTGGGTGTGGAATTGCTGAAATTGTGGAGCAATTCAAATTGTGGAATTGTCTGAAAAGGTCTGGACGCCTGTACAGTTTGTGCTTTGCCTTTGGCTTCTAAAACTCTTATACCTGTTTGTAGTTGTCATTGTTTGGTACAGGAACTGCACTGGATATTAGCAAAACAGTTATCATAGATGAACATGACTCCTCTTTCCTTTATTTTTAAGATTTTTATTATAGTTGATTTATAATTTTCTGTCAATTTCTGCTGTATAGCAAAGTGACTCAGATGTACACACACACACACACACACACACACTCTCATGCACTCTTTTTCTCACATTATCCTCCATCATATTCCATCACAAGTTATTGGATATAGTTCCCTGGGCTGTACAGCAGGACCTCATTGCTTATCTACTCCAAATGCAGTAGTTCGCATCCACTAACCCAACTCCAAGTCCATTCCACTCCTTCCTCTTCCCCCTTGGCAATCTCAAGTGTGTTCTCCAAGTCCATGAGTTTGTCTTTTCTGTAGATAGGTTCATTTGTGTCATATATTAGATTCCAGATATAAGCGATATCATATGGTATTTGGCTTTCTCTGACTTACTTCACTTAGTATGAGAGTCTCTAGTTCCACCCATGTTGCTGTGATTCCTCTCTTCTTGAATTTGCTCCTTCATTCAACAAATCTTTGAGCTCCTTCATATGCCAGGCCATGCTGAGATGCTGGGGATCCTCTAGTGAATAGAACCAGAGTTTCTGTCCTTAGGGAGCTTTCCTTATTAGCAGATGAGACAGATAAGAAACAAACGGACACATGGGCACGTCAAGTGGTTAAAACGCCATAGAAAAAACTTAGGTAAAGGGCACAGGTGTCATGGGCTGGAGCAGAGCCAGCTGGGACCCAGGCAGGCAGAGGAGGAAGGAAGGCCCTGCTCAGTACCATGTGGATTGAGGGACGTCTGAGGGGAGGGAGAGTGGTCCAGGCAGAGGCTTGAGAGGGACAGAGAATGCTTGTCACTGTTGAGGGAGAACAGAGGACCCCTGTGGCTGGAGGCACAGAGGGCAGAAAGGTAGGAGGGTGGCAGGACCCCATAGCACCAGCTCAGCCTGTTCTCTGAGGAGAGGGCTGAGTGCTGTGGGTTCTGATGGGATAGTCCTGGCTGCTGTGAAGACAGATTAGGAGGCTTCTGGCAGGCTCTGACAGGATCCCAGCAGGAGAAGGTGTTGGCTTGGATCAGGGTGGGCATAGTGGAGGTGGAGGGTAGGGATTTGATTCTGTGTGTGTGTTGTGTGTGTGTGTTTTAATTAGAGTATAGTTGGTGTACAATACTATATAAGTTATAGGTGTACCATATAGTGATCCACAATTTTTAAAAGTTATGCTCTGTTTATAAACGATTTATATTTATATTTCCCGGGTTTTACAAAATATTCTATTTTTTTTGTTTGTTTTTCATGATTGCACCTGCAGCATATGGCAGTTTCCAGGCTAGGGGTCTAATCAGAGCTGCAGCTGCCAGCCTATGCCACAATCATGGTGACAGTGGATCTGAGCTGCATCTGTGACCTCACCACAGCTTATGGCAACACTGGATCCTTAACCCATTGAGCCATAATGGGATTGAGCCCGCGTCCGCGGACAGTGTTGGGTCCTTAACCCGCTGAGCCACAATAGGAACTGCCAGTTTGTTGTATTTTTTTAGATTCCACATTCGATTCTGAATGTTTGGAGGAGGAGACAGGATGAACTGATGGACTGGGTGGGAAAGGGGGAGAACTGAAGAGGGACTGGTGATTTTCGACCTGAGCAGATGGAGGGTGGAATAGCTCTTACTGAGAGCTGTGGAGAAAATAGGGACATTGAGACTCATCCCTTAACACAGTTTGTCATTTGCTTCCTGTAAATGTGAGTCCACTTCAGCGTTTTTCACATGTTTATTCTCTGTTTATATTGACTCAGAGTGTTTGTAAATTTTACTTTTCGTTTAAAATGGCATAGAGCAAGGAATCCACGCTCCTCCAGCTCTCAGAGTGGGAGCCAGGGGCTGAGAGCAGAGGAGACGCCTCTGTGAGTCTCTTCAGGAACTCATGATGTCCTCCCTGAGAAAGCTCTGGGCTCATGGTCCGAGAGAGCTGTTTGCTGGGGCTGCCTGGGCCTGGCCTTGTGCCTTAGGAGGGGGGCAGTTGACGCAGGGCCTCCGCAGAGCGCTGGTTTGGGTGAGCGGCTCTGACTAGGGATGGACAGCTACGAGTTGCATAGTCTGCACTTGTGTGGCAGCTGTGACTTCAGATATGTCGTCCTTCTGTCCCGTAAGTCAAAAAGGAGGAACAAACCTTCATAAGTGCTTATTAACGAGAGGGGTGGTAGGTGTGTGGTATCTGTAAGCCCACGGTCACCAGGTGACATCTGATGGCAGGTGTGGGGGCGTGCACAGGTGTGCTGACCTTGGGGTTTCCTGTTCCACGCAGAGTGGCATCTGGTGGCAGATTGCCCTCACTCTCTGGCTTCTCCAGGGTGTCCTTTCTGCCTTGACTGGAGCTGAAGACAGAGGTACAGGCAGTGGGGAAGCTGGCCTGTAGAAGGGGGCCCCTTGGGGAAGACATGGGCTGTATCCCCCCCTTACCAATCTTTGAGGAGGCTGGTGCCTAAGGCTGCAGAGGGATCACGGATGGCGGCTGGCCTGTTCCATCAGACCTAAGGGCTGCTAAGCAGATAGAAGTGAGGGGTTCGGTCCTGCGTTCCCCTGTGAAGCAATAGCAGGGGTTAGGGGCACCCTGAGAGCAGGCCTGCCTTGTCCTGCTCACCTCAGAGCAGGGACATATGGTGGGGAACTCTGTCTTGGCTTTTTCTCCTCAGTAGTAGAATTTAGAGGTTTCTCTGTGACTTTAAGTCTCTCCCCCCCCCTTTTTTTTTTTTTTGTCTTTTGTGGTTATAGGGCCGCAACCACGGCATGTGGATGTTCCCAGGATAGGGGTCGAATCAGAGCTGCAGCCTACACCACAGCTCATGGCAACGCCGGATCCTTAACCCACTGAGCGAGGCCAGGGATCGAACCAGCAACCTCCTGGTTCCTAGTCTTAAACTTGTTTCCGCTGAGCCTCGAGGGAACTCCAAGTCTTACTTTTTTTTTTTTTTATTGTGAACGCTTGAACAGAGAATAAAAGTTGAGAGAAGAGTTATCCACACATAGCACCACCTGACTGACCAGGTTGTTACTGATTTAGCATCTGTTTTGTCTCCTGTATATACATACTTTTTCTCTGAGCCGTTTGTAAGTACGTTGCAGACATTATGAAACTTGACCCTGGAACGCTTTCAGTCTGTATCTGAGCTGACTGAGGAACGCCTTTTGTTGTCTGGGCCCTGCATGGGCCTGGGTGAGGTTGGGTTTGAGGAGCAGCAGTGTAGACAGCAGGCCCCATGCAGGAGCCGGCAGGCTCAAGGCCACACTCACACCCTGCCTTAGCACCGCTTTCTTGTTTCTGGCCTCGGTTTCATATTTTTTTAAATGTATGGTGCAGCCTTCAAGCCATAGAAGGGAGTAAAGCCGCATCAGCCTGTCCCGTCGGTGCATTGCTGCCCATGTCACCCACCCGTGGGCCTGCACTCAGCATGACCCTGGACAGTGTTGAACACATTTGCATGTTTTTAAACTTCTTATAATTATTATAGCTTTATCGTTCCCCTCTGCAAATATGCTACTGCCAAATCCCTCATGAATTTGTGAAATGAGAATGATATATGTGTAAATACTTGGTCCCATGTGGTGGGGGGTAGAGATTCAATAAGTGCTATTTTACTTCTTACCCAGTAGGTGTTGAGGAAACAATTACAGGTCTTAAAATGGGCAGTCAGTCAGTTGGCCAATAGTACACCCTCCCACCTGCCCAACTCTGCCCTCAGAGAATCCTGGGCTCATTCTGGGGTAGGAGGACTTCTCAGGGCCTTCCTTCAAGATACCTGCCAAGAACAGTGGCAACCACTCCAGCCTTTCCTCTCCCCGGCTGCTCTGTGCCTGGACCACCTGGGAGCACAGCAGAGGCTCAGGGCTGGAGGGAGCTTTCTCCTGGGCTTACTCCACCTCGAGCACTGTGTCTTCCTCTCTTGCTGCACCCTCCTTGCTGCCTGAAAAAAGTCCAGGGCATTCAGAAGCGTTCACAAACACGGAGGGAGAATTTGGCAGGGCTGTGAGAAGCCTTCGGATCAAAAAATCACCTGAGGGTGCTTCTTGCTCTTCTGGGCTCCTTGCCCAGGCTTCTGTGAGGCTGATAACCTGGCTGTTCGCTCCAGCCTTGGGATGCTGGCCATCACCTGTCTTCCTCGAGGGGCCTCGGCTGTGCCCCCCAGGGAATGCAAATTAACAGGGAGCACCTGCCACCCTGTCCCGCCGCTATCTTCCAACCCATGGCACAGTGGGACACGGAGTTCACACTGCAGGGAGTGGCAGTGGATTGCCTGTGGGGAGAGGCCTGTACACAGGTGCTGGCGGCCAGGTGACCTGGGGCCTGCAGAGCCTTTCAGTGGCGCTAGGGGGCACTCCCGCTTAAGGGAGTCCAAACCAGATGGGAGGACCAAGTGTACCTGCCTGGAGGGTCTTCATTTGAGGTAGGAAATAAATCTACCAAAGGGTTTTTTGTTTTTCCCAGAAATCCTGTGAAGTATGGTCTGGAATCCAGAAAGCATTTCCCTACTGAGAAATATATAGTGGAGGACAGGTTAGAAGGCGGTGAGGGCTAATTTCAGGGCATGCTCGTGGGCTGGTTTATAAGTTTGCTAAACGCCAATCAGCCTGAGAGGCTTTAAGTGGTACTGAGGAGCTCCAATAGGCATGGAATGGCCCAGTTGGTCATTTTACAGTGGAGAGCATCCACACTCCAGAGGCCACTCAGCAAATGAGAATCTGAGCTTTAGATCCATAGACTGGGTTTTCCCGAGGTGTAACACGGGATAGGTCTGTTCTGGATGCACTGCAGACTTGGGGGAAGTCAGAATGGTCTTCCCAGATTTCTGGTTCTTGAATTTAGTGTTGCTAGGATTCTGTGTCAGCATCTTCCTGTGCTTTCACTCCCTTTATTTCCTCTCGTGATGTGTTTGGTTGGTGCTGTGAGGTGAGAAGGGGTCCGAAGTCTCACTGGGAGCTGAGAATGCTGCGGGAGGGCAAGGAGACTGAAGTGGGTAAGGTATTTGCCAGCCCTGTGCACCCTGCTGCCTCCGTGTTCCTACTGGTACATTGTAGGTGTCAAATACCATGGAAGTCCGTGAGGTAGGACCCTACCCGTCGTCTCCTCCTCTTCCCCCTGTGGCGTCCCAGGTTGAGCACTTGGGCTGGATCTGGATGAGGGGTCGGGCGTGTGGGGCTGTGTCTGCATGGCACTTTGTCCTCCCTCAGGCTTCCTTGGCTCAGCTGCCCATCTGGTCACAAGCCCTGTAGGCTCTCTTCCCTATTCTAATGTTGCTCTAGAAACTAAATTCCCAGTGGTCAGAAGAAGCTGAGGTTGTACCTTTGTTCAGCTAATCGGGCCCCTGAATTCCACATCCTTTTTGTAGTTGAGTAGTGGTAGTTTTCCTGGCCAGATCCTCCCCCTCCGCTAAAAAGTGTTAAGTTGGTTCATTCCATCTGGTATTGACTGAGTGCTTCTGGCGGGCATGGGGGTAGGGTTCTCACCCCACAGGCCAGAGCCCTACCACCTAATGGGGCAGAAGGATAAAGCGAGAATCACCCCACAGGTTTTGACCCCAGAGAGGAAGCCTGCGTGCAGGGGTGGACCTTGCGCACTGGGTCTGATTTGCTGCTCTGCACTGGGGGATTTGTGTGTCTAGTGTGACTTCCTGGAGCAGAGGGGGTGGAATGAGGAGCAGCCTCTTCTTCTGGGTGTAGTGTGGGGAGGAGCAAGGGCTTAGACACCTGCTCTGGAGCTCGAGGGATAGAAAAGGTGGCTGAAGGTGGCTTTGTTCTCAGTCTAGAGGGCTGGCATGGTCAGCAGCACGTGGAGGCCTTCGCGTGGGCTGGAGTGGCGCCTGGGGGTGGGTCAAGGTGTCCAGCCCCCAGCCCCGGGAGGCGGCCCTGTGACCCGGGCAGCATGTCGCGTGTTCCCGCCACTCCCCTCGCCCCGCCACTCCCCTTAAAGGGACCCTGTGCTGGGGGGCGGGGCACGGCTGACGAGCTCGGTGGCCGCCTCCTGCCCCCGCCCCCGAGCGGCCTGAGTGGCTGGAGCCCGAGCCCCCGCCCGCCTGCAGCCAGGCTTCCGCGGAGCGGCGCCTCCCTGCGTGTCGAGTCGGAAACTGAGTAGGCAGCAGGCGGCGCGGAAGCCGAGCCGAGCCGAGCCGCGGACCACCTGCCGGTGAGTGAGCCTCCTTGCCCCGCGCAGCCGGAAGGCCTGCTCGAGGAGCTGGGAGGCCGTCCGGCTCCCGGGGTACGGGTCGCCTGTTACTGCTTAGGGCCAGAGGAGCCCACCCCACAGTCCCCGGTCGCGCTGTGGGTCGCGCTGTGGTTTCCCGGGCCCCACACAGGCCCCACACGGTGGGTCACGGGGCTGGCCCGATGAGCTCACTTCCTCTGCATCCTGTAGCATCTCCTCGCCCCACGCTCAGAAAAGGGAAATGCTGGCCTTGCCGGCTGCTCTGTGTCCTGCGCCCAGAGCTCCGGGCCCATTTCCTTAGTGCTGTCGAGGGGCCTGGGATGGGCGCCAGAGGAGGGGGAGCGGCATAGTTCCTCAGTGGGACTCAGAGGTACGTGATTGTCACCTGGTACCTCCGGAGGGGTGGATAGAGGGTAATAGAACCCCATTCCCCACCAGCACCAGGGATTGCCAGGGAGAAGGTTCCTTTCCTTGGGGGAATTTAAGCAAGACCCCCTGCCAAGTCCTGTCCCCGCCTCCATCACCCTTGAAAGAGGCACCTCTGGACCCTGCTCTTTGCTTCCTCTTCTGTCCCCCAAGGCTTCCCCAAGATGGCTCACCCATTTTGCCGGGGAGAACCCATTTTCCTGGTTCCCTACCTCTGACATTTTGTCTGCTTCTAGCCCTGAAGCTTTGGGGAGGAATGATTGGTGGTCCCACCAGGACACAGATGCCTGACAGCCCTGCCCTCCAGAGTGGCAGTGTGCCCAGCAAGTCAGGCCTGGGCCTCTGGATTTGGGGACACGGGGTTTCAGTTGAGGTTTCAGGCTAGGTAACTGGCACCCAGTGAGCTTTCCACTCAGGGAGCAGGAACACATTCTTGGGCTGTTGCAGGCTGGACATGTGCAGGGCTGCAAGGCCTTCATCCTGGGCAGTGAGGGGTGGGCAGGGATGTTGCAGTACTGCTCGCATGTGAACCCCCAGAGCAGCACGTCCTGACAGTGGTGCCCCACCCCCACCCAACATGGTCCTGTTGTGCTATCGCTTCTTATTCTGTTGCTGCTCCTTTGGTTTCAGCTCCTGTCAGAACTGCTGCTTCTGCCCTGTTCCTTCCATCTTCCTGGCGGTAGCAAACTTCTGCGCTCTCAGAGTGTGGGTTTGGAAGGGGAGGGAAGGTGTCAGGAATCACGTCTGTACTAAGCTCTTGGGTGGAAGAGAGGCATGGAGTTTCTGAGCAGAGCTGTGGGTGAGCAGGAAGAAGGAGGCTTCCCATTTCCAGATGAGGAAACTGAGACCCAGAGAGCGCCTCGCTCTCAGGGCGAGGACAGCCAGGACTGAGTAACCAGATTGTTCCTGTCTCCCACCAAAGCCACTCTGAGTTCTCATGTTCCACATGGCTGGCTGGCCCTTAGGCCAGGTAATGACTTTGAAGTCCTACTGGTCACAGCTCCAAACTTACTTCTACAGAGTGTCCATGAGACTGTTGGGAGAGAGGGAATGTGTTTATACTTCAGGGCACCCTTCTTGCAGACTCCCCATCCAAGCCTGAGTCCTGCAAGTTGCACTCACGCAACCAGAAAGGGAGAAAGCTCTGGCTTGGCCTCCAGAGGCCATCGCAGACACAGAGGGCAAGTGGGGCTCAGAGATGGGGAATGCTGGGAGCTCTGTTGGCTGAGGAAATGGCTCTGACCTTGGGAATTGAGAAAGGATGACCTCAAGGGACCCGCTTCCCACTGTCCTGCATTTGTGCTGGCCCATTTCCTGAGGGACAACTGAATTGTTTGCTTCCTGGGGGACTTTTGGGACCCACATCCAGTGGTAATTTGGAAGAAGCCTAACAACGTGGTCTCAGTATTCCATTTTAGAAGAGATAGAGTGATGACCAAGACAGGACTGGAGTGTGAGGACTTCCTGCCTGGTCCTTCATGGCAGTTGCTGGAGTATCTCCAGGATAGTAGCTCCCCGAGTTGCTCCCCCCACCCCCACCCACCTCCACTGTGAGAAGGGATGGGCTGTCTGGCCTGGCCAGGCCCCTGGACTGGAGGGCCTGGGGGAGAAAGAAATGCAGAGGCAGACGCAGGAACCTGAGGTTTTGGGCCAAGCAAGGTTTGTCTGTGGGCTCCTGAACGTGCCTTTCTGACAGCATGCTGTAGTTGTCACCGTCCCACCCATAGGACAGGGAGGAAAACTGGCAGGAGGAGGCCTCGCTAGCCCCAGGTGCGAACACTGGGTGTGCACATAGCCCGAGCTTTCTGGAGTTTCCAGTCTCTTCTGGAGCACCAGGCTCAGCCTCCACTGCACATTACCCATCAGCAGACTGGGTGGGGTTTCCCTGGATAGCGGGGCAGGATTGCGCTCAGAAGGTGGGCAGGGCTGTGCTCAGGTGGGCGGTACAGTGGGACCTAGCTGGACCTCAGCTGGGGCCTTGGGCCTGGCCCTGGAGCAGGAGGCCTGGGTGGGCGCCCTTCTGCCACTCGGCTGCCACTCAGTGAGGCAGGTAGCCTGGGGAGATGAGCTTGCCTTGGGGTCCTGGTCTGAGGTGGGCTGGGCCTCGGCAGGGATGGAAATCCATGGTAACATCCAAACCTTAGTTGGCCTCCTCCCGGTCCCACAGCCATGCAGACCTAGGGCAGGTGCCAGGTTGGCATCTCCTTGGCAGAGGTGGGTTTCTTGGGGCATTAGACTCACAGCCTTTGCAGGTTGAATCATGTCCGAGTTGAGGCCTCTTGCTCTGTTCTGGCTCGTGGAGACCTGCATGTCTTCATCTAAAGATGGCATCAGGCGCACGGGATTGGGGGCCGTGCTGGGCAGGGGATTTGCACCCCCTGCCTGTTATCTGCAGGCACTAGGCCTTGTGGAGGCGCAAAGGAAGCCAAGTGTCTGTGGCCAAAGTGCTGTTTCTCCCCAGAGAGCTGGGAGGGCAGGCGGCCAGTTTCCCTGAAGTCACCCAGGTACTCCTGTCCTGAGGAGGCAGGTATGGGCCCCCGAGGCAGGGCCAGTGAGGAGAGAGCCGAGCAGGCCGGATGCCAGGGTCTCCCTGGCAAGCGTCTCCCGCCTTCCCTGGGCCTTACCCCTCAGATGCTGCTTTGCCACCCGAAAGGAAAATGGGTCAGGTCCTGGCGAGGGTGGGGCCGCCTGGCCGCAGACAGGCCGACGCTGGGCGCCTGCCTGGATCACAGGCTCAGATTCCTGCTTGTCCTCCAGGGGCCCAGAAACGCCCCGTCCCCTCCCCGCTGTGAGCGGGAAAGGGCAGGCGGGGGCTGGGGCGGCCCGAGCAGGTGTGTGACCAGCGCCCGTCTCTGCAGCAGCTCCGACCTCTCACCTCTGCCCCCTGAGCCCTCGGACCCGGACCCGACTGAGCCTGGGAGGCCAAGCGGAGGAGCAGTGACAGAGCAGGAGCTCCTCTGGGGGGAAGGGAGGAAGGAGGAGAGACAAAGGGAGTGAGCCTGGCGCCGCCTCCCTGCGCCGCCCACCATGTGTCAATCTGAGGCGCGGCGAGGACCGGAGCTCCGCGCTGCGAAATGGTGAGATGCTGCCGGCCACGGCCTGGTCCTAACCCCACGGTGCCCCGCCTTGACCTCCGGAAGGTCAGAGTTCACGTCCAACGGCCCCGCGGTGGAGGTGGCAGCGGCAGCAGGGGGCCAGGGGACCAGCCCCCGCGGCTGGAGGGACCCAGCCCCCGGGCCCTGGGCCGCAGAGCCCGCTTCAGGTACTCGGGGGGCCGGCGGGCTGGTAGCCTAGTGTCCGTGCTGCACCCCTGCCCGGCTAGGAGCTCAGCTCCTCTGAGACTGGTCCCTCCTCTTCTGCAGAGAGCAGGGCGGGTAGGGGAGCCCCGGGGGAGCGCGGTGATGTGTCTGGCTTCACTTGGGCCCTGCCAGCTTCCGAGACCTTTCTGAAACTCTGTGGTGCGGGTGGGGAGCAGAGAGAGAAGGAACGAGGGGACCTGGTGAGCAGTGCAGACGCTGTGCCACCATTGAGGTGCAGGGCCCCATGGCTGAATCCATTCTCCATTTTTTCCTGCTTTTAATACCAACTGAGATGCTTCTTTGTTCCTTGATTTGTTGAGCAACTGGGGCCAGAGGACAGCTGCTCTGGGAGCGCACAGGCACAGATGGGGGCCTTATTCTCCAGCTGAATGCAGTGTATTTGTGGATGAGGAAACCGAGGGCTGGGGACTTTCTTAGAGTGGGTGGCAGTGTGGTCTCCTGACAGTCACACTTGGGCCTTAGGAGCACTTTCTAGGTCCTAGGCATGTGGCAAGGCAGATTGGGCCTCACTCTTACGCCTCAGGAGTCTAGGGTTCGAATGGAAAGACTCATCCTAGACTATGACTCCCTCTAGGCCAAGCCTGTGCTGAAGGCCCCAAATTTGGGCTGGTGGGGTCGGGAAAGGCCCATCTACCTTTACTGAAAGGAGGGGCCTGGGTCAGGTGTGTGGTCCCAGCAAACCTGGGAGGTGGCCTGAGGGCTGGCGGGGAGCTTCGTCCCACCAGCCTCTGACCCGATGTAAAAAGGCCACAGGCGAGGTGGAGCAGCAGCCGTGTGTGCCTGCACGCGTGTGCTCACACACTTGTGTACATTCGTGTGTGTTTTCCTTTGTGATGTCAGGCCTGATCCCTTTATCAGATGAGGAAGTAAGAGGCCTGGAGCCATAAAGAGACTTTCCCAGATCCTGTGCTGCTAGGGGCTGGGGAAGATCAGAGCCTTTGTGGGCAGAGCTCGCCCCAGGCGGATGGGGCCCTGAGAGGCAGGCTGTGCCTTGTCTTCCCGGTGAACATAACCTCTAAGGTCCTCGCTGGGGCCCCTGCCAGCTTCAGAAGCTGCTCTGAGAGGTGCCAGGAGCTAGGCCTCACCTCCTGTGTCTCAGCGGACAGGCACGCAGAGAGACGGGGAGGTGAGTCTGCCGACCAGAGGCAGCCAAGTCCCCAACTCGAGTGGGGTTGGGATGAAGGGCTGGCTGGTGCCACCTGACTCCATGGAGAGGCAAGATTGCTGAGGGTGGGGTGGGCAGGTACAGTGGGGCTCCTGGTCCTGTGCTGACCCAGCCGTGTGCGGACATGTGCCCTGCAGGTTGCACTTCCCCCAGCTCGCCCTGAGGCGGAGGCTGGGACAGCTGAGCTGCATGTCCAAACCTGCCCTGAAACTGCGCTCCTGGCCCCTGACAGTCCTCTACTACCTCCTGCCCCTTGGCGCCCTCAGGCCGCTCACCCGGGTGGGATGGAGGCCTGTGAGCAGGGTAAGTGTGCAGGTTGCTGGCCTGGCCTGCCCCACTTGGGCCTTGGGCGGGCCTTAGGTTGGGGCCCAAGAGATGGAGATTAGAGATGAGAGGTGGTGCTGTGGCTGAGCCCTTGGGCAGGGTCTGGAGTTGGTTGAGAGGGTGGGCTGGTCGGTGGCCAGGTGGGCTGCAGCCAGGTGACTAGCGGCCCGCTGTCCACTCCTTGCCCTCTTTGCCTGCATGTGTGCCGTGGGGGCTCTGCTTCTGGAAAGAACACACACTGGGCATTTAGAAAATGACGTCTGCCTGATTTCCTGTATTTAGCAGAAAAGGGCTCAGGTGATTGGAGAAGAATCCAAGTTCATATCTGATGCTGGAGGGTGGTTCAGGGAGGCCGGAGCCCGCCTGGCCCCTTGGGATGAGGGTGCCCTTGAGGACCCAGGAGCCCTGGGTCGGGCTGGGTGAGGGAGCGGCCTGGGTTGCGCCTGGCCCTTGGGCAGGCTGACCCCATGGAGGAAGCCCTGCTCTCAGGCCCTTGGACAGCCCAGGTGGGTGTTGCAAGGGCTTGAAAGCTCAAGGGCACCTAACGGGCACTGGGCATAGGCCTGGGGTTGCATGGCACCCTGGGCCACTCTCGTAGACAGAAATCAGCTAGGATCACCCGGAGCTACTAACTCAGTACCTAGAGGTATTTAAAGTTGGGATGGAATTGCTTTTACACCTTGGGGACTGGGTGTCGTGGTCGTGTTCAGCAAGCAGCAGCCACCAATTAGAAGGCAGGTCCCACTATGGCAGTGGCACCTAAGGTTTAAGAGGTGCCTGGCGGCCCCAGTATGGCTGGAGAGGCCGACCCCCATTTCCTGGAGGCGCTCCTGCCTGCCGGGCACAGGCCCTCTGCACACCCGGTGCTGGCGCCTCTCCCAGGAGTCCCTAGCCTCGGGAGGGGGGTCAGGTGCCCAGGGCCACTGCCTTCTGTGCTGGCCTGGACGCAGGCAGCACTGTCTCCCACCGCAGCCTCTCTGCTGGTGTCAGATCCACCCCCCAACCCCAAGAGGTCTCCCCCGGGGCCTGGGGCAGCTGCTGTGGGAACTGCGCGATGGCTGACACACCTGAGTTGTAAGTCGCTGTGTCGCAGCCCTAGCCCATCCCATCTATGAGAGATTTGGAGGCTTGGTCTGGTTCCTGATGAGAAAACCACCACACCACGAGGTCCTCATGGGGCGCAAAGTGGCCCTTGCGGTGGTGGGGGGGTCGGCTGATAGGTGAGGGTGAGCCCGGTGTGGCCTACTCACCCGCCTGTGGCCTGCAGGTGGCCCTGTACAAGTCGGTGCCCACGCGCTTGCTGTCACGGGCCTGGGGCCGCCTCAACCAGGTGGAGCTGCCGCACTGGCTGCGCAGGCCCGTCTACAGCCTGTACATTTGGACCTTCGGGGTGAACATGAAGGAGGCGGCCGTGGAGGACCTGCACCACTACCGCAACCTCAGCGAGTTCTTCCGGCGCAAGCTCAAGCCGCAGGCCCGGCCCGTCTGCGGCCTGCACAGCGTGGTGAGCTCCCCCCCAACCTGTGGTTCTCACCTGTGCCTTTGGGAACAGGTGGCCAGGTAGGTGGCCCAGCCCTCTGTCCTCTTCCCCTGCGTACCCCAACAGCGAGCCTCTCCTGCCTGTTCCAGATCAGCCCATCCGATGGGAAGATCCTCAACTTTGGGCAGGTGAAGAACTGCGAGGTGGAGCAGGTGAAGGGGGTCACCTACTCGCTGGAGTCGTTCCTAGGCCCACGAAACTCCACAGAGGACCTGGCCTTCCCACCAGGTGTGTCCTTGCCCGGTCTCGGCCTGGTCAGCCTGCACCGTGAAGCCGTGAAGCACCAGATGTCAGAGGGGCGGGGAGGGGGGCTCGTGGGCTAGGAGTCACTCTGCCCAGAGCGTCAGGCATCCCTGGAGCTGGTGTCCAGGTTGCACGCAGGCTCCGTGCTGGGTGGCGTTTAGAACTTGTCTGAGAGCCTGTCCGTGTCTGTCCCCACAGCCACCGCCTGTGGCTCCTTCAGGAGCCAGCTGGTCACCCGAGACGGGAATGAGCTCTACCACTGCGTCATCTACCTGGCGCCCGGGGACTACCACTGCTTCCACTCCCCCACCGACTGGACTGTCTCCCACCGGCGCCACTTCCCCGGTAGGCAGGGCCAGGACGTGGGTGGGAGCTGCCTCCTGGGCCCTTGGACAGAGGTCCCCAGCTTCTTGGTATCAGGACACGGGCTCCAGAGCTGGGAGGTGACTGTGCTACTCCTGCTGGGAGGCTGGGGCTCAGAACACTCTGCATTTGGAATGACACGGGGCGACACTGGCTCTTGGGCTTTCCCAGAGTAGAGAGTGGGCTCTGGGAAGCTCGTCCTCCCGCTGGGCAGGGAGTGGCACGTCCCCATCCCCACAGGCTCCCTGATGTCCGTGAACCCTGGTATGGCCCGCTGGATTAAAGAGCTCTTCTGCCACAATGAGCGGGTGGTTCTAACAGGGGACTGGAAACACGGCTTCTTCTCGCTGACGGCCGTGGGGGCCACCAACGTGGGCTCCATCCGCATCTACTTCGACCGGGTAAGCAGAGCCCAGGTCCGGCTGAAGCCCTAGGGCTGGGCCACTCAGGGTCCCTGCACGTCTCCTGCGCAGCCAGCTCCATTGGGACTGTAGGTTCTAGGAGTGCAGACCCCACCAGGCCTGGCTCTGCAGAGGAGCTGGGCCCTGAGATCCCGCTCTGTGTACCCTACCCACCCACGTGGAGGTGGCAGGAAAGGAGGGATTTGACCTTGCTGCCTGGCACTTAGCTTCTCCCAGGAACCCAAGAGAAGCTTGGGGTGGGCCATGCTGATGGAGGCCATGTGTGTGAGGGGCACCAGTGCCCACCCTGTTTGCAGGGCCTCTTTCCTTGGTGTCATATTGCCCCTCAGCCCCCTGGGTGCTGGTTTTTATCTCCATTCCTGCTGGTGTCCAGTTGGGTCTGATTCTTCCATGTCCTTCTGGCCCCAGTTCACAGCCGGTCAGGGGCTGTCTGGTTGGACCTGAGCTACTGTCCCTACCTCCCTTCCCAAGCAGGCCTGGGGACAGGGTTAGCGACGGCAGCGGAGGTATGTTTAAGGTCCACACACTCTGCCCCCACTTCCCCCAGGACCTGCACACCAACAGCCCACGCTACAGCAAGGGCTCCTACAATGACTTCAGCTTCGTGACGCACACCAACAAGGAGGGTGTCCCCATGCGCAAGGGCGAGCACCTGGGCGAGTTCAACCTGGGCTCCACCATCGTGCTCATCTTCGAGGCCCCCAAGGACTTCAACTTCAAACTGAAAGCGGGGCAGAAAATCCGATTTGGGGAGGCTCTGGGCTCCCTCTAGAGCCTCTTCCTTGGCAATTGCTGCTGAGGGATCTTTTCCAGAGAGACGTGAAGGTCTTTTCAAGGGGGACCTCTGAGGCTGGGGAGGGGACCATTGGGTCTGACCAGGCAGGACCTGGGTGACTTCTGTCCCCACTGTCCGGGGGCCAGAGGGTCAGCACCCCGTCACGCCCTAGCCCTACGTCGACCCCTTTCCCGCCTGAGATAAGGTGCGCACGAGGATGACGGAGTCCCTCTTGGAGACTTTCTAATGTGCTGTGTAAACTGGAGACCCTGGCCAAGCGTTCAGTTGGTCTCGATTTCCATTTTAAGTGGTAGTAACGTACCTTCTTGCTGCTCTCCTGTCCCTGCTTTTTGGCTTCCCTTGCACAGGGTGAGGTGCCTCTTGGCACTGACTGTGGGCCTGCACTGCCCAAGACCAGGGCCACTGGGCCTTTAATGCAACTGCTTTCTGTTCCCAGATTCGACCCACCCTGCTCGCTGGGAAAAGCCATCTTTCCTCTTTGCACTCGTGACTGAACACCTCACCTCCGACCCTGCTAGCAGCTTCTGAGGGTGGCCACTAATGGCTTGGTGCTTCGCAGGCCCAGATGAGTGACCTTTCAGAACTGACAAGTCCTCTTTCCAGTAGGCAGGGCCCATTACCGAACCCCCTTCGGTGGTGTCCAAAGCAAGTGGGGCAGGCATCTGGGGCAAGGGGGAGCTTGTGTCTCACCCCATATCCAGACCTACATAAAATAGGGAAACATTGCTGCTATCGACCAGGGGCTTGTGTTGGAGGCAGGGGAACCTTGGTGTATTTGGTGGGGGGATGGGGGGAGGTGTCAGTGCCTAGAAAACCTGTCCCCAGGTTAACAGGTACGTAGCCTTGGGGAGCCACTGAGGGGGACAGAGCCAGGTTTCATGTTTCTTGGGGACACTGTGAATTTCTCCTGCAGGAGAAGCCATTTGAACTTTTTCAACTGTATCAGTAGCACAGTATTTTTGTATGAAAAGTGGGAGACTTCTGAACAGTGATTCATTTAATTGCAACATTTTGAAATAAAAACTCATTGCAGCTTTGCGTTCTGTTCCTGGATGTGGGGTGGTGACTAGCACAGAGTCTGCCGCAGGGCCTGGATGCGGGCGATGCAGGCACGGATGGGCTGGCGCCGGGCCTGCAGCTCAGAGGTCAGCTGCTGGATCTGCATCTCCAGCTGGGGAGGGTGGGAAGGAGCTGAGAGGAAGCACAGCCCACGCGCGGTCCCAGGGCCCCCCCGGGGCCTTACCTGCTGCAGCTCTTGCTGCACCTGCTGCTCTGCTTCCTGGTCTTCTGGCCTGGGCTCCTCCCGGCTCAGCTCCAACCACTGATGCAGGCTGTTCGCTTGCCGCTGGCAGGACCTGTGGGAGTGACGCACCTGCTACCTGGCTGGGGCTTGGGCAGAGCCTCCAGCTTGGGAACAAGCACACCCACTGCTTCTGGTGTGGGTGGGGGGAGAAGGGCTCCCGTTCCTCCACAGTCCTCTTCCTGCCTGGGACCTGTCTGCTTCCCTCCCATCAAGGCTGCTGCTCGCATTGAGGGTGCCAGGGCAGGGTCAACCACTGGCTTCCATACAGCAGTGAAGGTTTAAAATTTTGCTCCACTTTTCTCACAGGGAAGGCTGACCTGGGCCTTCCTGGGGGGGAGATGGAGCTCCCCTGCTCTGCCTGTGGCTGGGTGGTAGGTGTGTTTCTGGGTCTCACCTGAGGTTCTGCTTCATGGTCTGGTAGTCCTGCAGTTGCTGCTGGATGCCCTCAAGCTCAGCCACCAGGTCAGTGTGGTCGGTGGCAACCGGAAAATGAGCTTGGTCTTGACCATCCTCTTGGCTGGGCCCAGGCTGAACCCAGGGGTCCCAGGTGCCAGGAGTAGCCTGAGCCTTCGAGGCACTAACTGGCCCCAGGTACAGACCTGCAGTGTCAGAGCCAGGCCCAGCTGGTGAAGTGCCCGTGAAGTCCCCAGGAAGGAGCAGACGAGGGTTGGAGGCACTGGCCAGGGATGCAGGGGCCTGGGGCGGAAGCCTAGAGGTCGTCAGTTGGGCTGGCGCCTATAAAGGAAAGATGAACACTGAGCAGAGAAGCTGGAGACAAGCGGGGCCGCAGCCAGCTCACCCGGAGTCTGGCCCTGCCCCTGAGAGCCCCACAGCCACCCAAGCAGCTCTTTTCAACATCTCTGACCTTTTACTCCCTTACCCCCTCCAGCTACAACTTTGCACTTCAGTAAGAAAAAACAGGGGCCATCATTCTTGGCCAACCACAGCTACAGCCGTCCTCCCTTCACTGGTGACAATGTCTTCTGGTGGGAATGGACCCTCTCCCACCCCCCACCCTCTCAGGTCGCAGCATTTTTTTTTTTTTTTTTTCTTTTCGGTTTTAGGGCTGCACCCACGGCATATGGAAGTTAAGTAAGGGTCGTGCAGGCCAATGCCAAAGCCATAGCCACGCCAGATCTGAGCTGTGTCTGCGACCTATACCACAGCTCATGGCAATGCTGAATCCTTAACCCACTGAGCAAGGCCTGGGATCGAACCTGTGTCCTCATGGATACTAGTCAGATTCATTTCCACTGAGCCATGACAGGAACTCCCGCAGCACTTCACAAACCAGCTCCTTGGGGAGCCCCAGCCCCCTCCGTGACCTCACACCATTTTCTCACCTCCCTCCTCCCCATGACCCCTTCATCCTGTGCTGTGAATTCTCAATTTTGATCTCTAGCCCTGACCTCATCCCTGAAGGCCAGGTTCAGTCTGCTGTTCGATCGCAAACCTGACAGGTTCAAGACATACTCTTCATGCTTCACCCAGTGGGTCCCCACCCCCAGTCTTCCCCCACGCAGTAAAAGAACTTCTTATTCCCTGAGTTACTCGGGCCAGAAATTAGGAGCCATCTGGGTTCCTTCTTTCACTCTTATCAAATCCATCAGAGCAAGTCCTGCCCAGCCTGCGTCCCACAACACCCACAGCCACCAGCACCCTCCAGCAGCCAACCATCCTCCACACATTCCAGTCCTTAAAAGTCCAGACCTCTCACTGTAGGGCCTGCACGACCCTCCGTGATCTGTAGCCTCTTCATGCATCTGCATGTGGTGTTTTCTTTTGTCTCCGCCACTGTGTTGTAAGCAGGGTCCTCGGACGGTTCTCTGCTGTGTCTCTACGAGGTGGCCCCTGCACTTGGCTAATTAATGAATGAGTGGCCTCCCTGCATCTTCCTGAGCTAGGAGTCTTCCCGAAACAGTGAATACAGCTGTGGCTACAGCACCAAGCCTGTAAAAATGAGGCCTAGTGCTAAAACCAGGCCAAAGAGCAGAACCCTGGGTGGCCAAGGGGACTTACCTCGGCCCCACATGGTGTGAGGGAGGAAGTGGGCAGCAGCTCCGGGCCTGGACCCACTGAGGGGGGCGGCTTCGGGCCAGGGGCACTTGCCAGAAGGCTGCTTGGATCCACAGCTGCTGCAGCCTTCGCCTTCGCCAGGAAGTGCGTCACCAGGGCAGGGCCACGTCCCCACGGTGCCGCAGGCCTGAGTGGAGGGAAGGCAGGAGCCGGTCAGTCTCCCTAGGCACAGGAAGGAAACGGGTGACCCACCCTAAGGCACCAGAACCATGCCACCTACCCCTGCCCCTCCAGGGGGTCATACCCCAGGGGTGTCTGGCTCGGCTCTGGCTCCAGCAGGAAGTCTGGGCGTCGCGGCTGCTTCCGTGCCCAGCAGGCAGCACTGCTGGGAAGAGACAGGCTGCCCAAGGGGCCGCTCGGGGACTGAGGACCGTGGGGTGGGGTCATCCAGTCCGACCCTTTTGTCTTACACTAAAGGTCCAGGAAGGACGGGCACCTGTCCGAGGCACCCTACTGAGCTTCCAGTAATTCCAGAGAAGTGAGCCTGATGCCCCAGCCCTGCTGTCTCATTTGACCCAGGCGAGGGGCCGGGGCCCTCGTCAGCTACGTCAGCACAGCTGTGGGCATGGCGCAGGGGCCAGGTCACAAAAAAAATGTGGTTTCCAAGAGGGTACCTGTTTCCTGGCTATAACGGGACAAGTGTGAGAACTGCCAGGTCTGGGGGAAGGAGGGGGCTGCCTAACACCTCATTCCTTTGCTAACAAGCTGAATGTCTCTGCCTGCACCCTGGAGGGACAGAAGTTGTGGTCCCTTCGGTTAGGGCCCAACAGTATGGGAGGCACAGGACCCTGTACCATCCAAGCTCCGCCCCAGGGGGAGGGAGAAGGACGAAGTGACCACGGGCTACTCACAGCTCCAGAGGCTGGGGTTCTCCAGAGGCCAACACCTGGCTGCTCAGAGCTCCCCGAGGCCCACGAGGGGCTGGTGGCCTCTTGGTCTCCAGCGAGGCATCGCCAGCCCCAGCAGCAGCGTGGCTGGGAGGGGGACCCTGGAAGGTCGCTCTCCTGCTGAGAACAGTGCACGTAGGAGGCCGAGGCCCCCTGCCTGGGCCCAGCGCCTTCTGTTTCCAGAGTGTGGCACAGCGACGGACCGTGCGGTGGAGACTTTGGGCTGCCTGCAAAGGGCCTCTGGTCAGGTCGTGCTGTGCCTGCCTGCTCCCATGGAGGTGGGGGCACGACGGGCCTACCTGCACCTGTTGCTGTGCGTGCAGCTGCTGCCGGAAGGCCTTCGTGCCCGCTGCGAACCGCAGGAGCCGCGTGACACCCTCCCGGAGGAGCTGCTGCTGGTAGGCCCGCACCGCCTGCTCCTGCCGCACCTTCTTCCTCCTTCTCTCCAGCACGAAGCCCAGCCACGCGGCCCACACCTCCAGGGAGCGGGGAGGTGAGGGCGGGGCCCCAGCTTAGGTCCCCCCGGGCTAGGCCGGCAGGGTCCTCTACTGGACAGGGAGCCCCGTTACCTTTGCCTGTAGCGAGAAGGCCCAGAACCACAGGGCCCGTGCCGTTTCCTGCCGCTCCCGCCTCCTGTCCTCCAACTACGGGCCAGAGAGGAAACGGCACCTTCAGGGAGGCCGCCCTGGTGGCTCTCAGACCCCTCTCGAGTCAGGCGCTGCCTTCCCTCCAAGAGGAAGGGCCCAGCCCTTCCTGCCCTGAGGTGGGGGTGCAGGAGGCTCCTTTGGGAAAAACAAAGGCAAGCAGTTCTGGGGTCTGGAGTCATGGGGGTGGCGCCAGACTCCAGGGAGAAAAGCTGGGGCCCGCAGCAGGCCTGGGGGCAAGAGGGGCCAGAAGGTTCGCTAAGCAGGATACCAAGGGCCTTTCATCAAAGCCTCAGCAGACCTGAAATGCGTTTCCTACTATTATGGGTATTACCCTGATCTGTTTTCATTGTGACACTGTAGAAACGTGGCTCTGAAGTGACGTGGTGGCCTTAAACAGGTCACTAGGGAATGAAGCAGGTGGTGCCAGGAGTGACTGGGTGTGAGGGAGCCTGGGAAGGGGTGGTCGGAGGAATGGTGAACTGGGGCGGGTCAGGAGCAGTGGACGGAGCGGGAGCAGGAGGGGCTCCTCGCCGGCACCCACCCGCTGTCTCCACTGGCGGAAGCAGGCCTGGCAGAGCGTCTGGGCCAGGAACCGGGCGGCCTGCCTCTGCAGGAGCTGGGGAGAGAGCACACAGGGGCTGTGGGCAAGGCAGGTGCCCACGCCCGGGCCTGAGCCATTTCCACCCGGGGGACGGGGTCCCAAGGTCGGCTTCCCCCAGCCTTGCTCCCGCAGCATCCCAGTCACCCAGCCTCCACACTGGCTGCTTCAGGAAAGAGCTCCCCTCCTCCCCCCAGGACGCGGTCTCCCGCCGGACAGCCCTGCCCCTCGGGAACTTGGGGGGTCGCCACCTGCCTCACCCTCTTCCTGACGCAGCCCAGATGGTGCGCCTTCCACTGGGCCACGGCCTGCAGCAGCAGCCGCTGGCGGTAGTGCTGCGACGCCCTCTCCAGCTTGACCCTCTGCTGGGTGGCCCTCCGGCCGCGGTCCCGCCAGCACCGAAACCAGGTCCCGAGGCGGCCTAAGGCAGATCCGAGTCAGCCCGCTCCTCTGCAGGACGCACAGGGGTGACCGTGCGGTTACGACGCGGTGGGGACAGGGCCGGGGGTCAACCCACACGCGGTGAGGCCACGTGTGAACGGCGGCCACTCTGTGATGACGGCTCTGACCACTCGCAGCGACTACACGATCCTGCCCGGAGCCAGAGGTGCTGTTTACCACCATGCCCTACAAGGGCCCCGACCCAGAAGCCTGTCCTCTGTGACCACAGACGTGCCAGGGACACTGCGGGGCCACCAGCAAGGTGCTGCTGGGCTTGCGAATGAGAAGCCTCTGGGCCTGAGGGCGTGGGAGAGGGCGGCCCTGTTCTCCCAGGGAGGGAACTGAGGCTCAGAGGCCAGGGCAGCCCAAGCCAGGCCAGGGACAAGCAAACTGTCTGCTGGCCGTGACCGCTGATGGCCTGGGCTCCGCAGGGAGATGGGGACACATCCTGCGCTCTGACCGCATCTCCAGATTCTCTCTTAAGGGAGCAAGAAAAAAAATTCTCTCTTGAGAATTCAAGAATCCAGATTCTCTCTTGAGGGAGCAAAAAAAAAAAAAAAAACCTGATTTTTTTTCAGTTAAAGTATAGTTGATTTATAAAGTTGTGCCAGTTTCTGCTATATCTTCTGATTTTTTTCCCTTTGAATTTTTTCCTTTTCTTGAACACTGAGAGAAGTCTTAGAGACAACAGAAGGGGGCTGACCCCCACGGCACTGAAACCAAGACGGGGAGCCCCCCAGGGGCAGGAAAGGCCACATTCAAGGGCCTCGAGGCCAGGTGCCAGCGCTAAGCTGACATTCCTGGCACCGCTAAAGTGCAGGTACAGTGTCGCCGACCCTCAGGACCACCCCAGGGGGCGGGCACCATGACCCCCATTTGCAGATGGCGACACGAAGGCTGAGAGGAGGCCGTGCCCAAGGTGGCACAGCCGGCACGCGCCCCCACCCTCCACATGGCACAGGCTGAGTGCCCGCGACTCCCTGCCCTGCTCCATCCTCACCCAGCACCAGCCCAGCCTGACGCCAAGCTGTGCCTGGGATTCGGAGGCCTTAATTAAACCAAAAAACGGTTCCACGGATCCGGACCGCACACCTGCTGTGTGCCGAGGACATATCGCCCGTCGCGCGGTCTCCCCGGCCTTTTCCTTTGCAGGAGCCCTGATGGACACCACCAGCCCGGGGTGGCCACATGCCGCCACCCCTCGGGAGGAAAGCTGCCACCTGTGGGACCGCCAAGGGAAGCAGCTTTGGCTTCCTGTCGCCTCTAAGTCCCCACCATGGTCCCCTGGCCCAGCTGGAATGCCCTACAGCGCCCAGTGTCCAAGCAGAGACCAGGGACAGACGGTGCCCTTTGGCAACTTTGCTGGAATGACTAGAAACCCAGCACTGGCTTCCGGGCTGGGGAGCCTGAGGGCACAGGGAAGCACCTGAGGGCGGAGCAGGTGCAGAGGCAGGGTTCCTGTTCATCGGCTCAAGAACCAGGCAGAAACAAAGCAGAGCAGATCAGCTTTTGTCTGGAGCAAATGCTATTCAGCCAATTTAACAACTGGATCTCTTTTCTCTACAGTCCAATTAAAACAATTTGTTTCCATTTCTAATTGCACTTTCATTTGTTCTAAGAGCTGCCTCCTCAGAGTATCAGACCCCACGCTGCAGGGCCAAGGGCCTCTGTCTCCACAGGCCTCTCGAGCACAGGCTCCTGACCGGACAGTCTCCCCAGGCTGTTCGTACAGCAGGTCGTGGAACTCCCCGAGGCCAAGTGGGCCAGTCCTGCTCCCTAAACATACAAGGAAGCAGGGCCCTGACACGCAGCAGCCACTGGAAGGACTTTCCCATCAAACTGCCCACCCCAACCACCTCCGGCTACTCCACCTCAGTTGGGAACAGGACACTAAGATGTACAAATTCACGTCCATCCCAGAACCTCAGGACTGATGTAATTTGTAAAGAGGGCTGGTGTGGCACTTGACATCTGACTTGAGTAGGCCGGGCCCTTAACCCAGTATGACTGGGGTGCTTCTCAGAAGAGACACAGGTACCAGAGGAGATGTGACGATGGGGCTGGGGCTGGGGTGTCCTGTTCACGAGCTGAGGAACAGCAGGGCTGCTGGGGGCTGCAGGAGGCGGGGAAGGCTCCTCCCCTGGACCATTCAGAGGGAGCGTGGCCCCGCAGGCACCTTGATATTGGACGTGGCCTCCAGAACCCTGAATTTGTTTTCAAGTCTGTGGTGCTTTGTCACCTCAACAAAAGGAAACTGATGCACATGAGGAGACAGAGGCTGAGGGAAGCACCTTGGGAGCACCAAGGGGGCCGTGTCTTCCACAGGCTCTCAACTTCGGGGACCCCGCTTACCCCGGCTCAGCACCACCTGTGCCTCCCTGACGGCGTCGTCTTCCCGCTGTCGGTAGTACACCTGCACGGACGTGGCCTCCCACCACTCCATCAGGACCTACGGGGCAGGCGAAGAACAGAGAGATGGTCACAGCACGTCCCGACTTCCTGGGTCACCCCAGCTCTGCGGGCGGCTCCTCGTGGACTGAGGCCCAGCGGAGGATGGGTGTTGCTCACAGATGCTTGGAAAGCGCCTGCCGTCCACGCAGACTACAGGCAACCATCCTTCCATCTGCGAAGGAAGCCCAGTAGCTCAGGTGATGGGACTAGAGGAGCCAAATTCATCCCGTGCCATAAAGCAGCCCAGTCGTCGCGTGAGCTTTCATTCTTTAAGCAGAAGCTGTAACTAGTTATATGCACCTTCATACACAAGACACACAGGAAGTCACAGTAATACAACTCGGGATGCCTGGTGCTTGCACCCCAGTCACGACCGCCATTCGGGGCCCTGAGCCCAAGAGGAGTCCCGAGCATCCTTCCAGGGTAGGGACACACGGGCTGGCCTGAGACTTCCTGAAAGCGGCTGGGCCCTGACCGGAGGAAATGGCCACTCCTCTGCTAACGCGCCAACATGGTCAGGACCAGCTGCAGCCCCGTCAGTTCAGGGCGCTAAGCAAACTGCTTTCTTCTAGAACCCCAGAGTCCCAGGACAACCTCTGTCATGTCATTTTTCTTATCTTTCTTTTTTCAGGGCCTCACCTGCAGCATGCGGAAGTTCCTGGGCTAGGGGTCGAATTGGAGCTGCAGCTGCCGGCCTATGCCACAGCCACAGCAAGGCCAGAGCTGAGCCGCATCTGCAACCTACACCACAGCTCACGGCAACGCTGGATCCTTAACCCACTGAGCGAGGCCAGGGATCAAACCTGCGACCTCATGGATACTAGCTGGGTTCTTAATGGACTGAGCTACAACGGGAACTTCCGTCATGTCATTTGTTTGAGTCCCCATCTTGGGACACGTCTTCTTCCCACAGCCACATTCCTCCTCCAACCTGTGGGACCAGGCCCACCAAGTGGCGATTTGGGGGTTACTTCCCACCAACGATGCCCCGTGACCTCACACTGCTGGACGCACTCTGGAAAGCCCTCTCACACACGAATCCTCACACGCATCCAAGCATCCTGCGCCGAGATGAGGAGGCAGTGTGTGACTTACATGATTTGTCTCCATGGAAAATTCCATGGGTATAGGAAACACTTGTTCTGTTAAGAGCTGGTTCATACTCCCTATCTGCCGTGTTTTTGTTTTAATGGATATTGATTCACTATTCAGTAAAATAAATAAACCACCTGTTGGCATGGCTGTGTGAGCACTGCTGAAGGAGTTATCCTGTTTTCTAGGCTCCTCACTGAGTTCAAACCTCTGGAATCACCCCCACGCTACCCCCTCGCAGGAACAGGGCCCAAGCCCTGGGCAAACAGCTGCCCACGTCTCACCTTGGAGCACAAGGTCCTTCTGTAGTGATTTGCTGCCTGAGAGGCCTTCTTGGCTTCGTCTGCTTGGGCCACGGCATTCTCTCTCCACTGATGGAACGCAGCCCTGCAGGCGCACGGCGGGGACAGCGCGAGGCTCTTCAGCCCCATCCTGAGCCGAAGTCCCCCCACGCCCAAGCCTATCTGTCGCACTGACAGTGACATTTACGCTGACCGCACACCCACACGCAGTTCTGGGAGGGTGCCACACTCATGGGGCACACAGAGCCGTGGCCAGGCAACGACACGGGTGGTTCACCAGTGACGAGAGGTGGAGACGGGGAAGCTGGGGGAAGGGCACGCACGCCTGGAAGGGCAGGCGCTGAACACACAGAGGCAGGGCAAGAAAGAGCAGGAGCTGAAAGGCCAGGCAGGATGGGCTCAGGAGGGAGGAGCCAAGGGGCACAGGCAAGTCCGCAGGCCTGAGAGGCACGGTGGTCCCAGGAGCTGGGAGGAAGGCCTGGGCGGGGTGGGGGATGACTGAGGCCGTGAACGGCATCCAGAGGAGAGAGGCACCTGGGAGGTATGGCAGGTGCTTCTCAGGGCCCTGCTCTGCATGAGACGTGGGCTCAAGACGTGAGGGGGCCCCAGGGAAGGGCATCTCCTGTGGAAAAGCCCAGGCCAGACTCTGAGCAGCACAGCAGCGGCCTGTCTGGGCTCCCCGGCCTGCTCCCCGTTCCACGGGCAGAGCTGGGCGACTCACCGCAGCTGCTGCCTCCTGTGCCAGGCCTCCCGGGCTGCCGCCTCCTGCAGGACGCTCCGCACGTGGCTCTGGTGGATCTGCAGATGAGCCGGAGGGCTGGAGCGGCTCCCCGACCTCAGGCAGCCTCAGGGGCATGACCTGGGCGGGGCCTCACCCAGAGCGCTCCAGGGAGGACGGCGACAGGTCAAGTGCCCACCTGATGACAGGAGAGGCCTTGCCGAGCCCTCACCTGCCAAGTCCACCACCAGACGCCTGGACAAGGAGCCCCTCCGATGGGGGGCTGGTACCCGGGGAGGGATGGGAGAGGCTGCTCTGCGGTGAAGAACCACCGGCTGGGCACCTGCTCTGTCTGGGGAGCAGCAGGAGGAACAGGAAGGGACACGAAGCCTCGGAAGCCCCTCCCGGCAAGGCAAGGAGGCCTGGGGGAAGCGGCATCTCCTACCCCCCAGGTCTGCAGCACCCTGTGCAGCAAGGTGTGCTGGTGATGCAGGTCGGCTCGCGTCAGCTTCTGCCGCTCGGCACCGCGCAGGGCCAGGCCCTGCGGACAGAGGACAGTGCCGGCCGCTGTGGGCCCGGGGGGCTCAGCCATGCCTCTGCCTACACCTGGGCTGGGGGAGCCAGGTACGGTGCTTATTAACCCTGAGCCCTGCATCCTCATCCATAAAAATCACACCTCGGGGTCTGTGAGGACCAGACTGGTAAACACTAAGTCATATCAGCTTAAACGCTTTTCACTCTGAAGACGATGCCTGTGGCTGGGTAGACCAGGAAACATAAACTCACTGTGTTCATGGAAAAACAGCCCGGCACCGAACAGAATACGAACCGTGAGCCCATCCTTCAGGAAACCAGCCCAGCACTTCACCTGCCGCCGGGCCTCCTCCCCACACTCAGAGGCAGGTGGCTTCCGAGGGACCACGGAGGGGACCATATGTTCACCCGGAATCACCTGACCCAGGGCGCCACCTGCCCATAGTCCCACGCGGATGGAACCCATGCCAAAGCCTCACCTCCCTCCACCTGATCCAGGCCCAACGCAGGAGCCGCGCCGAGTGGAACCGTGCAGCCTGCGATCTGCCCATCCTCCTGTCGGGAGAGAGTCAGCGCTCAGCTTGGACCCCGTGAAGGCCCTCTCGAGGGGCAGCCCCTGAACCCTGCCCAGTGGTTCTTAAACTTGGAGGGGAATCAAGGCCCCTTCGGAAGAGCTGCCAAAGGATTTGGGCTATCTATCAGAAAAGAGCACACAGAATCAATTCTTGCAGACGACCTTAAAGGGCTCTGTATTCATGTGGTGATAAGCAGGTAACGGAGGCAGCGGTTAAACGTGGCCCGAGTCTGAGAGGTGAGAGATCTAGAAAGACAGTAAGGCAGGACAACGGCTGCAGGAACAGCTGGGCACACGCCCGGAGCCCTAACCACGCGCTGTGGTGAGCACCGCCACATCCGCCCTGGCCACGGCTGCTTCCAACGGGCCTGGCCAGCAAGCAGGACACAGCCGGTGGACAGGACCTCAGGTGTGCAGGCACCTGTGACTGACCCAGTTCCCGAGCCCGGAGCCCCTCACTACAGCCCTGGTTTTGCTTAGACTGTTTCAGGTTGACTTTACAGAACTCAAGACCAGAGTCTAGGCCAGCATGAACACCCATCTCCACCCCCGCCACGACAGACGTGTGAGCTGACAACACCGTGACTACAGTCAAAGCTGACCCAAGGCAGAGGCAGCCACTCACTCTGTTCTGAGCCCTTGGGCACGCTCCCTCCATACGCGGAAGGCCTTCCGGAGCCGCCGCAGGCGGTGGTGGGCACAGGCCGCTGCTTGCCACAGCCGCTCCAGACAATGTGCCGCTGCCTGCTGGCGCCACGTGGCCCAGTATCTCCGCAGAAGCTGCCGCTCTGCGTGGAGGATGGCCTGCAGCAGGGAGAGACTGGAACTGGTCAAGGAGGAGAACTGAAGCTGGGGAGTCTGCAGACCACAAACGCTGCCCAGGGCAGAACTAGATGTTTGGGAGCTGCCCGGGCCAGGAGCCATGTAGACTCCACTGACAAAGGAAACGGGTGCCCCGGACCCTGCCCTGCCTCACGGGGCCTGCTAGGCAGGATGCCTGAGGAGGGGAGGCCGTGAGTGCAAAGGCCTAAGGCACGTCCTGCTGGTCCTGGCACCTCCTGGGGAAGAACCACTCACCATTCTCTCTGCCAAGCGGTAATCTCGACGCTGAGACATCTTCTGACACCAAACTGCAAACACCTGCTTCTCTAACATCTCCCTAGAGGAACCCAAATGAGTAGCGGTAAAGTACTTAAAGTAACTCCAGAAGAATTGAGAAGTTCCAAAAAATTGGATTTTTCTCTCTTATACTATGCCATTAAGAGTCAAGTAAGCCTTGGTAGAGGGGAGGAAAGCACACAACAGTCGACAAACCCACAAATGACCCAACACTTTCTACGTCATCTCTGGACTCACCCAAATGGTATGAAAAGGACTCAGACCCTGAGACCATCTTCAGCCACCCTACGCTGAATTACCAGCGGTGCTCAGTGACCGCAGCAAGAGCCTTTCCAGTCCACGCCGAGCAGCCAGGATGCTGCCACACAAATCGCTGGTTAAAAACAGATGCCAGACCCCAAAGCAGAGCTGGGTCCCAGGAAACGGAATTTTAAACAAGTATTCCAGGTGAGGTGATGGAGAAAGAGGTTTGTCCCCTCTGCACAGGCCCACCTGCTCACCGTAATGAGGATGAGCCTGCAAAGGCAGCAGCATGGGGACAACTGGCCAAAAGCTGTGCTGTGGCAAGGCCGTCAGGACCGATGCTGGGGGCCGAGGGAGATGCTCCCTGGCATTTAACTCATCAGACACAGCATTCAAAACAAAGAGCTCCAGGACTTCCCACTACGGCACACTGGGACTGGAGGTATCCCTGGGATCCCAGGCCTGGCACAGTGGGTTAAGGATCTGGCATTGTCGCAGCTGCAGCTTAGGTTGAAACTGTGGCTCAGATCCGATCCCTGGCCCAGGAACTCCATATGCAGGGGGGTGAGGGCGGGCCAGTCAAAGAAGGGAGAACAACAACAAACAACAGAAAACAAAGAGCTCCATTTGCAGCCTTGACACGGCCACTGGGCCTGGGCCTGCCCTCCAGCTGTGCATTACAAACTCCAGCTGTGCATTACAAACTGCACAGCTGTAACAAGATCTGAAGCAAACTCTTCTAGACACTGGACCACAGCTAATGCTGATGGGTTCCTTGAAAGACAGGAAACAAGAGCCTCTTGACCACCCGGCTTTCGCCTGGGGGCACTTTCTAGACACTGGGAGCAGGGGAGGGAGTCCAAGCAGAGCACAAAGTCTCCCTGAGCTGAGGCAGAGACTGGAGTTCAAGACCACAGGGGAGGGACTGTGTGGACACATGTGGCCTTTGTAAGCCTGGGCAGTTAGTGACCCCATCGCACCCCCAGGCACGGTCATGGACACCTGGTACCCTCCACAGATGAGGCTGCACGGGCAGACTCCTCGAGCCCTAGCAGAGTGGCTGCTGCAGGGCTAAGTGCTGAACAGAAGTACCAGAGGTTGGACGGAGCTGGGGGATGGAGTTCTGGCCTAGTCACAGTGAAGACACCTGGTTGGGAACCTTAGCACTCGCAGAGGCAAGGCCTTGGGGGTAAGACTCATGCCCTACCCTGAAGACAAAAGCAAAAAATATCCACACAAAGAACGAATAAAACCACGCTGGACAGAATCAACAGGAACCATCACCTGCCAGAACAAAACACAATACCCTTTTTTTTTTGTCTTTTTGCCTAATCTAGGGCCGCATGTGTGGCATATGGAAGTTCCCAGGCTAGGGGTCTAACAAGAGCTGTAGCTGCTGGCCTTCGCCACAGCCACAGCAACGCGGGATCTGAGCCTCGTCTGCAACCTACACCACAGCTCAACGGCAACACTGGATCTTTAACCCACTGAGCAAGGCCAGGGATCGAACCTGCAAACTCATGGTTCCTAGTCAGATTCGTTAACCACTAAGCCATGACGGGAACTCCCAAAACACAATACTCTTTAAAGGAAAAAAGCTGTCAACAGAAATAATGACCCAAATGGAACCAGCAAACACTTAAAAACAGCTGTTGTATGTAACTTTAATAAAAAGAGAAACAAAATTGGTTACCAGACAGGGAATCTTGGCAGAGAAACAAACTAGAAAAATAAACAAGGAGATCCCGCTGTGATACAGCAGGATCGGTGGCATCTCTGCAGCACCAGGACACAGGTTCAATCCTCAGCCCCGCACAATGAGTTAAAGGGTCTGGTGTTGCTGCAGCTGTGGCATGGGTCACAACTGCAGCTCAGATCTGACCGCTGGCTCAGGAACTCCATATGACACAGGGCAGCCAAATATGAAAAAAACAAAACAAAACAAAAACAACCAAACCCAAAATAGTTTGGCAGTTCCTCAAAACATTAAACTAGAAGTATCCTACTGATCCAGTAATTCCACTCCTAAGTAAAGAGTATAAGCAGAGACTCAAATAGGTGTGTGTAATCACCACTTACAACAGCATTATTTACAAGAGCAAAAGGTAGAAACAACCCAAGTGCATATCAACATACGGGTGGATAAACCAACTGTGGTATATCCACACAGTGAAATACTATTAAGCCATAAAAAACAATGAAATTCCTATATGTGCTACAATATGCATAAACCTTAAAAACATACGAAGTGAAGTTGTGCTAAGCAAGGAACCAAATGACAAATATATGACTCCACTTAAGTAGGTACCTAGAATAGGCAAATTCAGAGACAGAAAGTAGGTTATAGGTTACCAGGGGTTGAAAGTAGATGGGAATGAAAAGTTATTATTTAACGGGTAGAGAGCTTCTATTTGGGATGAGGAAAAAGTTTTGGAGATCGATACTGGTGATGACTGTATAGTATAGTGAATGTACTTAACACCACTGAATTACATATGTGAAAAAGGCTGAAATGGTAAGTTTTTAAAAAACTTAATGATTCAGTTTACTTCAGTGGAATATTAAAGCTAAAATTACATATATATATACATATACCTGTTACAATTACCTTTACAGAACATTTGCCATTTTATACTAAAATACTTAAAATCATATTCTTCACACCAAAATAAAACTAGTTTTTTTTGGCTTTTTTTTTTAAGGGCCACACCCATGGCATGTGTAAGTTCCCAGGCCAGGGGTCGAATTGGAGCTATAGCTGCAGGCCTATGCCACAGCCACAGGAACGTGAGATCAGAGTCGCATCTGCACTCTACACCGCAGCTCAAGGCAATACCAGATCCTTAACCCACTGAGCAAGGCCAGGGATCAAACCCAAGTCCTCATGGATACTAGTCAGGTTCATTAACACTGAGCCACAATGGGAACTCTCTGATTTTATTTTTAAAATAAACAGTTATTGGAGTTCCCATTGTGGCTCAGCAGAAACAAATCCGACTAGCATCCACGAGGATGCAGATTCAATCCTGGTCTTGCTCAGTGGGTTGACGATCTGGCATTACTGTGAGCTGTGGTGTAGGTCACAGATACAACTCGAATCTGGAGTTGCTGTGGCTGTGGCATAGACCAGCAGGTACAGCTGCAATTTGACTCCTGGCCTGGGAATCTTTATATGCCACATGTGTGCTCTTAAAAAAAAAGAAGAAGAAAAAAGAAAAGACAAAAATAAAACAAACAATTATAATTCCTCTTTGGTTGTTTCTTTTGTGACTGTAATAAGTACATAAAATATTGGACAACCTTTCTGTCTTTAAAATATAAAATGGCAAGTTACGTATGTTTTACTATAATTAAAAAAAGAATTAAATGAAATTCTAGAACTGATGAGCCTTATTTGAAGTGGAAGAGTCTCTGGATGAGCTACAAATTAGAATCTGAAAAAGAAAGATCACTGAACTTGAAGACAGATCAATAGAAAGCATCCAATCTGAAAACCAGAGAGAAAAAGGGTAGGAAAAAAAATGAACAGAGCCTCAGTGACCCTTGGGACAATATTAGTGGTCCAACATAGTATCACTCGAGTCTCAGAAAGAGAGAAGATATAAGGCAGATTAAGTATTTGAAGAAATAAGAGTAAAAGACATCCCAAATTTCACTGGAGGGGGGGTGCGATGATAGCTCAGATCCAAGCAGCTCAATGGATCCCAAGTAGGATAAACACAAGAAAACTACACCTAAATACTTTACACTCTAAATGCTGAAAATCAAAGACTGACAAGAACATCTTACAAGAGAGACAGCTTACATTCAGGAAAACAACAATACAAATGATGGGTGACTTTTCATCAGAAATAATAATGGAGGCCAGAAGACAATGGAACAATGTCTTAAAAACACTTGGGAGTGAAAGGATAGAGAAATCAACTCATTGTTCCATATCCAGGGAAAGGTCCTTTAAAAAGGAAAGTAAGGTGAGAGAATGAAATGACCATCAAACAAAAGCTGAGATGTTTCACCTCCAGCTGACCTCTATAAAAATGCAAAGGA